>CM034352.1:71246547-71730343 GCA_019925275.1 Mytilus edulis
ATACAATAAGAATAGATCTACTATATTTGGTATATGTAATGATTACAAGGTGTACATGTTGTCTGCAATTTTCGTCTGTCCTTGACCTCAGTTTTATCGTGGATTGGTATGATGGGATTTAAATAGTGCAAACGTCCGTTTGTCCTTGACCTCATTTACATGAATCATTGATCATGTGAATTTTTGAGGGGTTTTAAGGACTATTTGCTGTTTTTAAAACAAGATAGTCTATTGCTATACACTTTTATGTGAATGACGACGACTTGAAATCAAACTGAAGACTGTTTAATTTTAGACTCTCTATACCAAGTCTCAAACAAATAATGGTTGACTTTTTAGAGTTATTGACGGTATCGTATACTGTAGATTCATTTATTTTTGAGGGTATCAATTTTCGTTTGAGGAAAACTTACATATTCTTGGATTTTTGATTTCTTGGTTTTGACTAAGTCTTCAGTCATTCCTATTGAAAATTTGTAATTTGTTGAACATTAACATTCGTGGTTTTCCTGTACCCACGAAATCCACAAAAATTGGTATCCAACGATTTGTTATGAATCCACAATATTTAGCACATATGAATACTCTTTAAAATCCAATGGTAAGTAGGTTAAGCTTAAGAACACCTTATCAGAAATTATTCGAAATGAAAACGGAGCTTCTTTTAAGCAATTTCAACATTATTGTTGCAAACTATTCGTGTTTATCATGTCATATGCATACTAAGGATTTTCTTATCCCAGGCGTAGATTACATTAGCCGTATTGGGCAAAACATTTTGGAATTTGTGGATCATCAATGCTCTTCAACTTTGTACTTGTTTGGCTTTATAAATATTTTGATAGGAGCGTCACTGATGAGTCTTATATAGACGAAACGTGCGTCTGGCGCACTAAATTATAATACTGGTACTTTTGATAACTATGTTCCCCTCTTAATGATATCTATTTTCAAAGCGTCCTTCTCACGCTCAAGGTAAAATTTGAATATAGCGTTCCAGTCCGTATAAATATATTTTACAAATCGATGGCTTCCATTCCAAGTATTTTCTAATTAATATTTATAGATCATAACATGACTTAATTTTCCGAATGAGTGCTGGTATCATCCCGATACCCTTATATTAGCCCATTGGAGTAAGCAAATTCACATTATTTAATGCAAATATTTATTTAAAAAAAGAAAAATAAGGGGCTTTCGTTATATTTCTTAAATATCTTTAATATGCTTTTGCCAGAAAATGTCAGTAACATGTGAACGTATTGGTGGTCTTAGGTGAAAAACTAAAATAAATTTTATGATTATTGATTTTTGTTTTATAAGACAGAAATATGGTAGTGTTTTCAAATAGTTCGTTTCTATGTATGTTGGCGGGTTTTTTTTGTTACACTTCCGAGTTTCTGTTGTTCATTAGTTTTCCTCTTATATTTGATGAGTTTCCCTCGGTTCTAATTTGTTATCCCGATTTGTTTTCTTTTAATCGATTATGAATTTTGAACGCAGTCACTCAATCTTATTTCCCTAATGACAGCTATGATGATGATCAATTAAGTGAAATTGAATTGTAGAAAAAAAATGCATTATAGCATCTTCTTTTTCAACCGATTGCACAACATGGAAAGGGAGGTGTCGATGTCCCTAAATGGACGAATGAGGTTCACTACACACAACGTTTTAGACGCCACCAAAACGTTGAGTATGATTCAATTTGTTGGTTCGGAAAATATTTACCAGAACGACCATTTGACACTGAGAAGGGAGGGGATACTTGTCTTTTGCTAAAAGCATCTTTATTGGTTAAAATAATGATTTTCTAATGTTATCCTTGCATGGTATCATACACAGCTTCCGAATAAAACAAAACTACCAACCCCTTTCATCATAAATTAGTTGCTCTCAAGTATATGAATATTTTCAAAATATATGACTGAAAACAGTTTCATAATTCAGGAATACGATACCAGAAAAATCCCAAATTCCAACGCAAGTCCACATTCATCAATTCCAAAAATAATTTAAAATTTGATAAAATCATACTAGAGTTAATGCATGAATATCTGACGATTAGGGTCCCATGATAACTCTGAAATGACAACTTGGAAAATATTTAAATCAATTATTTATTGATACTTTATTTCAACTGTTCATTCTATTATCATGATCGTAAAATGTCTCCAGTAAATTAATCAAATACAATTGAGAATAGAAATGGGGAATACGTCAAAGAGACAACAACCTGACCAAATAGCAGACAGCAGCATAAGTATATGAATATTGTCAATATATATGAGAATAATCCAATTTGTGAAATATTTATTTAGATCTGAAGTTCAACTCCAACAACTCAAGTTCACCAAACAAGAAAATTCACCGAATCATAATGGAGCACCTTTTATCAATCACAACATTAAAATTAACTTTGGAAAAAATAAATTGAAATGCATGGTTGTTAGTACGCAATAAGGTAAATTACTTTTTTAAGGTAGATTCACTGTATACCACCATCTTGGATTGTACAATCGCAGTACGCAACAAGTCTAGATGTTTGCCTACATCTGCAAAATTTGAGACAGATTAGAAATTCATGTGTGAGTATTTGTATGTATATAAAGAAAATTAAGTGATGATTTGCATAATCCAAAATATTTTAATAATTACCAAATGTTTCTGTTTTTAGAATCAACGATTCAACTTAGGCATTAAAGGGACAACCACTCTTAAAGTGTAAAGTGGACAATGAAATGGCATTGAAATTTTCATTTTTCTACCCGTAGCAAGAAACATTTTCAGTGACACTATTTTTTCTTTTTATTTTCTTTTTGTCAAAAGTTTGACACACTAGGAAAGGACAATAACTCACAATGTCAAAGGAAATAAAATGTGTGTTTTCAAAGTACTCGTGACAACCAACATTGCCTACGGAGCTGGTTGGTGAATCTTGTCCACTTCATATCCCATGGTAATAAGGGACGACCATTTGATAAACATGTCGGTTAGGGGTGTCCGAGGTAATTTTTGATATTTATTTGCACGTTCATCGAAATTGTTTCATGGGTTTTGAGTTGCAGAATATACATTTTCATCCTGTCTTATGCTAGGTGATGTATTTTTTAAACAAGACCAGGATATATTTTTTAAAAATCCGCCTTCGAACGCTTCAGATATAATATGAACATAGCGACCAAAGCCTTGTGTAAATTTCTTAACAATCTCAGTTTTGCATGAATTACTTAATTTGTCCTGAGGGGTTAACATTTTTGTTATTATACTTGTACGTGAAAGTGCTAGCTTTTGGTTGGTTTCTACGAGGGAGGTATTATACCATATCCAATGACATATCTCCTATTATGCATCACGTCGACGCTTGATTATTTTTCAACTTGATCGAAATCGGATACATGTAGTTGTTATGTAAATGACGTCATAGTTTTTATTGAAACGAAAATAATATTACAACATTCAGCATTATAATAAAAAGGATAACACATAGCTGAGAGTATGGTCGTTCAGATTGTTACCCCGTGAAAACATTGTTATATAAAACCATATAAAACATGTTATTTTGAAAAATAGACTATTTTTTTGGGCGTGTTTTCAATGCTAAAAATGTTCACAAAGAAACACAATTAAATGCCATGATTTTTTGTCTAAAAAATCTTTATAATTCTTACAAAACAAATCAATTATAAGGATGAGTTGCAACATATCCGGAATAATTTGTTTTTACTCTGTACCAATATAACCAACAAATAGGCTATTCTTATTTTTTTAATTTAAAAAATGTTAGTTAGAAATTTACAATTGAATGGAAGATGCTGGCGTATTAGATTCAAAAAAATGTCTGCATAGCAATCTGAAACTGTACCTCACTTTCTTCGAAAAATATAGAGATTATTAGAGGGGAGTCGCAAATCGTGATTTTACAGTGACCAGCTGCTTGATTCTTACAAAAAGTAAAATCACAAAAATACTTAATTCAATCGTTAAGTCCCCAACTGTCATATTCCTGACTTGGTACAAGCATTTTAAAATGAGAAAATGTTGGATTGAACCTGGTTGTATAGCGCTAAACCTCTCACTTATATGACAGTCGCATCAAATTCCGTTAATTTACAACGATGCGTGAAAATTACATAATAAATAAAATTCAAAATATGGGTACAGCAGTGATCACTGTGTTACAATCTCAAATCAAACAATCGTTTACAAAAAACAACAAAAGCACAAAAGCATCTAGCAAGTTAAACAAACACATTCATTGCTTCGCGTGTCTGACGTCAGAAAATATAAAGGTCACACAGAAAGAAATTTTGTGGTACAATGATTATTCAAACCAACTATTATTTCACATTGGGAATGGTGGTCTACAGGGGTAAAAATCAAAAGTTATGTTAGAATTAATTATAGAGATAGATCGTGATTTAAATATTTTCAGAAGTTCTTTAGAATTTTTAAGACTCCACATATGGTTAATACTATATTAAGCGAGTAAACTAGTTTTGTCTTTTGTCGTTCAAAGTATTTTCAAATTTATAATAGAACAATAACATAATGACATATAATAGAACAATAACCTAATGACGGGATACTATTGTTACCTTTATTTTTTACCCCTTATGCTATTGACTTTGTATTTATATTGTATCATATGTCACATTTATTCGTTCAGTATATGTTTACTTGTGTTTATGGGTCTTTTGATTGAGTTAAGCCATTTCAATTGATATTTTAGACTTTCTATGTTGTGATGTTATTCTATTGTTTTAGATGAGGGTGAAAGTTGGTACCTATTAAAACGTTTAAACCCGCTGCATATTTTTGCACCTGTGCTAAGTTCAATCTAAGAGCCAAACCAACGGAAAGTTGTGAGAATCAATTTGTTTCTTTGATATAGCCTCTATTAACATATGCCATTCCACCTATATGTTAATAGCCATTCCGAACATAGTGGCATGTCAATATCTGCAATTTTCTTATATAAGCAAATTGATGTGATTTTGGCGCGGATGAACGTATTTAAGAAGTATCATTGGGTACGGTTAAACTGAATATTTTCGAAAAATACACATACAGTCAAACCAGTTTTAAGCAACCACTTAAAGGAGAACAAAAAAGTTGTCTCTTAAGACAGGCGGTCTTTAAATACAGGTTCAATTTATTTGAAATGTACAACAGAGGGATCCAAAATTAAAACAGGTTTGATTGTACTTCATTAATCGACAGGCATATCACGAAGGTCGTCTGTATAAAACATCAAGCTGCATATTAAGGAAAGTAAAAGTACAGAAAGTATAAACTCAAAACTAAGATTGGTCTTTAGATCGTACAGAAACATAGCACAAAATACATTAACAGTTTAATGTATTGCTTTTGATTTAATCCGTCGATTTTAAATTATTTCGTTTGAACTTTATTATTGTTCTGTAACTTAAAAAAAATGAAACAAAAAATAACAATTAACTGTTCAATTTAAGCAAGATAATTTTGAAGTAATTTATATAATCGAGTCATGTAATCAAACCTTATAATTGTTTTAATAACACGATATTACAACATTCGTTATCAAAAAAATATGCTTGTTGGTTTCAGTATCCAGGGAAATTATTTGTTATGAAATATTTAGTCCCTATATAATATATGAACATGAATTTACTGAATTAAAAGTGATGAAACATTAAAACTTATATTTGATTCATTTAAAATGTGTGTGCCCTAATAATTTATACATACTCAGCCAAATGTCGCTCCTGTTGTCAACAATGTCAGAATAGTTTTATATAGTACATTTACATGCACAGTTTTCAGTAATGAAGTGCAAGATAAACATGCCATCTATTATAAATGTGAAGGAATGTGTGTATGTATTTCAATAAAACAGTAACTAAACAACCAAAATAACCACCACAAAACATATTTTAGATAAAAAAAAAGTGCATTCTCGAACAGTATTATGTATGTGTTCATACAAAACATCAAATCAAAACTCGACACGGGTATTAAGAAAACCTTTAAAATATTAACTTCCAACAACAAATTTCAATTAAGAAAAACATAATCATAATATGTATATATATATAAATTATAAAAGAAACCATGCTTAAATTTCTTAAGTAGGACATGGTCAAAGTTTTCATCTGCATTCCAACCTTATTTATCAGGTCGCCACTAATGAGTCTTTAAATGACAAAACTAGCGTCGGGTATGCCAAAGTATGAGCCTGGTATCTTTGATGAGATTTTTACTAGATGTTTTGATGTTTTGGATATCAAATCCTGCATCGTGTATTGTTTTATAATTGCGAAAAATGCGACATGGTTATAATCGTTATAATTTAAACTCGCATTTTGAAATTCATTATATGAATTAAACAGGATTTTTCTCAATATCACAATAATCACAACCGCATTTAAGTATAAGTATACAGTCAAATTAAGGAATCAATATATATAAAGGCTGAGGATTTAAAGCTTATTTTTACTGCACATCGCTCTTTGTATATTTACATACAAATATAATTAAATATATATTAACACCCGTTTTTTTATATAATCACCTACTAATAGTAGTAAATTGTCAAAAATATCAGTCTGCTGCTAGTAGTCACAGCGGTCGCCCGTTGGTCCGTACAGGTTTAATAATTATCACTAGTAGCAGTAAAAACGGTCGTAACAATTATGATAACGGTCGCCCGCTGACAAACAATTTCTTTTAAGAACTGCATCATGAAATTGACCAATCAGATTTTGCTTTTGAAACGAGTCTCTTGTTCGCCATTTTCCAAGACAGATAGTTCTACATTTTCAAAAAGTTTTCATAATTACAACATATACGTCATATTTCTCATAGTTTACTGCATTAACGTTTGATTATTTTATTATATATAACTAAACCCTAGAACCCTGGAAGAAAATGGATGCTTCTATGTTGAGCGAGGTAAGACGTTGATATCACGTTAACGTGTAACTGATGTGAACACGTGGACGCTTTCTTCTTTCTAAAACAGCATTTAAAACAATTTAACAACATAAAGAACCCCACCTTCTTTATATTGAACGTAACTAGATACAGTTTATAATGTTTGAGATGTACCGGTTGTAAAGTTTGGATTGAAATATTGTACAAGTTTGTTAAATGTGCAACCAAAAAGGCAAAATACAGAGCCAGAGGATATACATGGTCTATATATAGCCAGCAAGGCAGCATGACGTTTTAGCACTTTATTGATTTTAAATTTACAATGTTTATTAATAAATATAAAAGCGTGGCTTTGTTTTAAAATGCCATTTATTCTCGATTTCCCTCTTAGCTATATTATATGACAAGTTGTGGATCGTGTCCGTTTCCGATACCGATCTGATTGTAAAATGTCGGATAAAGTAATTTCCGGGTTTAAATTTAAAAGAACGATGTTAATTTAAACTACACCTATTGTAAGTTATTAGTTAAAAGTTGTTCTTATACTGCAGAAAAGTGTTAAGATAAGAAACCCTACATTATTTGGGATGTTTTGTGTGATAGCTGTAATCTGTAATCAACAGCTGAGATTACTATAGCATATGTGTTATAGTAATCTCAGTCCACAGGCACTGCTTATGTGATAACAAATCCGGTAAATAGTCTTAATTCGGTAGGTCACACTCATGAAAGGGAAGGGGATTGTAGTTACGACGTAAGGAACATATCCGATATCATTTGTGAAACGGTTATTCCATAACGGTCAACCAACTCGTGATGGCGTTCGTAAAATTTACGAAGGGATGATTTCAACTTCAATCTTTCAAAACTTTCAATCAATCTAGTCCTCAAATACTACCTTAGCCAAAAGTGTTAAATCATTTCATGTATATACATGTATATTATATAAATATCCTTTTGCAACTTACTCAAAGCATTTGCATTATAACCTTTGTCCTTTTTTTTAAATTTAGAAGAGAAAGACCTCTAGTTTGACTGTGTATTACTAATAATTAATCACATGTTCGGTGAAGACCTCCACTGCATAGTTTAAGTGAGTGAAATTAAGACTTCATTTGACAATTATCAGGGGCGGATGCAGAACCTCGATGTCTGGGGGGGGGGGGGGGGGGCACAATGAAACCAGAAATATATTTTTTTAGAGATGTATCATGTATATATGCGAGTGTGGATTTTGTTTTGTTTGTTTATTTGTTTGGGGGGTGGTTGGGGGGAGAGGGTGTTCAGATCATCCTTTCTATATGTCTATATCTTTATTTTTACACATGATAGCCAAGTTGAAAATTTTCGTCACATTTTTCTCAGGAACTACAATACAAGGATTTCTGAAATTTGGTTTCAGGGTTTATATAAGTCAGCTATACCGTGTGATGCGTTCTGAGATTGATCACTCTACAACTTCCTGTTTACGGAACACATGCATGAGTTTACATATGATAGCCAAGTTGAAAATTTTTCGTCGCATTTTTCTCAGGAAATACAATACAAAGATTTCTGAAATTTGATTTCAAGGTTTATATAAGTCTGCTATACCGTGTGATGCGTTTTCAGATTCATCACTCTTCAACTTCCTATTTACCGAACACTTGCATATTTTTACACTATTTAAATTATCCACTTGCGGCTGGGGTATCATCAGTGAGCAGTAGCTCGCAGTTTCACTTGGTTTTACTATTTCACTTTATACTTTATTTTCTTGCCAATTGATCTTTATTACATTTGTTCTTAACATGCATCAAATATTTGCTACTGGACGTTAAACAACCAACAATCAATCAATATTTTCTTTATATTTTAACCCTCATGATAATCTTCCAGGCTTTCCTTTTTGCACATTAATCTAATTATAATATCTGTAAAACACATTCATATCCTTTCAAATGGTGACATACAATGTATGCATAGCCTCAAACATGTACATGGTAATTGAAACAAGAAAGAATAAACAAATATAACTGTATGCTAGGGCTTTTAGAGAAATGTATAAGTCCTAGATTCTGTTACAAAGTAGATCTTATGAAAATAAAATCTCATTTTATTAATGATTATTTATTAGAAAATGTCAATTCATTTTTCCTGGAACGAAAAAAAAAAGGGGGGGCGGAACAAATTGTCGATTTCCCTTGAAAAAGGAGGGGAAGGAAATTGGACATTCCGTTTAAAAACAAACCATGCATATTGTTAAAAAAAAATAATAGTTTAAGTTGTTGCTGAATTAATTCACAAAAAAACAGTTTTCAAGAAAAGACACATACATTAACAAGATATGTTATTGTGAGTACTGTATTTAGGAATGAAGAGATACCCAAATATAAATGTATACCAACATTATTGACATTAGACATAAACAATAATATTTTGTATCTATTCTTAAACAGATCATAAGTTTCACCTGATAATTGATTTTAATCTGTATTGTATTTAATATATAAACCAATAAAAATTCGTTCTATTCCAATCAACATGTAAATGTATTTTACAAAAAAGCCTTTGCAGACAGATTTCATATAGGTGTCAATTTCTGTGATTAATTTCCGCTGTATATAAAAAGATTCAGTAGTACATGTAATAAAAGTATGTTAGAATTGTTTTGTGGTAACCTGAACTTGGGGGCGGGGGGGGGGGGGGGGGGGGGGGTTGCACATGCCCCCTGTCCACCCTTTTCAGACCATATTAAAATATATAACAAGTACATTGGTATATCCTGATACTTAATTACATCTACATTTTTTAATATATAGTTTGTACCAGTAACAAATTACAATGGTTAATGGAGATTCCCTAGCTGACCCATATTCCATTGTATTAATACCTTGTAAATTAATTCTTTTTTTTTACACAAAATGTATGTAAATCAAACCAATCCAAACAACTTTAAAAGGATGGGAAATTGAATATTTAAATATGATGCAAATTTTTATAAACTAAAATACATTACCTTCATAAAACAAAAATCTACATGTTCTATGTTCACAATTGTGGACTTAGCTCTCAAACCAACAAGCCTAGGACCCTAACAAAAAAGGAAGAGAGTGTTATTATTAGACTGTAAATCCATTTTATTTTCATTATCAATTTCAAAACTCTGGAGGAAGCATGAAAAGAATCACTATGGAATTATTTAGAATACACTGTGGAGAATGGATTAAAGTTTACCTTATTTCTACTTTAGCATGTTTAGTTGCACCAGATTTCTCCAACAATGTCCAATGGCATGTAAGATGTTCTTCAAGTAAAGCAAACAAATTTAATGTGACGTTTGTATATGAAAAAATTAATGCCACATTCATTCATGTGTTCAAATTTAATGAATGTATGTCCTCAGTGTTGCTAAAAATGTTTATCTAAAAAAACTTATTTTGTAGAAGAAAGGTAGAGTTGATTTTTCTTCTGCAGAGATGCAGCTTCTTATTGAAGCTTATCATGCTGGCATGAATAGTGTCAAGGCAAAAGGAAAAGCCGTGGTGTAGTGGTTTGTGCATCGGACTTCTAACACAAGGGTTCCTGGTTCGATTCCCGTACGGGATGAAAATTTCAGGAACTCAATTTTCGGCTCTCCCTTGACACCATTTGCAAGTATGGTCTTAAGGAAACGATGATAGTCCGTCGGAAGGGGACGATGAATGGCTGACCCGTGTTAAGAGAGAGCCATATCTCTTGCACGTTAAAGACACCCTTGTAGATTTCGAAAAAAAGTAGGCTAATGCCGCTACAAGGCAGCACTCGCACCCGCTAAGTGGAAAGAGATTAATTTAAGTTGCAAAACTTGTTTCCCAACCCACTATAAATAAATATGTTTACACTAAGAGGAAAAATTGAGGAGGCTGCTAAGAGGCTGAATTTACTTTAAACCAAAAGAATAGAGGTTTGTATGAAATAAATTTAAGAATTACAATTTTTTTACATTATGTATATGGGAGGGACAGTTTTGACTTTAACAGTGCTAGTTGAAAAATGACACAAAAAAACTGTAGGATATGCTATTTTTTTTATTAATTGGGGTGGTAGGGTAATTGGAAACACACATATTTTTTTGTTTAGCATGCCATTGTATTCTGTTTTATGTCTTATTTTGTACTTCTTTGGGTAAATCAATAAAAAAGCCTGATTTGAACTCGTTCAACTTTTTTGTTCTTTGTAACTGGAATATAGATTTATTAATTTAATCTAAATTGTTATTAGCATTTGCTGAATTTGTTGTCGTTTCTCCTTACTGTAAAAGAAAACAATTCAGTCAGGACTTAAATATTTTTTATTTAAACATGCAAAATGCATGGGTTTGTTACATTCGATAACATTATCTCAGCATATACATGTATGTTCTTGCCCATCCTAACTCCACAAAATATTGCTCAAATGATTTAATCCAACACACAAATTTACTCACGTGATCTGCAGAGGGTATCTCAGCAAAATTTATAAAAAGAAGGCCTTAATTATGTGACGTTTACAACATAAATGAAAAAAACTTCTATTAAAGACATACATGACATATGGAATTGGACAAATATTTTTGAACATTTTACTCTATCAATTTTTGTTTTAAAAAATACACACTCTACTACCAAGGGATTGTGAGCTTGTAATGATGGGTAATTTCAGATCAAGTTCTACTGTTGGGTTGATTAGATGATATTTGTGACATTTGTTGCCATTTAAAACAGGAAACTTAATAATTTTATTAGTTTTCCAGATTTTTAGGGAATGATTTCTGATGAGTTACATATATAGATCAAATATGACTCTGGTATGAGTTTCATGTTGTTCTGACAGAGTAGTTGCCATTTGAGATAGTAAAATTGGCAGTCATGATTTATTTTCTTAATAACATTTTAACAGCTGTAAGGAATCATTGTGTTTGTCTAGCTAATATACTCTGAGATATTTTAAAGTCTGAATGCTTGATTTAATGATATTTTTTTTCAGACATGGATTGGCAATTTCAGAAGGAAAGAAAAGGGGGTTATATCCAAACTAAGGAAGAGAATAAATAAGCAGGGCCCAAATGCCTACTCTGAGTATGTTAGTACTCGGAAAAGAGGTAAGAAGTAGTGCTAGAATTATTGCTTAATACACTATGAATTATAATTTTTAAGATAAATAAAATCATTTGTGCATAGAAATATGAACAAAAGAATTAAGTGAGAACATATTTTTTGGAAAAACTTTTGTCAGGTACTTACCTGTATGTGCTTTAAACACATTATTATCAGTCTGTTTAAATCTTAAGATTTCAATTGCAGAAAATGTTTATAGATAGTTTGCATCTTGTGCATTATTGTATCAGTTTTACTTAGTGAATAGTATTTTAAATCTAAAAAATATCCTTAATCAATAAGTGAATTTCAAAGGAAATTATTCATTTTCCAAAAATTAAATTAGGATAGATGACATGCTGAGATAAGAATATCAATATTGTATACTTATTGACTGCGTATGAGTGGAATAGCAAGTCTATTGTCCTCCCGAGGTGCAACTATTTTCTTGAGGTGTCTTTACTGTCCCAAGTCAGGAGCCTGTAATTCAGTGTTTGTCGTTTGTTTATGTGTTATATATTTGTTTTTCGTTTAATTTTCGAACAGAAATTAGGTTTTTCTAGTTAGGATGGTTTTACATTGTCATTTCGGGGCCTTTTATAGCTGACTATGCTGTATGATCTTTGCTCATTGTTGAAGGCCATACGGTGACCTATAGTTGTTAATTTCTGCATTATGTTTGTCTCTTGTTTAGAGCTGTCTCATTGGCAATCATACCACATCTTCTTTTTTCATATTACTTATCCAGGAACATCCAGTTAGTAAGTGTTTTATTACATCTAAAAAGACAACAGACAATTAATGGCTGTGATAAATCAACAACTATTGGGATATGAAAAGCAGTCATATTGTATGTTTTACTTTCTTTTTTCATTATGTTTGCATGTATCAAGATATAAGTTGTGCTTTATTATGCCCATACAGAAAATATAACAGCCATCAGACTCTTTGAGTAAAAATTACTATACACTCACATACTTCTAAAAAGATTTGCATTTGTAAGCAGTCTATAGATAATGTTAAATTATTTCAGGAGTTTCTTTCAATTTAAGAGAAAAAAAAATTATAAACATTTTAGTTTTCGACGCCTACTACTACAAAACATAGTGATTCTTTTTGCAGATTTGGTACTTCAGTTTCGACTCAAAATTTCCTATTGAAATTGTTAGATGCCAAATATTTAGGAGAAGATTGTATTTGTACTTTATGTAATTGTGGTGATATTGGCGACGCGCTTCATTATATTATAGCAAGGATTAGTACAAATCCTTGATTATAAAATGTTCGGCAATAGACGAAAGTAGACAAACCCTATTTGAAAGGTGTTTTGATCTCCAAGGACGCCACATTTTACATCGAATAAGATCTATATTTTTTAACGTTTTTAAATGAAATAACTTGAATTGAAAATTTCCCGACTACGTGAAGATTTCTTATATTTCTAAATGGCTTCAATTATTACATACAAAACGAAAAATGTATTTAACTTTTTTTTGTAAAAACAATATTCATGTATTATTATAATTTTCTAAGGAAACGATTTTTTTGTTTGTTTGCAAAGTTTACTTGTATGTGTTTATAACCATCACCAATCAGTCCTAATTATTAAAGATCAAACGACCTAATCAAAATGATGATTGGTATTGAATGTGATCATCGGTCATGCATGACGTATCCCAAATAACTTCTTTAATGTTGGTTTGATTTTATCAAAACCAAAATTATAAAATCAAAAATTAAATTATCTATCGAATGTATACCCTCAACGCTAACTAAAACATATATACATGTCCTGAGTGACTTTTTATGTCCTGTCTGCACTCAGGAGGTCCTGAGAGGTTTTTAGACGTACCGTTAATTTATAGGCATATATTTGAAGCTGTTTATAATTATGTACATTATCTATAGGTATACGTGTATCATACAAAAAGACTTTCCAATAAATCTAGTTCTAGTTATTTGAGGTCCTAGTCACATAATTTTTTTTTCCTATATATATGTTTTTAATGTTATATTAAGGTATATAGGAAACAAAATCCTGAGACCAGTGCCTGTGGTCCTAGTGTGAAATAAATCCACTGGGAATTTGCCTTTTTAAACACATCTTTACATACGTTTTCTGAAGGGTTTGTACATGTAAAGTGAAATTATGTTTACTCAATGCGTAGTTACATAATAAGTTTCTTTGCTACTTTTTTTCTTCTTTATTTTAATCAAAGAATCAAGTTTCAGGCAAAAACATAACAAACAAATAATTAAGGTAGATTCATGGTATATCGCCATCTTGGATTGTACAATCACTGTAAAAAATCGGTCAAGTTATTTGCCTAAATCTGCAAATTTGGAGACAGATTTGCAATTTAAAGGATAGACTGTTCAAAATATATTAAGAAAACTTGGTAATTTACTGTATAATACAAAATATAAAAAACAAATATCATTTGTTTGCTTTTAAAATATTTTTTTTTCAAAAGAGCCATTTAAGGGAAGATAACTCTTTTAGAATTTTTTTTATACTGGACTGATGGGGACATTTTTTCTTTTTACTTGTAGCAAGAAAACAAGTTCGGTGACACAATTTTTCTTTTCTTGTTCTTTAAATATATTACAAAACCTATCTTTTCACAATTTATTTCAAAATTCTAATCTCATAGATTTTTTTTTATGCACACAAATGTGTTTTTCCATGAACAATCTAACCAAATTCAGGCAATTTTAAACGACTCATAACTTAAAAAATAGCACGATGACCCATACTTTTTATTATATTTTTGAAAAGAGCATAGTAAAATCTTCATTTTGGCTAAGTATAAGAAAATTCTGTCTCAAAAAATATTTACTTGATCTACCTTAATGTGGAAATAACGGCTACAGTTCACTGAATGACGAGGTCTGACATGATAACAGAATGCCGACATGATTGATTTAACTGACAAATCTGTGCACCATTGGTAGCAATTGATGCTCAAGTTCCTCAAGGTTCATCCTAAAGAGAACGAGGGTTATGAACCCCAAATACGTCGGGTCTTATTCGCATCACCATCTGGTTTCAGGGGAGTAAAGATTAACAGTTTCTATATCATAAAACTCTATATGCACGCTAAATACATAGTCCATACTATGTATCATAAAACAGTCAAGCTCGAACTGGTACCAATTCAGAACCGGCCACTCAGGTTAGACATGAGATGGTCTCAACAGAACTTCCTGCGGTACCAAAGGAAAGTAAAAACCTAATATGATTCGACGTATAATTACGGGAAACGATCATAACCCCTTAATCTTGCCACTTGAGTGTGTCTATACACAGTCATCAGAATCACCCCCTTTTTCCACAACCTAAAAGTCCATTTAAGTGAACAAGCTAAGAAGGCATTACTCTTTGTTAATACGATTGAATCTTGGACAATAATATTTTTCCTTTTATAATAGCTTTGTTATAATGGGCCATGATATCCCTTCAGCAAGATTTTTTTTGGACGATATCACTTCTTGTGTTGTATTATCCATGTTATATATATATTTAATATCATCATAAAAACGCAATATTTTAGCAGTAATACATCCACTGATAAACCGATCATGAATTATCAATAGGTTTACTAAAAGAGTGATCTCGCCTTAACCGGCTTAGTTGAACAAATTTATTCTAAAACACATATGTTTGGTACTTGTTAAAATATTTTTAATAATGCGACAAATCAGGAAGTTTTTTTCATAGAGATAAACAGTCTAATCAATAAAATTGAACATCTGTCTACAAATTCGGAGATTTGGGTAACAACTAGACTGATTGTTCACTGCAAAAGTACAATCCAAGATGGTGGTATACCATGAATCTACCTAATTGCTTTGTTAATCTGCAATATGCACTATTAGTTTTGCAAATCAATGTTCCTCAACAAAGTTTACAAAAATGCATTACCTGTATATATAATTCATGCTATTCTAGACAACCCTTCGAAGTCGTGTACATTTGTATATATTTTTATTTTCAACAAGTAACGTGACCAATATTTTAAAGCCATGAATGATAACGTACACTTTTAAAAATTAATTTATTCGTATCAATCAATATATAGAAAGTACCACACTTCCTGTAATAAATCGGCATCCAAATGCATTCCTACTAGTACTTAAAATTCGCAAACAGCAACGCAGTCCGTGCAGCTTTTTGGAAAGTTCAAACTTGAATAGTTTTACGTCGAATATATTTTGTGAACTGAAAGAACTAGGTGCTAGAGTGAAATTCCATGTATTACTTTAACATGTTTAAGTAATGGTTGTATATAGATGCATAGTTGATTAATTCCGACTAGAATCAAACAGAATGAGTCGATCAACTCTGTAAATAGATAGGAATGCTAAATGTTCCTTTTAATAGAAGGAAATAGATCAAGAGTATCTGAAATAAATTTAAAAATTCATTGAGGCTCCCGTCTGGATAATATACGTGTTTGTCTGTAAAAGTCCTTAACTTATATACCACATATTTGTTTTGTTTCTAAAAATAGTTTTGGGAAAGCCCATAGTTCGTGCTGACATGTAAAAGAAATGTGATAGTAAAATACAAAGGTGTCCTCAATGTTCACATATCCGTATCGCACTTCAAAGAAAAGAGGAGTTGTGTACCATGCTCTGTCTGCTGCTTCGTGAGTTTATAAAGTAATTTCATAATTGTGTCAAAAGTACACATAATTCCCTTATTTGCTCTAAGTTGACTTGTAGATAAATTAATTGACCTGTCCATAGTTGCCTATCAACTACTGGTTTGAAGAAAACGTAGTTTATCTTAATCAACTGATTGAAGTGTGAATTTGGGCAAGGTATATATAGTCGTCCAACTCGTATTCTGGCATATGTTGGTGAAGTAATTTATATGTTATGTCGTAGATAAATAATTTCTTTAGTGATTTTTTTGTCATTTTATGAATAATGGTATATGTTCTGATCGTATTAAATTCATTCGTAGCATGTAATGCTGTTTTTCAGGAAGTCCAGTGTCTGTTGTGTATATATACTATCAAGAACAACAGTAAATGAGTTTTAGTGAGCTATCTTAATAACCTATACCAATAGTAATAACATATCATATGTTGAGGTCTTTTTTGAAAATATCAACTCAGCTTTGCTTGTATAACTATATTTGCTTGTATAACTATATTAACTCTATTTGCGTAAGTAAGACAATTTAGGGTCGGGCATGTGTATGATTCAACAACGTAAACATGAGCTCTGTAGATCTCTCAACTGACTTGATATTTAATATAAAAATCAAATATCAAATTATAAGCGTATTATACAACAAGAACACATGCATAATGTAAATAGCTAGGCAGACATGCATAAATTAAAGCAAGCAAGCTAACAAGAAAAGAAACGCAAAGTAACTCACTCATGTAAAAAAGAATTGGTATGATTGCCAATGAGTCAACTTTTCACAGTAGACCAAATGGCAAAGAAATCAATAACAATAGGTCATCGTACTGCCTTCAACAATGAGCAGGGCCCATACCGCATTAATAACAATAAGCCATTTTACTGCCTTCAACAATGAGCAGAGCCCATTCCGCATTAATAACAATAAGTAATTTTACTTCCTTCAACAATGAGCAGGGCCAATACCGCATTAATAACAATAAGTCATTGTACTGCCTTCAACAATGAGCAGAGCCCATACCGCATTGGTGAGTAATTAAAAAACCCTAAAAGAAAAATGTTAAACAAGTCAAACGAGAAAACTGTAGGCATAAATTATGTACATTTTATGTATAGTAATGCCGATTTAAGTGTATCAAACAGTAAAAGGAAACATTTAAGACTGTTCAAAGAATTTGCACGTTCAAATACTTTAATCGAAGCCATCGACTCTGATTGGATTTATTCTAAAGCTACCCAGCTAACACATAAAATTTAATGATATTATTGACTGGTTATATGTATGTTTGTCAAAAATATTTACCAAAAAAAATTTTAAAGACATTTTTTTACATCAGAAATTATACATGAAAGATATTTTAACAATAATATTTCATCCCAATGTTTGATTGCTAATATAAAAACACTTTTTGTAAATATTTTTTTTAATAAATAAATAAATATTCTTTGCTGATGTTTTTAAAACGTCAAATAGACAGTTTTATAAATGAGAACAATTGTATGTCGCGGAGATATTTCTTTGCAATATTCAATCAATATCTGATGGACATTTTTATATTACATTTAATATATATATTTTTTAGATGTGTAAAAGAAATATTTATAAAACATTTTTGATTAATATCTATGTAAAGCATAGGTTTGATGTATAATAAAATATCTTTTTGATGTATAATAAAATATCTTTTTGATGTAACATCAATATAATTTTCTTCTCCTAATTAAAAATATAAAAATGATAATATCTAATGAATATTTCAATAACATCATAACAATATATTTGTTCGATTTTATTTAGAAAACATTAGTTAAAGACTGTTTCATAAACATTTTAAGATAATATGATTAATAGCTATTTGTAAGATGTTTGATAGAAATGTTTTCCAAATGTTTGTTAGTGATATTTGAGTGAAGCACATGTTTGATATGAAAAAAGAAATATTTTATAAACATTTTTACATAATATTTCTAATTGATATTTGTAAGATGTACGACAAATGTTTTTCTAATGTTTGTAAGTGATATTTGTGTGAAGCCCATGTTTGATATGAAAAAGGAAATACTTTTTTATATAAATTTTTAATCAGATTGACATGAATGTCTCCTCATTTTTGGTAGAAGAGTTTTAACAATTCTAATCTAACTTAAATGAAAATTCCAATTAAGTCAAAAGAAAAATTATCTAGCGAAAAACGATTGCATTTGAGGAGCATTGAGGACTCAGTAAAAAATCAAATGATAAAGTCATACCAAATAGGACTACTATAATCTGTGCCTAGAACTAGAAAAAATCTTTGTATTTTGTCTAATTCAAAGTTTTTAAAACAGTGTTTATAAAAAAATATCATTGATATTTCATGCCAATACAGAAATATAAGCCAACATTGTGCCAACAATATGCCAACGTATTAGGTACTCATCTCCCCCCCTTTATACCACATAATTGAAAATTATTATTTTTATATTATTCCAACGTTCTAACAAAAAAATGTGCTCTTCATTTATGTCATTCTCTTTATCTAACATTTTCAAATCTGTGTAGTCATTTAAATGTATTTACCTAAATGATTGAAAAATTTTATGCACAAACATAAAATATTTAAAACCAGCCCAAAACAACAAATACAATTTGAATATAGTTTCATTTTTTTTCATCTTATTTCAAATCAACAGATTAGTGACAGGAGTGCATTTTCTTGACAGTTGTGAAATTACTGAATATATATATTATAATATCTACCAGTAGATTTCATGAGTTGTCTTATAAACATTCTATACAATGCATCAACATTATATTAAAATGGGTATATTGTTGATAGACTGTATTTAAAAAACATTTGGTAGACATCCAGAAAACATATCCTAGACATGAGAAGAATATATTGTCCAGATGTTTGAAAGATGTTGTCTGGATATTTTCAATTGACACTGAATAATATCAAAATTATGTTATTTCAATATAAAATCAAGATATTTAAAAAATAATGCTCTTTAAACATTCAGAACAAATATTTCCAGAAAAAATGCTATTCACATGAGTAAAGCCAGACATATCACGTCAAAAACATGTTTTTGAATGATATTTTGGTGACATTTTGCAATATATTTTAAAAATATCTATAAAATGTTTTTGTGCTACCTGGGTATAGCGTCATCCACCACAAAATTTGTAATTTGTCTTCTAAATATCAAGTACTGGGTGTATTTCATTTACTACGTCAGCTGAACCATCTCACACATAATGTATAATTGTGTATAATAACTGGTATATTAATGTTATTAATTGAGATAAAGATTGACGAATTTGCACTTATTGCCCTCGTGTGTATCTTAATTGTGTGTAATAGCGCTAGGTGAGTCTTTCAAACGACTGAATGGCGATATAACATATTGTACATTAAGGCAGAGACATGTAAAACTTACTGTATGTAAGTCTCTGATCAAAGTCACAGTGCGATCATATTGCTCATGTGAAATTCAAATTAAATATATGACATCAAATAATAATAATGAATAATCCTTTCAGTAATCTTATCTTTATCACTATCAGATTAATCTTATTCACTATTAGTCCAAATAACTATGACGTCCCAAAAGTCCACTATACCTCCCCTTTTTGCCGCCTCGCATCGACGATGTAAGGTACACGAACTGTCGTAATGGAAAATTACTGCATGCTTTAATTACCTGTAATCAGCCATGCAACAATTCAGTTGACTGACCATGTCATTACAGTTTTAAAAGTTTCAACTTGTTGCCTTTTGTTGGCTGTTGTTCGTGTGTTTCTTTGTCAATTGTGTTCTCCAATTTATTTATATTGTAGTCCTGTGGTGTTGAGTTGTCATTTTAATGTTATATTTCACATGGCTATAAAAGAGGGAGGTTTGGCATGCCACAAAACCAGGTTCAACTCACCATTTTGTCCTTTAAAAATGTCCTGTACCCAAGTCAGGAATATGGCCATTGTTATATTATAGTTCGTTTCTGTGTGTGTTACATTTTAACGTTGCGTCGTTTGTTTTCTCTTATTTTTGAGTGTAAATTCACATTGCGATAAGACGTGTCACGGTACTTGTCTATCCCAAATTCATGTATTTGGTTTTGATGTTATACATGTTATATTTGTTATTCTCGTAGGATTTTGTCTGATGCTGGTCCGTTTCTGTGTGTGTTACATTGTAGTGTTGTTTCGTTGTTCTCTTCTTATATTTAATGCGTTTACCTCAGTTTTAGTTTGTTATCCCGATTTTGTTTTTTGTCCAGCGAGTTTGAACAGCGGTATACTACTGTTGCCTTTATTTTTCCTCTCATCAAAACGGAATATTCATTTTAACTTTAAAATTTAAAACTTTAAAAAGTATACTTTGACATAATTATGAAGTAAAAGATTTTTCCAAAGATTAAGATACAATTATATTTATCATTCTGGGACTGACAGATATATCACAGGCACTTGTCTCAGAACTTTCCCCCCTATATACCTTTATTAAAGTATATAGGATTTTTTTCCTCAGACAAGTGCCTGTGAGATATATACATGCATAAGTCCCAGACATATATAATTGTAAATCAAAATGATTTACATAATTACTGGGAAATAATATAATGTTTCAGTTATGTTAATGTCACAAATACACATGAATTATTTGATGATGCATGCTGGAATTTCTTATCTAAATGCATGACAGTGACATATATATATATCCATTTAGTGATTCTATAAAAAATCAGGAGGGAAGTCAAAGGGAAGTGAAACAAACATTTTTAATAAAAGCTTTTATTAAAAATTGTTGGGAAAACAATAAAATACGACACTGAGTTTTGAGAAAAAAAGTTTATAATTGGTCTTGATTTTTTTTGGATAAAGATAGAAACAATTTTTGTCCCAGGAAAAAAGAAAAAAAACAATGCCCCCTTTTTAGCCACACCGACACACGCCGATGAATGGAGAATTCCAAGTAGGGTCGGGTCACAAGGTCACATTTTAAAACTTTTCAGTCGCCCAGTCTCAAAAAGCAATTTTGACTGGCATTGTTTTTAGTCGAATTGTATTTTTGCAGGTCATGTTGCAAAGTGGCAGGTCGGATTTGACCATGTTGACAACGATTCTACAAAATATCCGAAAAAAACGTTGAATCAAACGATATGAACCTACGCAGTTTTATATGATAAGACTTCAACACTTTATTGATAGGGGTGTCGCTGGGATTCTGTTACCCCACCCTTTTCATATAATTTAGATCTTAAAAATGTATATCTTTTCATATATTGCGTGGGTAAAATTGTAACCTTTTCCCATATTGGTTGGGTTCCATGGGGTGTGTTAGAAAAGTGGAATATTTCAGGCTAACATTCTGTGTGTAATGTTTATTAAATATTCGAAAGAAACCAACAGAAGTCAATTTAGGAATACGATATACCAGATAAAAGATAACCCAAATTCGTTGAAATCCCTCGTAATATTTCCAACGACTCCAGATTACCTTCGTTATACAAATGTGAACAAATTGTAAGACAAACTAATATATGATCATAATAAAAAACAACAAAATGGTAAGTTTGAATTTTGGCAATTTTTTGTCATGGATTTATTAGGACAGTTCAACTATGTATCAACCGGCCAACGAATTTGCATTCATCGACAATTTCTCATTAATGTCCAAGATAAAAACATTGAAGGGCAACCATCATATGTTTTCTCCAAATGGCAACTGGGCTACCCGACGCCAACTGTGATAAATTCAGCCCTTCAGTAAAACTATGTATTCAGTAAAAATTCTGTCCAATCCATGACGCTTCTTTTGGCAATATCTGAAAATATACAACAAACAGTAGAAAAAATATTCTAAAGGGTGGGATAGGGTGGGTCTTTGTGTTCCTTCAGAGTTCAAAACACGCAATGAACAAATCACGAAAAGCATGCAATTTTATACCAAATAAAAGCAGTTCAACGTAGTATATCAACCATACTATACAACAGTTCAACGTAGTATATCAACCATACTATACAACAGTTCAACGTAGTATATCAACCATACTATACAACAGTTCAACGTAGTATATCAACCATACTTTACAACAGTTCAAGGTAGTATAACAACCATACTATACAACAATACAAATATAAGCAACGTGTACAACTCAACATTTATTCACTTGACCGGAGTCCTATGTTCAAACCAATTTGAAACTGAACTCTTATAAAGGATTTCCCATTAATATGTATAAAAGCGGACCATTATTTCCAGGTCTTATTTGGAAAAAAATTATCAAACTACGTAAATGTAGAGGACAAATCTCTTATTTTTATCAACAAACTTTTAAAGTAATGGATCTCCCTTTTTTATCAGTTCAGAAAAACCTATAGTAATAAAAAGCTGACTTTACATGATCAATATATATATATCGCCTATGTTCAACATGTGATGGAGTGGCAAGTTCACTCGCACGTAAAAATGCAGCAAATGCGAAGTTACATGCTGTTTGAAGCTTATAATTGTTATATTTCAAATTGCAACAATAGCCAAATTACCACAATGAAATTCATTTAAATGAATAAAAAGATGACTAAAGCATAGGTATTATTTTTAAATAAGTGATGTCAACTAATAAAACTTTGTCCCAATTATATGGCTATTTTGAAAATGATCATGACCCATTTGAATAAACTGCACAACCCAAGAAAAAACCACCTGCACTGTCAGCATACAAATGTAAATCAGCATTAGACAAGAGTTCATTTACATTATATGTAAATTATCTTTTGTTAAAACTTCCTTTTGGGTTTTGTCTATTAGCAGAGTTGTTTTGGAAAGGTGCAATGTCATTCCTATTATACCTAGATGGATTAGTATCAATTTCATTGTCCATAAATCGACGACATCTTAAGGAAGAGTGATCTAAACCACATTTGAGACATGCATGTCTGTATTGGCAATTGCGTTTGTTGCAAAAACCTTTAAAATTAAAATCGTAGCATTTATTACTAACATCAGCGTGTTGTTGTTTTGGAGTACTGGCAGTTAAAATACGTAACCACAAAAAACCATCTATGGATGACCATTTCTTTGTATGATCCCTTGATACCCTTAAACGGAATTGTTGGTCATAAGAATAGCATTTTTCAAAAGAATGATCAGCTGCTGCACCCCTTATTATGGACATATACGAAAAAAGTTCACTTGCCTTTCCAGGATACCTTTCGATAAGGACCTGGGCATAGGCAATAAATGAATCAGTCCAATCTTCAACAGAACTAACAGTATGAGGTTTTTTAACTTTGTTTTGAATAACAAGCATACCCTCATTGATGCCAATTGTGTTTTCATTATTTGTTTGGCTGTTAAAATTCTTACGGTGCATAAGAGACAAATCAATGTATTCAAAATTCCAAATTTTGTCCTTAAATTTTTGGCTTATAAATATGTCAACTTCATTAAAGCCAGGTAACATTAGAGGTTCATCATAAACTTCATTTACCTCACCTAATGCAGCTAATTGCGGCTCATTCACTCGAATGTCAACAGGTCGCAAGGCAACTAATTCGGGTTCATCAACCCGCTGTCTTCTCTCTATATATGCTTCTTGCTCTACATCAGCTGTCGGACGCCTTCCCACGTTTCTCACAACTGGTTGTGGCTGTTGTACTTCCCTGGGAGCCCTCCTAACCCGAAGCTCCGGACCTCTAACCTGGTCCTGTCGGTGACGTCTACTTCTACCTCTTGGCATTGTTATAACTATTATAATCATAAATACAGATTAGATACATACATCAAGTCTTTAAAGTCCAGATCATATTTAAACATGTATGAATTTAACACAAGATAAATTACTCAAATTTAAATAAATTGAAATACCAAAATGTTTACACTGCGTAGTCTTAACTAAACTTTTCATATATTTTTATACATCAAAACAAATGAAGTTGATTATAAAAACATAACTCAAAACAGCTACGATGTGTGCTTTCTTAACAAAATACACATCGTTTTAAAAACGTTTGATAGCTTATATTACCAAGCTTAACATAATTAAACTATGTTTCCGCAAATTAAACACACATGTATAAATCATGTAACGTTTAATAAACTTAAACGTTTCCGGTCATGTTAATGATAACACGGCATACACAACATACATTGTAATTACCTGTTCAAAGTGTATCGCTAATACATTTAAAACAAAATATATCACCTGTAGTAAAGCATTTAATTTAAATGCTAGTCAATGAAATATAAGTGTGCACAATATAACATAACTATTATTATTAGAATATAGTTTGTTCCGTGTAATATGCTATTCAAGTGAGAGAAAAATTGAATTAATGAATCGAACTATTTGCAAGAAATAACTTTCATTTAAAATCAAATAATTTCTTTTACAAATTACAGAAATAAAAATAATCCGGAAAATACAATTGCAGTAACTAATCTAACTATCAATAAAACATTATGTACTTATCTTATGTCCGAATCTACCTGTCCTTTTTGTGTTCCTTCAGAGTTCAAAACACGCAAATGAACAAATCACGAAAAGCATGCAATTTTATACCAAATAAAAGCGGGAAAACCGCTTATGAAAAATGTAGGTTAACAAAAGACGCTTAAGTCCATCAAAAAGTTAACTCTACTTTAGCAGACGATACTCTCAATTTATTAAATTGATTTAATGCTGAATGATTAAATCTTATTACTTATGGCGAGAGTTTCGGCTGTCAAAAATGACAGGGCTTTTCATATACAAGTAATTGGAACTTTATCGACCTTATCATATATTTCTGATAGTTTTCTCCACCTATCCCCCCCCCCCCCCGAGTAAAATACACAAATGTATAATACCTCAATTCAGGAGCACAGTCTGTCTTTACTGTAAATAACTTCGAGATTAATATGTAAGTTTACTTTGCTAATCGATGTTCCTGTAATTCAGATTAATATTAATTTGTGAGACCTCCGTCACTATTTATATTCACTCAAAGAAAGGGGTTCCCCGTTTCTGGGAAAATCGTATCTGATTCAGGATCAATTTATCGGTTACACTCCCCTAGTACCAGTGATTCTTTGTCGTAAGCTGATATTCTGAAAAAGGTATACTGTTGGCTATCAATTTGCATGATTAGTTACAGATGTCGACTCGGACTACTGCAAAAAACAATAAGTCAATTCACTGGTCTAGATTGAATGGTGGGTCGGTTAATCCCCTCTTCCCCAAACAAGCAGTCAATGGCACTCAGAAAATGATTTTTGGGGAAGGTCTAAAACAGGACAGATAAAACCAGGACAGTTATTTTCGGTACATTTTCATCTGTTACTGGTGTTTTACTCAACATATTGATAACAAATTTAATCGTATAATAATGAACAGCATCAAAAGCAAGAAATAATAGCCACGGGACGTTATCTTGCCATTACCCGGAGATGTATTATTAGAGCTGAAACACTTTCATGATAAAGGATTGTTATTTCAAGACCGCATTATAAAAATAAGAAGAGATATGCTAACCAATGATAGAACCTTGGTTATAAACAGCGCCAACATGAAACATGATTATATTGTCCGTGAAGATTGATTTCAGAAGGTTATGAACCATATCCCTTCTGTAAAGACGCATATTTGGACATACTAAGAACTATTGTTGCCACTTATATATAGAGAGAGACAGATTTTGCAAAAATAAAACAAGAGGGTAGAAATTTTACATGATATCTGCATGTAACTAAACAGGATCCAGCAAAAAACTGAGGCACAACCCTAAAGCAGAAAAAATGACTCCACCAAAATTCAAACTTGATCTTGGTTTTATGGTTAAAAGTATTGTGTATTAGTTTCATAACATTTGGTTGAGCGAACAAAAGTTAGATAACTGAAACGAAAATATTCAGCAATTTTTACATATGTAAAGGGACGTAACTCTAAAACGGTATAACTATCGCCACTAAAATTCAAACTTGATCAGTGTTTGTGGTAATGAGCATTGTGTATAAGTTTCATAACATTTGGTTAAGACAATAAAGTTTGAGAACAGAAACTAAAATTTCCAGCAACTTTTCTATTTGTAAAGTAGCATAAAACGCTAGAATGGTAAAAGTGACGCAACTGAAATTCAAACTTGACTTGTGAATTGTGGTTATAAGGATTGCGTATAAATTTCATACAATTTGGTTCAGGCAAACTAAAGTAAGCAAACAGAAACGAATTTTGGGATATACGGAGGTACGTACAAGTAAGGGAAGGATGTACATACTTTCAGAAGCAAAAGGATAAAACTCAATACGATGGGAGCATAACAACAGCAGTATGACCACAGGAATAAAAAGTTTGTATACACTAGATTCATAGAGGTTATAACCTGTAACACATTTTAGTTGCTGTTGTGAAATTATGAGTCAATAACATTTGAGAATTTTTGTTTTAAGCCATTCATTTGATATATTACGGTAGTCATTGCCTCTGTGTTTGGATGACAAAGCAATTGAATTCTATTTATATAGGGCATTTTATGCCTTAAAACTTTTCCAGATGCACAGGTTTGTCTGTAATCTATCTAAATTTTGAGGTAAAAATGCAGCCATTTGAGCCAAAGGGTACACATCATGAACCTTAATCATTTCTACAGCCCTTGTCTTGATACCCTGAGCTATAATATTCTAAGAAGTAGATGCTGACTCGGTTGCTTTTAATACGGATGCTATACGATACGAATTTGCGATAATACAACAGAGGTGGTATGATGTAAATTATTGGAAGAAGACTGTCAGTCTGATCCACTTGAGCATGCTGAACGAGTGAGGGTCCTGATATCCAAATTGGAATGTGAACAATAAGTATTTAAATAACGGAATCAAAAGTTTTCAAATGATTTTTGGTATCAAAACCTTCCCCGATCGATGTTTAGACAAAAACAATTCATTTTAATTTTTTATCAAAGCCGGTATTTACCTTTACTCGTCCTTGGCGTAAGACATTAGACATATAATTATCGAGTATTTTATATTCTATCACCTGTGTTTTGTTTAAACAAACCATTATCACTTGTCAATTATCCGACGGCTTGGTCAAAATGTCAACTTGTTCTCGCATTTTAATCAGGCTTTTACCACGTTTACGTACGTACATATAGTAAAAGTAGAGCGGGAAAATGTTCATTCATGAAATATTCATGAATGAAAACGCCATCTCGCGTAGATTTCTTGTGATTTTCTCTTCAGCGCAAGGCAGATCTGCGAAGTAGTGTTTGAAGTGTTTCAAAATGAAGTTAAATTGATCTGAATCGTCGGTGAACATTTATTTCTTTTTTATTCAAGCTGTAATCTTTTCAGTCAAAAGAGTAGTTACTCAAAATTTCAAAAGAATCTTCCAAGAATCAGAATTCAAACACCTACTACATTATCTCGGAGCCGAATAAATTGCGATTGTCTGTCACCGGCAGTTTGAGGCCGACGCCTAAGGAAAGTAGCAATAGCAAGCTATAGCAAACTTTCTAAAAAGGATTAACCTTTATATTCAGTCTTCATTTTTACAATCTCAGAAGTTCAATTTGTATTGGAAAGGATTGACTGCCAATGGTTGGTAGATGAAAAGGAAACAAATCAATATGAGATGTAATTCAAATAAATAAAAAAAAGATTTATCATTAGATATTTCTTTTAATATTGTTTATGTGAAGCATTTTTAAGCCTTGCACACTATAAACATGTGCGTATAGTCGTAGAAATTAGACCAAATTCGTCTAAGACTTTTCGCTTTGTATGGCATTGAACAATTTCTGCTGGCTAGGTTGAATTGTCCGTCCATGTCGTTGTACCCTGGGACATACCAACCACTCCATTGACCATTAAACCATCGGATTTTGTATGCAGCAATTTTCCCCCCAGCTGCGACTTGATCCACTTGCATGTTTAGTCCAGCGGCCCATCTACAGTCCCTAGTTGGTCCTCGTGTGACCTCAGTACATTTAGCCTGAAATTAAAAAAATGAGCTTCTAAAGATTAAAGTTAGATCTTTAATTTATATAAATTTAGGTATAAATCAAAGTTTATTTTTACATATTGTTTTAAAAATGTTTTCACAAATGCACAGGTTAAATTATTTTATACTAAAATAGAAATTAAACATGGTCATCGGTCAACCAATTATGATCTGAAACGCATATCTTGATCGGAAGAGATCAAAATGGCCATCTAGGACGTAAGTTTATTTACAAGCGAATGGGTGATTAAAAAAAGAGTTTTAATGCGGTCAAAATAGCAATAGCTTTGTTTATAATTTGTGTTCTATTGTTTGTCTGTTTGTCTTTTTTTTTTTTTAGGCAAAGTGTTGTCAGTTTATCGACTTGTGAGTTTGAATGTCACTATGGTATCATTCGCCTGTCCTTAATGAAAAATTTTATAATCAATCCCATGATTTTCAAAAAATATCTTGGTATATGTCGACAAAATCATCAATTTAAAATTTTAACTTGATAAAAAAGAGGTAAAAATAATAAAAAGGGCAAATTACCCTAACTAGACGTTAACATTTTGGTATACTGTCTTTTCACATGCCTATCAAATACACTTCAGGAATCATTTTCTAAAATTTTTGTTATTTCACGTTTGTACAGTTAAACTTGTATGTCTGCTCATGAGACATCGTTTTCCAGCCAAACATTGTAAGTTTTATATACTTGCATTTCAAAACCAGACTAACTAGCATATTATAATTTTTCATAACTCTAATATCGATTAAAAAGGCTGTCAATAAAGAACATACAGTTTGTTTTGAATTTGTGAACAAGTGTTTATTTGGAATTCGTAAACATGTAGTTATTTTGAATTTGTGACCATGTAGTTATTTTGAATTCGGGAACATGTAGCTTTTTGTAATTTATGCACCTCTGTATTAAAATGCCATTAATCGTACCTGAGCTGATATGTCGTAAATAATTACGTCATCCGATCCGTACGAAATACCAAAAACCACAATCAACAGTGCTGTAAACCTCATTATTCACATAGCAATTCTTCACTGATATTCAAAAATGAAAAACATATGCTATAACTACAAATTAATAATAAAATTGTAGTAATGTATATATATTATATAACATTAAGATATCAATTTCCTAGTTCAATGTAGAATTGGAAATGTGTGACCATATATCATATCATGTATGTGATCTTGCTTTGAACACGCAATGTGTTTCTAAGAATGTTCGATTGCTTGTATGCAAATTAATATCATTAAAACCTAACACAATACAATTCAAAACAACATTTTATTGAACTAATTAGAGGCCCATTGAGGATTTGTGACAGGATACATGTTACACTAGTCTTATTTACGTGGCCATTTGTCAAAATTTGTTTGTATTTCATTGTATTGTACACGCAATGATTTTCAAGGATTTGTTTATCTGATAACATGACAGTTTTTGTCATATGATACAGACATAATACATATTCAAATTTATTGATATTTTGATAATTTAAAAACAACACGTGTTCATCCGATTATGGAATATAATTTGGTTTATTGATTGTTTAATGTTCAGTGATTTCAGATATTTCTTGCATATAAAGGTTATATGGACAACATAACAGGTTCTGTTACGCAGTTCAACCAGATTATAACCTAAAATTGGGACTCTGATTACTGTTGAAACGAATTAAACTGTCTACACGTACACGTATGATTGACAATTTGTCGAGAAGGAAAGGCACTATATATATAAGACATTCAAGTGTATGTATCGTACGATATAAATAGCAGTTCAAAATTGATGTCCTTAAAAATTGTAAAAAGGAGTTATTTAGGTGCCGAAAATTTTTTTGAAACAAATATCGAGTTTACCATGCTTAAATTTATAAATTGTATTTGCGTATAAATTAAAGCTCCCGAAGTTAGCAGACGCCTCTTTTTTTCACTCAAACACACATAAAAGTACAAATATACTATGCGAAAGTCTTGTGGAAACTTTTATTTATGTAATTTATATTAGTATTTATATAATTCATATAATTTATATTAGTATTTATATAATTTATATTAGTATTTATATAATTTATATAAGTATTTATATAATTTATATTACATTACTTTCTTTTATTGACTGAAATATTATACAGAATTGTGTGTTAGAATAGAAGCATGCACAATCTAAGGTTTCTAACAGTAGTACATGAAAAAAACGTACGTGTTGAAAGAACACACTCAAAATCCGAATGATTAAATCAATATGAATTGAAACATGTGTAATAACCCAGGTAGCACAAAAACATTTTATTGATATTTTTAAAATATATTGCAAAATGTCACCAAAATATCATTCAAAAACATGTTTTTGACGTGATATGTCTGGCTTTACTCATGTGAATAGCATATTTTATGGAAATATTTGTTCTGAATGTTTAAAAAGCATTATTTTTAAATACCTTCATTTTATATTGAAATAACATAATTTTGATATTATTCAGTGTCAATTGAAAATATCCAGACAACATCTTTCAAACATCTGGACAATATATTCTTCTCATGTCTAAGATATGTTTTATGGATGTCTACCAAATGTTTTTTAAATACAGTCTGTCAACCATATACCAATTTTTATGAAATGTTGATGCGTTGTATAGAATGATTATAAGACAACTGATGAAATATACTGGTAGATATTATATTATATATATTCAGTAATTTCACAACTGTCAAGAAAATGCACTCCTGTCACTAATCTGTTGATTTGAAATAAGATGAAAAAAATGAAACTATATTCAAATTGTATTTGTTGTTTTGTGCTGGTTTTAAATATGTTATGTTTGTGCATAAAATTATTCAATCATTTAGGTAAATACATTTAAATGCCAATTTTAATTGCCATTTTACACAGATTTGAAAATGTTAGATAAAGAGAATGAAGATAACATTTAGAATGGAAATGGAGAATGTGTCAAAGAGACAACAACCCGACCAAATAAAAAACAACAGCAGAGGGTCACCAACAGGTCTTCAATGTAGCGAGAAATTCCCGCACCCGGAGGCGTCCTTCAGCTGGCCCCTAAACAAATATATACTAGTCCAGTGATAATGAACACCATACGAAGAGCACATTTGTTTGTTAGAACGTTGGAATAATAATTAAAAAAAAATAATTTTCAATTATGTGGTATAAAGGGGGGGGGGGAGATAAGTACCTAATATGTTGGCATATTGTTGGCACAATGTTGGCTTATATGTCTTTATTGGCATGAAATATCAATGATATTTATTTATAAACACTGTTTTAAAATCTTTGAATTAGGCAAAATACAAAGAATTTTATAGTTCTATGCACAGATTATCGCAGTCCTATTTGGTATGACTTTATCATTTGATTTTTTACTGAGTCCTCAATGCTCTTCAAATACAATCGCTATTCGCTAGATAATTTTTCTTTTGACTTAATTGGAATTTTCATCTTAGTTAGATTAGAATGGTTAAAACATGTAAAACTCTTCTACCAAAAATGAGGAGACATTCATGTTAATCTGATTAAAAACTTATATAAAAAAGTATTTTCTTTTTCATATCTAACATGGGCTTCACACAAATATCACTTACAAACATTAGAAAAACATTTGTCGTACATCTTACAAATATCAATTAGAAATATTATGTAAAAATGTTAATAAAATTATTTTTTTTTCATATCAAACATGACTGTTGTGCTTCACTCAAATATCACTAACAAACATTTGGAAAACATTTCAATCAAACATCTTACAAATAGCTATTAATCATATTATCTTAAAATGTTTATAAAACAGTCTTTAATTAATGTTTTCTAAATAAAATCGAACAAATATATTGTTATGATGTTATTGAAATATTCATTAGATATTACCATTTTTATATTTTTAATTAGCAAAAGAAAATTATATTGATGTTACATCAAAAAGATATTTTAGTATACATCAAAAAGATATTTTATTATACATCAAACATGTGCTTTACATAGATATTAATCAAAAATGTTTTATAAATATTTCTTTTACACATCTAAAAAATATATATATTAAATGTAATATAAAAATGTCCATCTGATATTGATTGAATATTCAAAGAAATATCTCCTCGACATACAATTGTTTTCATTTATAAAACTGTCTATTTGATGTTTTAAAAAACATCAGCAAAGAATATTTATTTATTTATTATAAAAAAAATATTTACAAAAAAATGTGTTTATATTAGCAATCAAACATTGGGATGAACTATTATTGTTAAAATATCTTTCATGTATAATTTCTGATGTAAACAAAATGTCTATAAAATATTTTTTGGTAAATATTTTTGACAAACATACATATAACCAGTCAATAATATCATAAAAATATTATGTGTTAGCTGGGTTAACATCATGCAGAGATATGAATGACTTAAACATATTAGCATACTGATCTCTTAATACCACATTTAAGATATCTGGTAGACCCTCGAAATGTCTAACTAAGATGATGGTAGTTTACGGATGTTCACATCTAAGCCGAATGATTGCTCTTACTTATATACACTCGACAATCAGACACTATATCATTTAGCATGCCTAAACAAAATGTGTACTAGTTTAGAGAAAATGGACGTGACACTTAACTCCGAAACATATAAATTAACAAAAATTAATAATAGAAAAAATACAAGACTAACAAAGGCTAGACGTTCCTAACCTGGGACAGGTGCACAAAGTGCGGCGGAGTTAAACATGTTTTGTGACATTTCAACCCTCCCCTATACCTCTAACCAAAAGTAAGTAACAAAAATACCGAACTCAGAGGAAAAATTCAAAACGGTAAGTCAGTCCGTAATCAAATGGCAAAATCAAAAGCTCAAACACTCAAAGGAATGGATAACAACTGACATATTCCTGACTTGGTACAGGTATTTTCTTATGTAGAAAATGGTGAATTAAACCTGGTTTTATAGCTAGCTAAACCTCTCACATGTATGACAGTCGCATAAAATTTCCATTATATTGATAACGATGTGTGAACAAACAAACAGACATAATAGATAAAAATGTCAAAAATAGGGGTACAGCAGTCAACTTTGTGTTATAATCTTTGTTACATAAAAAACGTAGAATAAACAAACACACAGCAATACGCACAGTAAATTTCAGTTCAAACGAAGTTCAAGTCAAATGTTAGAATAGATAACACGTCCGTGTACATTTACGCCAAACATTTGTCATTTTAAACTGAAAAATTAATTTTGCAAATTGCGCTGCAACTTTTAAAGTAAATTGCTTTGAAAATGTAACAAAAAACTTTTGAAGTCACTTTTGAAAAATCAGTTTCTTAATGAGATTTGAAATTTGTAATTTTCATGAGATTACATTTTTTGATTTCACGAGGATATTAAGAAAAATAATAACAAGTTTGTGTTAAAAATGATTTTATTTATCAACAGTTTGAATCAATTAAACATTTGCATTTGCTTGTTTTAGATAAAACATATTTCAATCTCATTCTAAAAAGGAAATTTTGAAATAGCTGACTTTAAGCATTTTTCATTTTGACTTGAAATAAAATTTAAGAATCTGGCGCGCCGGTTTCTCTTGAATCATTCAACGACTGGGTAAGAGACGGTGTAGTTGACCCTAATTACCTCTATTTGTTTGACATGTGCTTCACAATTCTTCTTGCATTCAAATAGTACAATGAGGGCATTCGAAAGAACAATCACGAAGTTGTCATGGCAGCCAGAATATTCTTTGCGCCCCTTTTCTTTGCAGGAAATCATCCGAAGTACCAAGAACTTCATTTGAGAGATATATGTGATCGAGTACAATACCCCCCAGATTTCGCTTCAGAAATGAGAAATACGGAATCCTTTTCCGTAAGCGAGGAATTTAATAAGGGACAGGGGCCAGATTTTGTTCACGAAGAAATAAACAAGTTCATTTAGTCATTCCTGCCCCCTGGTGTCCCTAACGCTGAAATATATCAAAGAGTTTGCCGTAAGTCTGAAATGCTAAAAAAACTTGAAAGATAAGTGTTGTAGTGACCTTAGTCAGTCTTCCCGATATAGACTTCCTCGCATGGACAACGAACAGTTAATGATGCGAAGGCAGGTCAGGTCTTATCTTGTTGTTCCTTGTACACCAAAGCCGCATGTATCACTGAGCGGAGTAGCGCTTGACAAGCATTTTTTGTATTCTTTCAAGTGGACAGGGAAGAGAAATTATGAAGCATACAAATCAAATCTTGCTACTAGTGACACGTACAAAGGTGCTGAACTTGAGCCAGTTTTCATCCTGAAAGAAAGTAGGGTTGAATATGAAAATAAATTGATAACAACATGAACAAAACAAAATCAGAAATATTGCAACAAATTAACAATCTAGTTGATGTGATGCCAGACAATGACTGTCAACAAACACTTCGCGCAAAATTAGGAACTCTAAAGAAAAATGTCAAGAAAGTCGGACTGATCGAACTTTAGTACGGGATGTGTTCTGAGTTGGAGGATCAGTTAGCTGATGAAACTGTTCTAGATACTGAAACTGACAATATTGACACTGTATAAAGTTAAACAAGCACAGTTCTTATTACAAACCATTGATTCGGGGTCCATGTTTCTCATTTGTTTTTCGTTTTCAATGTTAAGTGTTGTTTTCTTTAAAACAACAATGTTTGTCAATCTCCGGCTTAAATTTGAAATGATTTTGTTTACAATATTGGGACTCATGTTAAAATTAAAATATTGGTTGATGGTCCGAAACTTGTTGAAAATATAAACACGTGATATCAACGCAGACGAGTCTAGAAAGTTAAAAATGTAAGATCGCTGCTTCAAAACTCACTTTTCAGCTAACAATGACACATTTTGGTCTCCACCATGTCGTTTTCTTCCATATAATATCACTTGTGAACTATGTGAGAGGCTTATGAAACTAGATTTCACGATAAACAAAATCCACTTCCATTTTACTTTACTTTCAACATTGCGTCATTTTCAAACAATAATTAACGAACCACATCACAGTCATTACAAATACGGACACAAACGCGACTTATTCCGGAAAGATACGGATTCAACATATTTGTCCTTGTGTGTCTAATTTGTTCCCGGGTTTGTCTTTGTCCATTGATTGCCCTGGGTTTCTCCTTGGATAGCGCTTCGATTGTCAACACTTATTTTTTCGTCAGTGAATATATAAGCCAAAGAAGAGAAGACAACTATTTACAATTTCCAACTAATAATTAAACAATTATTAAAATTCAAACAAAACATAATAAAAAGTTAAACAAGAATATATGAATCAATATTAAAAACAAACAGTAATTTAACAATATATATATATATGATTTAAACTTGAACAATATGTTTTGGGCAAAATATTCTGTCTTTTGCCCACTTGTTCAATGCTGTCAGTCCGGCTGCAGTTGTTGGGTAATAAACACAATGTACCCACTAACTGCAGTTTTTATTAGAACATTTAACCCAGTGGCTCAAAAAATCTGCATTGGAATTATATATTATTAATCAGATGCCACGTTTGTCCTTTTTAACAGCCTGGATGACAGTGTTCTGGATTACTTCTGCTAGTGGGAGAGGGTCTTAACGGGGCTTGTGGTAATTGCAAGTAATGCATCTGCTTGATGTTCTAGTTGTGCTGGCCCAGTTTGAGTCTCCTGTAAATGATCATAAACTGCCACCAGTTTAGGAAAAGTTGTTGATTCAAATGCCTGAAAGTGTGACATAGTAAATCAAGCCTGTGTGACTGTCATTAAAGAAAGGGTTGAAAACCGAAGCGTTATATAATTAATAGATGGGTAATCAATTGACAAAAGACAACTCGGGAACTGCAAGACACACAAAAGCAAACAATAACATTCAATATTGAAATCACCGACCCGAACTGAGGTGCTCCGGAAGAGTATGCAGGTCCTGTTTCTTACAAGACAAAAGCCGTGTTTCTCACGAATTTCAATCCGGGAAAGGTTTCTACCACAACGGTAGCCCAGCGTTTTGTTGTCATTTGGAGAACAGACACCCCATAGCGGTCAATAAACTTCGTGATAACGGTAATATAACTTATGGAGCGATTTCTTCAATATAGGTGCAACATACAAGAAAGAAGAAACTGTAGCCCCCTGTTTGGAAGTAATATCTTAATGGTATTCAGTATTCAAGCCCCCCCCCCCCCCCCCTTGTATGTGTATGTTCGGGTTGTTTGTATCATGACAGATTTAGTATGGTTTAAGTTGGAAGAATATAATATATATACACTCGAAATAAGATGATTATTTCTTAATCAAATCACCTTCGGTTTCCAATTGTTCCAGGTTGGGATGTCAATAACTTTCACATGGGCCCCTGTTGTTGTGTTTAATTCCGAAGCCTTCTTGAGTAAGGTCTTGGTTCTGGTGTAAAATGCTTTGTTGCGTGGGATATAATTATAAATTCCAAATAAACTTGTTTCGCGAGATCAGTTGGCAACGTTTGTGACGTAGATGGTGGTGAAAACCAATACAAACTTTAAAATGTGACAGTAACTTTCTTTATAAATTCAAATGTAAACGTTTGCTTTTATAGTGGGGGCGGCATTTTTAATATATTCAAATTCATGTGTAGGGTGGCTTATTTGTCTTTTTATTTTCATTGTTATAATAAGGCCAATAAGGCAGATCATAAAGATTTTGCTATGTATCAGAAGTCTCTTTCCACGTGTAGAATGTATAAACAACACCCAGATTTGTGTGGGCTGGTTTTAAAACTCTTTGGTTTACATGAAAATAAGTTTTATGCTTTTGATTTCTTTGTTCCAATGTTTTAGTAGGTGTAGGTGAAGTATGATTCCTTGCAGCTGCTTTTCTTGACATTAATTTCACCACATTCCTCCCCACTTTAATAAAGATCGATTGTTGGTTGCTTAACGTCCAGTGGTAAATATTTTATGCATTTTCAGGACGAGAACAAGTTAACAATATATACAATAGGTAGGTCTTGTAATTATAGAGGCCATCCGGGATGATGGTTAGGAAAATTTGGACTGCTACTGGAATATAGGGGTATATTGGATAGGGACAGATATCTTGCATTGCAACAGGCCACCTACGGACCCCTCAAAGAGTTGTTGCAATGGTTCTTTGCGTGCAAAGAGCGTGGCACTCTCTTTACACGAGACATCGGATTTAACGTCCGCGTTCTGATCAGACGTGACTGCAAACTTGATACATCCCGCACAGCCAAACGGACGCCCCACTTTGGCAAGCGTTTTACTGCCGGTCGGGAGTAGACCAAGTGACCATATTTCGTTTCCCCAGTCACCCTGGGGGTGGGGGATTTAATAAAGAGGGAACCGCTATAAATAAACGGTTAAATATATTCTATCAACACCTCTCTGTGCTATTTCATTCCCTAAAATCTAGGTTACCCCAATCAGTTCTCAAATCCCAACATGATAAACACGTGTACGTAACATGATAGTGACTAACACTAAACAAGTTTTTTAAAATGATATTACGCGACCTACGCACTACTATCAGACTGTCTAGCGACATACGCAATTACAAGTCCTTAAGATCTCAGCTATCTGGTGACATACACGAGTAGCAATATAAGTAAATAAGTACAATTCAAGTGTATATATTTAGACTTATTCTGGCTTCTTAGTGAATGGGGGCAAAACTTTCCTCTCCTCTTTTTATATTCTCTATAGAAATAATGGTGAGGTTAGGAGCCAGCTGGCAAGTGATTTAGGGCTGCAATGGACATCGATAAGTCATAAATAAGATCATGAATTTATTATATCTCTGAAGCTTGATTCCAATGACCTTTAAAGTTGTCAAATGATTCGATTTCACCTGACGAAAAACCAATAAACAAACAGACTCGGCCTATGTTTTGATCTGTAAAGGAATGATTTGATTGGCTTGGCTGCAAGAACTATACTGAAAGAAAAAAAGGGGACATAGCTTAGCTCTTAGAAAAGACTTCACATTAATAATAAGTTAAAATGCTTATAGAAATTCGTCTTGATACCCCACTTCAAATTTGGTTTATTCCAAAAAGGCCCGCGAAATTAGGAGGATACGTCACAAATTAATTCGAGAATCAAGCATGCAGTCGATAGTCCACGGAAATTGCGGAGTCAAAATATTTGTTCACGACGGTTTCAGATACCAAAAGAATCGAGAGAGAAATAATGCAATATATTGGAGATGTTGGCGGAGTGATTGCAGAACTCCTATGCAGGCAAACGTGTTCAATGTTGAAGATGAAACTGCAGTCATACAATTTTACAAGTAAGCCCAAAAATTGATTATTCAGACAGCATAGATGGAATACCGACTGTATTGCTTACATAAGATGCAACTAACGAAACAGCACAGAAATCTGCATAAATCTTGGATTTACACAGTACAATCTCCTGCTTTGTTAACTCGACCCCCACCTGCTACAGGTAGGGATGACGATTTAGTTATTTAGTTAACATCCACAAGATGTTGGATAAAATTCTGATTAAATCTGAGCATTTTGATGAAAGCTGTGCAAAATTCAACGAGATACTATTTGTACCTCTGACAATAAGATTGGCTATATATTACTCAAACTCATCGCTCAAAAAGAGAAAAACAAGGTATTTTTACCAGTTTCCTTTACTTCAACTAAGAAAATCAAAACGTAACATTGTATGCAATGTATATAGTAAAGCCGGTATTCTTCACATACTGAAATAAGTGAGGGAAGAAAAAAACTGATCTCTGGTGACCATATAGAAGAGGCAACCAGGTACATAAGGTTGTCCTTAGGGTTTCATTTGACCTCATGTGTAAATGTCTGCAAACATTCGAGTGTGATGAAAGTAGAAGAATTGTTGAACTGCTTGAAAGTAGAAGAATGCCAGAAACTGACTCTGAAAAAAGTTATAATGTATTTATTGAAGTAGGATGTAAAAGAAATGAAACATTTTGCCTCCATAAAGAAATGATGGACCATTTTGACGAAATTGCTGCTATTGCTATTGCTTTGGCCGAACGACTAAGTGGAGAGGATGCATATTGTCAATTATTTTCTGCAACTGAAAAATTTTCTACCGCTAGCATTTTTAAATGAAGCATCATCATATGCAGCATACTGTGTAAATTTATTGTATAATCATATTGTATTAAGACCATTTTACCAAAAGATGAAATGAGCTCTAGACAGCTCCAATGATAAGCAGTGAGCTCTAAGTAGCCCCAATTACAAAACACAGTGCACTTTGTTATGCTGTAATTGAAATGAAATTCAGAAATTTTTAAACTGAAAACTATAAATCCCAGAAATATAAGTCAAGCATTGATTTTCGAGACATTATAGATTCGTTTCTGTATCAACAGGTTGCCGAGGGGATATCACTTAAATTACCAGAGGGTAACAAGAAATACATAACCGTTGTATACCAGGAGCATGTTGGCATATCTTTGAATCGGCAATTTGGAGAAAAATGATACACTTCAGGTAAAAGCATCTCAGTATTTTCTTAAGAGCAAAAAGGGGGATAACTTCTGCAGAACCAATTCTGAAATATGTGGATATGTATGAAGTTGGATCCTGAAATTCTGCAAGCTAAATTTCATTTAAGATGCCATGCCCAAGAAAGTGTAGATGATGATAGGGACCAGTGATACATGTTGGCAGCTGATTCCGCTAATTGTTATTCATTAAAGAAGAAGTATGTTCTAATTTGATTTACATAATACATATTTACGATGTTTTCTGTTTCATTGCAGATGACATACAGGCTGGGGTGACTCTAGGGACTCCCCTTATATTTCATTTGATTTAATATATAGTCCCATACATGAGTATGTATTGTTAAGGGTGGGAATCTCGACCATTTCCAAGTTCTCAAATGGTAGGGGGTGGGGCAACTGCAGGGACTCCCTCTATATTTCATTTGATTGATTATATATTGTCCCATACTTGAATATATATATATATATATATTGTGTTAAGGGGTTGGGGTCTCGACCGTTTCATAAGTTCCCAAACAGGAAAGGGTGGGTGACCACAGGGACTCCCCCTTTATTTCCTTTGATAAGTTATATTGTCCTATACATGAGTATGTACGGTTTAGGGGTCGGGATCTCATAAGTTTCTAAGTTATCAAACAGGAGGGGATAGGGTGAAAACAGGGACTCCCCTTATATTTTATTTGTTATATAGTACAATACATGAGTCATATGGTTTAGGGGTGGGGATCTCGACCATTTCGAAGTTCTCAAACAGGAGGGTGTACAGTGACCACAGGGACTCCCCCTATATCATATTTCATTTGATTTGTTAAATTGTCCTAAACTTGAATATATGGTTTACGGGTGGGGATCTCAACCGTTTCACAGTTATCAACATGAGAGGGTAGAGTGGCCCAAAGGACGCTACTTATATATATCAAATGATTTGCTTACATTCAGGTATTATATTATATAGTTGCATTATATGTGAAAATAAAGCTGTAAGAAACTTGAATCCAGCTACTTTAATTGACCTTTCAAAATTGAGAAAACATACCCCTTAAAAATTGCAGTAATATGTTTACACTTTGAAAGCATCTAACATGCATTATCATCATTTATCACTGATAAAGAAAAATTATACTGACATTTAAATTTGTCAATAAGTTATTTTGAGTTTCTGTATAAAATATTTTCTGCTTTTTCTAAAAGTCTCTTAAATAAATCTTTTGGTTTTTAGTTCTAGTGTTTATATTCATTTATTGATTTACCTAGTCCGAGATTACTCTGACGTCCAACGGCTATTTTGCCAGACAATCGATCCCACGGCCCCAGCTTGTCTGGCAAAACAGCCGTTGGACGTCAGAGTAATCTCGGACTATGATTTACCCTGCATAGATGTATTTGTCACCTGCCTGGATTAATTTGTAGTATGTATGTATGTTCTGTATCTCCCTCCTTTAGTAGGAGCACCACCATAGGTTATGGTGTAAAAAGGAAGAATTACCCTTATCCGCTTCCGAAATCGGATCCGATATTGTAAAATTTTGTCTTCACGACAGCCATTGATTAATATTGTGTTTACAAGTTGTTTTTGTCAGTCAGATACGATTTTATTCGAATTTACACATTATTTGTCGGCGATTTTCTGTATAAAGCTAGCGGTTGAACAAAATGAACATCGCTGTCATGAATAATAATGATGAAAATAAGTTTTGAGATCATTTATTTGGAGACTTTGGTGAAAAGGTTTGCAAAGTTATTTTGTGTTTTCTTTCAAAAGGAAGGTGACCAGGTCGGGCGTCGCTAGAAACAAAGTCCAAATTCCTCTTGCAAACGTAGAAAGTCGCGGACCTCGGACCACCGCTAGTTTGATCCCCTGCCTCTAAATTGAAAAGATACCAAAATTTCGTTTTCTAATTCGAAATTGCCGCCAACAGCATAAACAGTTGAACTTATTATATAATAGACTACTGACGTAAGTATACAATGGTTTGTTGTTATATATTATATTAATATATCAATTTAAGTAAAAAATCATCCAAAACATTGAAGGCAATGATCATTATTTTTTTCTTTAGGGTGTCAGCTGTGTGCACTGTGTTTTTGTATCTGATTTAATTGCAATTAAAATAGTGTTTAACTTTTTACTTCCAAATAAATTTAATGCAAGACAGTTCTTTGATAATGATGTTAAAAACCTAACGTATTAATCAAGTTGGAGATACTGCTTGTGAAATTATAGTTGCAGTGAACATACAGAGCAGTACATGTTAAAAGTGAGCAATCTGCTCCAATTTATTTTATGTTTGTATATAAATCTTGTCCCACAACTGTGGTAATTGGTAATATTGTTTGAAAGTTCACACTTTTTCTTTCTTAGTTCTAATTTAGCATACCTGGAATATCTGATTGTTCCTTTTGTGTTGTACTGGTACTTTTTTTCTGTTTCTTTTGCTACAAGAAATAAATGTAACATATAAGCTATGTAAAAAAATCATTGTTTACCGGGTATGGGACTATGAATTGCCATACAATACACTCAGAATGCTTGTTTACTTAGTCAAGGCAAGACAAAAACCTAATTTAATTGAGAAAAAAACTTTTCAGTAATAACATTCTGAGTATAATTTCTAAAAAAAAAAAGGACACATATGGACCAGAAGTTAAGGCACACGTGTATTAAATAAGAAATTAAAATATTATTGAAACAAAAGAAATCTGTTATAAAAGATTCGGGTTCAAGGTAACATACCTTAAACCTGAACCTTTACCAAAATTTATAACATTTTGAACCATATTCACTTGTTATCCAAGTGTCTTATGTGGTAAATTTTAAATGAGCTACATTCTCACCTTGTTACCCTCAAAAGTATGTTAAACAAGCAACTGACCAAACTTATCACAATTTGTATATGTTCACTTAAAATAAAGGTAACAAAATTATTTAAACTCAAATTTGACATTTCTTATTCTTCTGTTTTATTAGATACATATATGTAAAGAAAGTTGCTGTTGCCTACAAAAGACCAGTAACATAATAGTTCTTGCATATAAAAATTAACTTACTTTAATTCCATTATCTATTATTTTATAAATAAATAAAATGGACAGCTTTGATCAAGAAATTGTTCTGGGTTTCATAAAACAACTTATTAAGGTACAATAAATGTAAAAACAAGTGAAAGTGTTTACCAATTCATGTACATTAAACTCTTTTCCTCTGTCAATATATTTCATGTACTTTAGCATGGACCATTATACTTTAAAGTCTTACATAAATAAATATATTTAAACATTTATTAGCTGGTAAACATAATGACTTATAATCTACAAGTATATCTATTTTTTTAAGGTACCTTATATCTATCTGGTCAACAACATCAGCAATTTTTCTAAGTTAACCTTTACTGTAACTGCTAGGATCTTTGAACTCTATGCCTTTTGGCATTCCACTAACAATTACAGTAATGTTACCATTCAGCAGGGCAATATATGGTACCTGTTCACTCTTTTTTTATCTTTAATTGCTGAAAAAGCAAAGAAAATATATCTATGCGTGAAATATCAAGAAATGAAATTGGGAAGTGTATGAATTTTTTTTACAAGTTATACACTGTTTACAATAGGGACTATATTTGACACAATGGAAACCAAAGGACTATAACTGTGTCATTGGACCATCAACAACATTTGGTCTTGGATGGATAATTGTCTCAATTGCAATCATTCCACATCTTACCTTAGGAAAAAGTTCGCGATAAATTTTGATTTGATAAACCTGAAATACTAACATAAATTATTCAAGCTGATTTCTTTTTTTCTATACAATATTGAGCACAAGAAAATGTCAATAATAATTTTAATTGTAGAATTTAAGTAAAATAAAATAAGTTAGGGATAATATATCATTTATATTTAGAGGAGTTTCATTGTTTATGGAACATAAACTTGACAAATATATATACAAAACTTACAAAATGCATTGTTAAAACATTTTCTGACAACCTTTTTCAAGGTGTTCTTTTCTATCCCTTTTTGGGGAACTTCCAGAGAATCTAAAAATACATATGAATAAAGGAGATATGGGTATCATTTCTATACCATAATATTGTCATATATTGGTTTCATTAAAGTTGACAGTTAAAACTTCCTCAGACAACATATGTACTTTTGTAATATTGTGTAATATCTATGTTCCTCTGTGCACCTTTGTATTTACAGCGGTTTATCAGAATAAAGTATATTCATGTAATTTGTATATATAGCATTGGCTACTTGTATGTTTGCTTCCCAAATAACAGTCTCGGTTGGAGACATAGAGCACTCATTGACTTAGTTAACATTAGTTGCCTTCGTTTATGCATGCATGGAGTTAGCTTAGTTCACAAGTTTTTATGTTTTCATAGCATGAAACGGTTTAGTCATACTATGTTTGCAATTTATTTCTTAAGGTAAGTTATAATACACAATATGTCATAAAATCATATGAAATAGGTTGAATATGAAAAAATCAATTTAGAAGAAAAAATTTTAAAGTACTTGTCAGTTGTACCTAAAATATAAAATCTTGATCAGACTTGTCAGTTGTACCTAAAATATAAAATCTTAATCAGACCCTAACAAAGGATATTGATCAAATATAACACCTCAGTTTTCATTTTCTATCCAAAATCAGTACACAATATTTTGAATATTTTTTCAAGTTGCAAGCGTTATAATATTGGAACGGTCAATAGTTTCTAACTATTGAAATTAATTGAAACTATGTGACGGCAAGCCTCATTATATTTTGTGCAATTTTCAATGCAGCTACGAAATTAGAGGATTTAAAAAATACCACAGGAGTTACGATATTATTTCTAGGGTTGCCATCAGTGCTAGACCTAGGCTCAGCATTTCAGAATATTTATGAGGTAAACATTATGGTAGGGTTTCTGCTTTTCATATCCCAATAGTTGATTTAACACAGCCATTAATTGTCTGTTGTCTTTTTAGATATAATAAAACACTTACTAACTGGATATTCCTGGATAAGTAATATAAAAAAAAAGATGTGGTATGTTTGCCATTGAGACAACTCTCAACAAGAGACAAAAATAATGCAGAAATTAACATCCATAGGTCACCGTATGGCCTTCGACAATAAGCAAAGACCATACGGCATAGTCAGCTATAAAAGGCCCCGAAATGACAATATAAAACAATCCTAACTAGAAAACTAATGGCCTAATGTCTGTACAAAAATTAAACGGAAAACAAATATATAACACATAAACAAACGACAAACACTGAATTACAGGCTCCTGACTTGGGACAGTAAAGACACCTCAAGACAATAGTTGCACCTCGGGAGGACAATAAACTTGCTATTCCACTCATACGCAGTCAATAAGTATACAATATTGATATCCTCATCTCAGCATGTCATCTATCCTAATTTAAATTTTGGAAAATTAATAATTTCCTTTGAAATTCACTTATTGATTAAGGATATTTTTAAGATATAAAATACTATTCACTAAGTAGAAATGAAACAATAATGCACAAGATGCGAACTATCTATAGACATTGTCTGCAATTGAAATCTTAAGATTTAAACAGACTGATAACCTTCTGCTGTTGTTTTTTCTATGGTCGGGTTGTTGTCTCTTTGACACATTCCCCATTTCCATTCTCAATTTTATTGATAATAATGTGTTCAAAACACATACCGGTAAGTTTTTTCAGAAATATATTCTCACTAAATTCTTTTGTTCATATTTCTATGCACAAATGATTTTATTTATCTTAAAAATGATAATTCATAGTGTATAAAGCAATAATTCTAGCACTACTTCTTACCTCTTTTCTGAGTACTAACTTACTCCGATTAGGCATTTGGGCCCTGCTTATTTATTCTCTTCCTTGGTTTGGATATAACCCCCCTTTTTTCCTTCTGAAATTGCCAATCCATGTCTAAAAATAATAAATCATTAAATCAAGCATTCAGACTGTAAATATCTCAGAGTATATTAGCTTAGACAAACACAATGATTCCTAACAGCTGTTAAAATGTTATTAAGAAAATAAATCATGACTGCCAATTTTACTATCTCAAATGGCAACTACTCTGTCAGAACAACATGAAACTCATACCAGAGTCATATTTGATCTATAAATGTAACTCATCAGAAATCATTCCCTAAAAATCTGGAAAAAACTAATAAAATTATTAAGTTTCCCGTTTTATATGGCAACAAATCTCACAAATATCATCTAATCAACCCAACAGTAGAACTTGATTTGAAATTACTCATCATTACAAGCTCACAATCCCTTGGTTGTAGAGTTTGTATTTTTTAAAACAAAAATTGATTGAGTAAAATGTTCAAAAATATTTGTCCAATTCCATATGTCATGTATATCTTTAATAGAAGTTTTTTTTTATTTATGTTGTAAACTTCACATAATTTAGGCCTTCTTTTTATAAATTTTGCTGAGATACCTTCTGAAGATCATTTGAGTAAATTTGTGTTTGGATTGAATCATTTGAGCAATATTTTGTGGAGTTAGGATGGGCAAGAGCATACATGTATATGCTGAAATAATGTTCTCGAATGTTACGAACCTGTGCATTTTGCATGTTTAAATAAAAAATATATAATTCCTGACTGAACTGTTTTTCTTTTGCAGTAAGGAGAAACGACAACAAATTCAGCAAATGCTAATAACAATTTAGATTAAATTAATAAATCTATAATCCAGTTACAAAGAACAAAAAAGTTGAACGAGTTCAAATCAGGCTTTTTTATTGACCTACCCAAAGAAGTACAAAATTAGACATAACACAGAATATAATGGCATGCTAAAAAAAATGTGTGTTTCCAATTACCCTACCACCCCCATTAATAAAAATAAATAGCATACCCTTAAGTTATTTTTTGGTCATTTTTCAATTAGCACTGTTAAAGTCAAACTGTCCCTCCCATATACATAATTTATTTCATACAAACCTCTATTCTTTTGGTTGAAAATAAGTTCAGCCTCTTAGCAGCCTTCTCAATTTTTCCTCTTGCCTTGACACTATTCATGCCATAAGAAGCTGCATCTCTGCTTTTCATCTACAAAATAAGTTTTTTAGATATTCATATTTAGCAACACTGAGGACATACATTCATTAAATTTGAACACATGAAGGAATGTGGAACTAATTTTTTCATATACAAACTTCACATTTAATTTGTTTGCTTTACTTGAAGAACATCTTACATGCCATTGGACATTGTTGGAGAAATCTGGTGCAACTAAAAATGCTAAAGTAGAAATAAGGTAAACTTTAATCCATTCTCCACAGTGTATTCTAAATAATTCCTTAGTGATTCTTTTCGTGCTTCCTCAAGAATTTTGAAATTGATAATGAAAATAAAATGGATTTACAGTCTAATAATGACACTCTCTTCTGTTTTTGTTAGGGTCCTAGGCTTATTGGTTTAAAATCTAAGACCACAATTGTGAACATAGAACATGTAGATTTTTGTTTTATGAAGGTAATGTATTATAGTTTATAAAAATTTGTATCATATTTAATTATTCAATTTCCCATCCTTTTAAAGTTGTTTGGATTGGTTTGATTTACATACATTTTGTGTAAAAAAAAGAATTAATTTGGTATTAATACAATGGAATTTTGGTAAGATAGGGAATCTCCATTAACCATTGTAATTTGTTTCTGATACAAACTATTTTTTACAAAATGTATATGTAATTCAGTATCATGATACCAATGTACTTGTTTTATATTTTAATATGGACTGAAAAGGGGGGACAGAGGGCACGTTCGCCCCCCCCCTTCCAGTTTAGGTTACCAAAAACAAATGTCTAACATACTTGTATTACTACTGAATCTTTTTATCTAGAGCGGAAATTCTTCACAGAAATTGACACCTATGTGAAATGTGTCTGCAAAGGCTTTTATGTAAAATACATTTACATGTTGATTGGAATAGAACGAGTTTTTATTGGTTTATATCAAATACAATACAGATTAAAATCAATTATCAGGTGGAACTTCTGATCTGTTTAAGAATCAAAATATTATTGTTTATGTCTCATGTCAATAATATTGGTATACATTTATATTTGGGTATCTCTTAATTCCTAAATATCTTGTAAATGTATGTGTTTTTTCTTCAAAACTGTCTTTTTGTGAATTAATTCAGCAACAAATTAAACTAATATTTTTTTTAATATTATGCATGGTTTGTTTTTTAAACGTAATGTCAAATTTCCTTCCCCTCTTTTTTTAAGGGAAATCGACAATGTGTTCCGTCCCGCCCCCACCCCCCCCCTTTTTTCGTTCCAGGAAAAATGAATTAACATTTTCTAATATATAATCATTAATAAATGAGATTTTATTTTCATAAGATCTACTTTGTAACAGAATCTAGGACTTATACATTTCTCTAAAAGCCCAAGCATGGTTATATTTGTTTATTTTTTCTTGTTTCAAAATTTACAATGTACATGTTTGAGGCTATGCATACATTGCATGTCACCATTTAAAAGGATATGAAGGTGTTTTACAGATATGATAATTAGATTAATGTGCAAAAAGGAAAGCCTGGAAGCGAGGCCAAAAATATAGAAAAAAGATTATCATTATTATAGAGGGATGAAATATAAAGAAAATATTGATTGATTGTTGGTTGTTTAACGTCCAGTAGCATACATTTGATGCATGTTTATAACAAATGTAATAAAGATCATTGGCAAGAAAATAAAGTATAAAGTGAAAAAGTAAAACCAAGTGAAACTGCGAGATACTGCTCACTGATAATACCCCCGCTGCGAGTGGATAATTTAAATAGTGTAAAAATATGCAAGTGTTCGGTAAATAGGAAGTTGAAGAGTGATGAATCTGAAAACGCATCAAACGGTATAGCAGACTTATATAAATCCTTGAAATCAAATTTCAGAAATCTTTGTATTGTATTTCCTGAGAAAATGCGACTAAAAATTTTCAAGTTGGCTATCATATGTAAACTCATGCAAGTGTTCCGTAAACAGGAAGTTGTAGAGTGATGAATCTGACAACGCATGACATGGTATAGCTGACTTAAATAAACCCTGAAACCAAATTTCAGAAATCCTTGTATTGCAGTTCCTGAGAAAATTGTGACAAAAATTTTCAACTTGGCTATCATGTGTAAAAATAAAGATATAGAAATATAGAAAGGATCATTTAAAGACCCCCCCCCCTAAAAAAAACCAACAACAAACAAACAGAACAAAATCCACACTCACATATATACAGTTCAGTCTGTGACATTCTCTTAATTATGTCCACCCTCTTGCATGGTCAACATCCAATGGTGGCCATTTATTGGGGTATTCAATCTTGAGATGTTGGCCATTTATTGGGGTCATAAAACATAGGTTGATGTTTTATCTAATAATGTTACCTGTTGTAATCAATCAGGGTTGAAGTTTTCAACTTGTATGTTTCTTTAAAATTTACCTGTACAGGTAACTAAGGTTTCTTTCAAAATTGACATTTTACCTTATATTTGTTAATTAATATTATTTTTGATTTTTCTGTCTTTTGAATTGATTCAAATTTATTTTTTTTTATTTTTTTATTTTTTTTCATTCAATTTTGTATAATTTTGTTTCTTATTCTGTTAATGTCTTCTTAGTAAGAATCTTGAGAAGTAAAAAGACAAAAATGTCAAAGATAAAGTTATTGACTACCATTTGAAAGACAACAGTAAAAGTAAAATAAAAATATAATGTTCATGATGTTCATTGTATTTAATTGTTTATTTGCATTATTTAATGAATTATCATTAATAATAACTAATAATCAAGCAAATGATATTTTTAAAGAAACCATGAAGAAATTAATTTTAAGCAAGCCTGTTTCTTAACAAAATAAAATGATCAGACAATATCAATCTAAATCTTATAATAAATTTTTATAACATCTATTATTATTCAGGAAAACTACAAATATCATTATACGGTTTTAATAGGAAAAAAGTATTTTTGTCTATCTTTTTATTTTTAAATCTGAAATCAGGAGTTAACATAATCATGATAATGGACATGTTGAAGAGACTTATTTTCCAAAAAAATATTTAAAGAAAAAAACTGTCTTGCTTTGCCTTTTTGAAACAAATATAAACTTATTAAATATGACATCTTCAGTTTGGCTAATATCTGTCAGTAAAAAGCCAAAATTTGACAAAATACACTTATATAGATGGTTACACTTTTATGGTCTATTAATCAAATCATTTTTTTCTGTGTACATTTATATTGTTGGAAGTGCTGGACTGGTATGATACATGTACATATTCTTGGTATATATTTGCAAATATTTCCCTAAACCCTGGCCTTTTAGATAAAGTTAACAATTTCAGGAACTTGAATGAATTAAGACTTTAAAACACTTGATAAAAAATCAATTTAAAGAAAAATATAAAAACATTTTTGAAAATAGATTTAAGAATAAAAACTTTGGTAAAAACTGTATACTCAAATGTATCACCTAGAGTGTTAGTGGTCATAATTTAGAAATAGAAAATAGGGGACAATATAAAATTCCTAGAAAAGATAGAATATGTAAACTGTGCCACTTGCTGGACAATGAAGACCACTCCTTCCTTAATTGTAAAATTAACAAAACAACTTGAGATAAACATGGTAAACTATTTGAAAATTGTTTACCTTCTCATAATATTGTCTCTTACCCAAGAACAAAAAGTGAAAGAAATGCTAAACCTTTATTACATGAATATGTTGAAAATATTGGCTCCCTTATAAAATAGTCATTATTAGAACTGAGGGCAGAAACCTAAAAAAAATCAATGTGTTTTAATTTCTAATAGAATTGTTAATTCTTTCCATTAATATAATTGTTTTTGTTTGTTTGTTTTTTTTGTCACAAACTAAATGCCATATGTTTATATGACAATACAAATATTATCAGATTTTGTTGAATTAAAGAATAGTTTGAATATATATTTATTCAATAGAGAAATAGGTATTGCCTAAATTTTATTTAGAATCAGTTCTAAAGACAATCTTTAACATTTGTAAAACAGTATTGAATGCAGATCAGTCTATCTACTATGATTTAAGTATAAATCATTTTGATTAAGAAAATCAATTTGAGAAACAACTTTTCAATAGAAAAAGGCAGGCATTGGGAAAGTTTGCATTATATTAGAAGATGATATTCTTTATTCTTCACTTACCATTAAGTACATGTAAAAAATAACTTAAATTGATTAAAAAGGTATAATGTCAAAACAAATAGTCATGAGTCAAATTAATAAAAAAAAGATTCAGCTATTTATTCAACTAGTTATATTATTTCATTTTATTTTTGAATTTTCTTGTCATAATCACAGTAATTAAATTTTACCTGAGACACATGACCTGTAAGTTATATAATTTTAACACTTCAATGCAATCAAGATTTCCCTTTATCCTTGACTAGTTTTTGATTAATACCTTGTGTATTAATTAAGCAACAGGGGGTATAATGATGGACATATAGGGCCACCATGGTGGACATAATTCTTATGGCCACCATGAATAAGATAATGTCACAGGTAGTACTGTACATGATACATCTCTAAAAAAATGTATTTCTGGTTTCATGGTGCCCCCCCCCCCCCCCCGACATCGAGGTTCTGCATCCGCCCCTGATAATTGTCAAATGAAATCTTAAATTCACTCACTTAAGCTATGCAGTGGAGGTCTGCACCATACATGTGATTAATTAATAGTAATACACAGTCAAACTAAAGGTCTTTCTCTTCTAAATTTAAAAAAAGGACAAAGGTTATAATGCAAATGCTTTGAGTAAGTTGCAAAAGGATATTTATAAAATATATATACATGAAATGATTTAACACTTTTGGCTAAGGTAGTATTTGAGGACTAGATTGATTCTTAGCATGGTGACTCATGGTGAATAAAATATAATAATGGTTGCAACAGCTTACAGTATTATAAAAGTTGGAGGGGTGCCGTGACTGGCACTGGCAAAATTTATTATACAGATTACAGCACAGGCACTTGTTTCTGTCAATATGGGGTTTACTATCCATACCCGTACGGTGATTTTTCGTACGGGTATGGATAGTAAACCCCATATTGACAGAAACAAGTGCCTGTGGATTACATATTACAAATAGCTATAACATGTATAACACAAAACATCCCAAATAATGTAGGGTTTCTTATTTTAACACTTTTCTGCAGTAAAAGAACAACTTTTAACTAATAACTTACAATAGGTGTAGTTTAAATTAACATCGTTCGTTTAAATTTAAACCCGGAAACTACTTTATCCGACATTTTATAATCAGATCGGTATCGGAAACGGACACGATCCACAACTTGTCATATATATATGCAAAGGAAAATCGAAAATAAATGGCATTTTAAAACAAAGCCACGCTTTTATATTTGTTAATAAACATTGTAAATTTTAAATCAATAAAGTGCTAAAACGTCATGCTGCCTTCCTGGCTATATATAGACCATGTGTATCATCTGGCCCTGTATTTTGCCTTTTAGGTTGCGCATTTAACAAACTTTACAACCGTTACATCTCAAACATTATAAACTGTATCTAGTTACGTTCAATATAAAGAAGGTGGGGTTCTTTATGTTGTTAAATTGTTTTAAATGCTGTTTTAGAAAGAAGAAAACGTCCACGTGTTCACATCAGTTACACGTTAACGTGATATCAACGTCTTACCTCGCTCATCATAGAAGCATCCATTTTCTTCTAGGGTTCTAGGGTTTAATTATATATAATAAAATAATCAAACGTTAACGCAGTAAATTATGAGAAATATAACGTATATATATGTTGTAATTGTGAAAACTTTTTGAAAATGTAGAACTATCTGTCTTGGAAAATGGCGAACAAGAGATTCGTTTCAAAAGCAAAATCTGATTGGTCAATTTCATGATGCAGTTCTTAAAAGAAGTTAGTAAGCGGGCGACCGTTATCATATGTTACGACCGTTTTCACTGCTACTAGTGATAATTTTTAAACCCGTACGGACCAACGGGCGACCGTTGTGACTACTAGCAGCAGACTGGTATTTTTGACAATTTACTATTATTAGTATGTGATTATATAAAAAACGGGTGATTTTAAGGCAGTGAGACTATTAAATCGAATACAAGGATAACTACGATACAGCCAGTCTATACCGTATACTCGCTGTGTTGAAGACCCATAGGTTGCCTTCGGTTGTTTTTTGCTCGTTGGTCGGGTTGTTGTCTCTTTGATACATTCACCATTTCTATTCTCAATTTTATTAAGTTACTGACTTATCTTTATGAATTATACATGACATAGGAGTGTTTTACTTTTACTTTTTTTAATGCAATGAATATAAAAATGTTAAAATATCACAATCAATAGTCGACGGGACTGTCATTTTCATTCGATTAGTTTTAATTTATATAATACAAATAACATTATCACCAATCAATTAAGAGCAAACATGATTAAAAATTTATAATATGGTGATAGAAGTAATATTTGAAAAAATAATCCACATTGAGTTCAGCCAGGATGCCTGAAATAAGTGCTATTGCTTAATAATTAATATATTCTTAACGGATGTATAAAGTATTTATATATCAAAGGTAAGTGTTCGTGTAAAATTAACAGATAATATAAAAATATTAAAAGGAAGGACATTTTTAAGTTATAAGTTTTCTGTGATATTCTTATCAGAATTTAGGACTTAAAAGTACGATAAAACACACAACATGTTAAAATGATTTTATGTATGTCTCTTTTTTTATATTAATTTGCTAGATTTTAAAACTTTAAAGGGCGTACCATAAGATTGCAGTATTATTTTTTTTTTATATATATAATCAGACAATGTTATCATGTTTTATATTGCATCTAGAAAATTTAAGATCAATTAATATCTAACTTTGCAATATCGTTGGGATCGATCAAGTTAATAAACATTTCGAAACATAAAAAATGGCAGATTTGTCATCCAAATTTATTTTACCTATACTGCCAGATTTATTCAATTGCTTGGGTCAATTTTCGTCAAATTTTCAAGTTTGAATAGGTGCAAATTATTTCCCTTTTAACATTTTTTAGAGCGTTGGCGTATCTTCTGCATTAGCCATGTTAGCGCAATAATTTATTTATTGTGTGTTTCTAACTGTGTTTATCACAAAGACTTCCATGGTAATATATTCAATGTCATATAGTAACAGGTTTTTTTTAACTGAAGATAATGTCGTTTTTATTGCAGATCTTTGAATATGTTTAATTTATTCACAACTCTTTTATGCTCATAAAATAAGACATTATGTGTTCAAATCTCATCAATTTATTTAAAAAGACAAATCAAGGTATCAAACGAAGATTGAAGGAATAAACTATTTTTAAATGGAGCAAAACCTTGTGCGTCAACAGGTTATTGCTTTTGTTATGTATGTTTTATCTGCCATGCGAATCCACAATGAGGCAAGATGCCACAATCAGGAATAGAGCACAATCTGTAAGGTAAATATAAGAAGACTATTAGAGAATCTCAGAATACAAGTATAAGTAAAACATGTTGCTTGTAAGTAAATATACAGTCATATTGAAGCGGTCAACCAATTTGTGGTAGTGACTATACAATTAATCAAATGCCAATTTTTGTTGTCTTCCCTAATAACTCTGCTGGAGCTGTTTTTATGTAAGGAGCACATCCCTGCTTATGGAGTCTGTATAAACACATCCCCGCTTATGGAGTCTGTATAAACACATCCCTGCTAATGAAGTCTGTATAAACACATCCCCGCTTATGGAGTCTATATAAACACATCCCTGCTTATGGAGTCTGTATAAACACATCCCCGCTTATGGAGTCTGTATAAACACATCCCTGCTTATGGAGTCTGTATAAACACATCCCCGCTTATGGAGTCTGTATAAACACATCCCTGCTTTGGAGTCTGTATAAACACATCCCCGCTTATGGAGTCTGTATAAACACATCCCTGCTTTGGAGTCTGTATAATGTAAACATGCACTTGCGTAATCAATCAAATTGAGAGCACTAGCGTTACGTATCAAATTGAGATCACTAATGTTACTCATCAAATTGAGATCCCAACCGTGACGTATCAAATTGAGATTACTAGTGTTACGTATCAAGTTGATATCACTAGTGTTACGTATCAAATTGAGGTCACTAGCTTTACTCCTAAAAATGGGATCACAACCGTGACGTATCAAATTGGGATCAATAACTTGGCGTATCAAATAAGGATATATAAACGATGTGACAAATGGTATGTTACTGCTGAGTGTCAATTAAAAGTGTTCTCTTTTGTTGTAGATATACTAGTTTGAAGTCGTGCAATTGTGTGTCAAAAACATGAAAAATATCAAGCTATAAATATTTATATACCATAGTGAACAAATAGTCAAACGTATTATAGGCAAACGTTCGGCCTTCATCAATGAGAAAAACCAATAATGGCGTTTGCAGTTTTCGATTTATGAGTTTGAATATTCATTGCTTCAAACGCTTCTGCCAACAATATTTTTTTTAATAAACCGATCTTTTGTTTGTAGGATGCAGTCGATATCGTATTTTTTGGTTTGTTGTATTTTGACAGTTGGAGCTGGAGATACCAATATTGATTACCTTTTGGATCAATACATTCTTATATGTGGCAGTAGGCTATGTGATCAAACCATTACATTTGCCCCGAAAATTCCAGCATACCTATCAATTTGTACTGAGTGTTCTTGTGATGACAACTGTATATTCAATGGATCCTGTTGTCCAGATAAGTTTTTTTCCCTCAAACTGGAATGCACAAACACTTCAATTGTTTCACAAAACACCGAATCTAGAGATATATATGAAGATTTATTTCTCATGAGAGTAACCTGTTCCAAAGGAACGGATCCTTTATCAAAATCTAAGTGTGAGAGTAACAGAACCTTTTCTGAAAAGATACAATATATGCCAGTAACTTCTTCAAAAACTATGATTACTTATAAAAATAAATTTTGCGCTGAATGTAATAATGAAAGTTACTATGAGCAATGGATATTCAATTCCATGTGTGACGAATTCGTTGATTTTAATTTCATTTCATCCTTAGATGAGATGTTCAAAACAGCTGTAAAATAAACAGTAACCTAACTGGATTGAACACCGCTGGTTGCTATAGAGTGTACGGATACAACACCATAAAGACTTGTAATGTATCAGGTTCTTGGATAACATATAACAAAGATATTGAATGGGCATGTCTGCATTACAATAACAGATTCCTTGAGTTTAAGAATGTTTTTTGCTACATATGTAACCCCCCAGTAAAAGTTGAAGAAGTTCTCACAGATTGTAATACTACTTGGAAATTATTTTGGTATGAAGCGTATCCAAATTTCCAGAGAGCTTGTAAAGAACTTGGTCAGACAACAGCAACTTACCCTTTCAAGAATATCTACTGTTACCTCTGCAATTCCTTACCTTTTCGATTAAGTGACAGGCGTGTGTTTATGTACGTCGATGCTTCTGTCAATATAGAGGAAAAGGTGGTCAACGGGAAATACTTTCAATATACGTTTGAAACAGATTTTCTAAACGGTGATTTCATGGATAGTTATTTAAAGAAACAAGCATATCGGTCTTCCGAGACACAATTGATGACGAATCATCCGGTTAATCTAACGGAACTTTACACACAGTATTATGCTATGACCGGAAATGGTCATTTCTGTGTAAATGTATCAACGAATGTAATAGCAGACGAACGGCATAATTGTGGTTGTTCCGATGGTTGTCACTTTGATTATAAAAAGCCATGCTGTATTGATGCTGATTTTAAATATTCAACCTCATGTATACATGGTTATCTGGTGTATGACGGCTGTGTAGATGTTGCTATGGATTTTAATATTTTGTCATCCATGTGTCAAAACATGGTAGATAAATCTGACTTGTTTTCTTGGATTCCAGTCTATGCAGGTGCTAACTATAAGAACATATATTGTGCCATGTGTAGAAATCACAAAAATAGTTCCGAAGCTTATCATAAAGCTCCCATTTCTGCTATCAAAAGGTTCAAACCGTGGAAATTTACTTTGTTATGCAAAAATATCATACCAATATATTTCCACGCGTTTTTGTCACACTTATTTGACACACGATTCTTATCTAATTGTAACTTTACATTAGTTCCATATATTTGTCACAAACCATGTCAAACAAGACAGGCATATACGAAAGGAAATACTAGTATTTCATGGGCCTGTATGAACTTTAAGTCTACACCTTCTAGCGTAGATTTTTACTATAAACTTAACAATCCATCGCTACATAAGTATCAAAATATATTTTGTGCTATGGAAGAAACGACATATAATGAAACTACAACCCTGATACAACAGTGCAATGTTACAGGTCGTTGGAATTTTAATGACGAGCATATACAAAGAAAGTGTACACACCTTCTTCAAATAGACTTTCACTACCCCTATATGAATATATTCTGCAAAATGTGTAACGAAGAACGTATCGAGTATGAGAATAACTATGAGGCCACAGTTACATGTTATCATAGTGTAGTCTGGAATGATGATATTTCTTTTCGAAGTTTGTTCTCATTGTTGTCATATGAAGATCAAGAAGACAGCTTAGGACACGGAATCTGCAAACAGAGCCAAGTGTTTGATTCTATAAAGGTAAGCATTGTTAACTTTCATGCGTAGCTAAATTTCGCGGCCATTATCTTGTCGGAATCTCTGTCGATTTTAAAGATAGATATAAGAAGATGTGTAAGAGTGTAACAATTTGTAAAAGTAAACCATTATAGGTCAAAGTACGGTTTTCAACACGTAGCCTTGGCTCACACCGGCCAGCAAGCAATAAAAGGTCCCCAAAATGACTATTGTGAAACCATTCAAACAGGAAACCCAACAGTCTAATCTATATAAACACGAAACACTTATGGACCAAATCAACAAACGACAACCACTGAACATCAGGTATAAACTTAGGACATTATGACAGGTGCAAATTGTATAACTACGTTCTGTAAGTATTGTATTTTTTTTAAACAATCAAACAAAAACAAGTCGATTTTCCCAAAACAATAAATAAGGCGCGAGTCAGATAGTCAAAACTGGACTCTCAAAAAATGGATCAAAGCTATTCAATCATGCATGCAGATGCTCAATCAAATTCTGCATAATTCAGGGACCGCACCATATTGTTTATTATATGCAAATATCGTTTTTGGAATGTCTAACTCAATGATTTTTAATTCACAGCAAACAAATTCCCCTACAACTAGATATAAGAAGATGTAGTTTGAGTGCCAATATGACAACCTTCCAAAGTTGACTATAGAGGACAATTTTAGAGAGTGATTTATTCGTATCACTTTGTTGTTGGTATTGGCACAAAAAAACCGACGAAGATCTTTATACAGAATGCCTAAATTCTACAATTAGTCCTGTAAAGCATAATATACTGGTTGCTCGTCAAATGTTAACAAAGATCTTTTTAAGTACTTTTCTGCAGTGAAAGATGGCATTCAGAAATAATGCTACAACGTGAATTAAGCTATAGCTGTTATCCAAATCTGAATTTGATATTTTAAAAAATTAACCCAAAATGTCTTATCAACATATTTACAATTTTGTAGCTCGATCAAAACTTTAAGTTATTTCTATGTTTGACACTGCAATTTCAAAGTTCCATTGAAATATATCATCCCATTCAACAGAGCTTCGTGTTACAAATATCTTATTATGGGTCATGCAAATTATTACTTTTGAAAAAGTCTTAATCGAATAACAAAAGCAACGAAATTGTTATCCCTTTTAAAAACGAAACAAAAATAATCTGAAAAAATTCTTGAATTCAATGGTACATCCTGAGTTCACAATTTTATTTGGAAGTGAATTACAGAGCAGACATATATGTTGCACATTGAATGGAAAAATAGAAAAGTTTATTGATACAATGTCTCTGCGTATCAACTCTCTAGAGACTTATCATGGTCATTTTTTTTTAACTTATGAGTAAATAAATTCATCATAGATTCCCTCACCTCTGTATCTTTAGGATAACACAACAGTTGTCTGGTTTGTTAACCAACAGATCATAGTAAACTATTATCGACGGTGATATTTAAACTAAAAGTACATTCATATGGCGGCTAATGATTGGGATGAATAGTATAGGTGTAATATTACCATTGATTTTCCCCTTTTAGTCTTTGTTAAATTTGCACTTTTCCAAAAAATCTGCAGAATTTATCTTTGTATCAAATAAAGAAATACTTGGCAGGAGTAAAGTTTTGTTCTGTCCATTACTATAGAAAAAAAATTCACATAACATTTCATTGCATATTAGACAAATGTAATTGTAACAGGATGATGTTACGATGTCTCCCAAACAAAGCTCCCATATTCATTTGATTTGTATACAAGAATATATATGGTTTAGGGGTTGGGATCGTGACCGTTTACAAGTTTTCAAACAAGAGGGGGTGGGGTGACCCCCTAGGGACTTCCCCTTTTCTTCATTTCATTTGTTTTATTGTCCCCTACAAGAATGTATATGGTTTGGGGTGGGGATCTGGACCGTTTACAAGTAAATAGCACATTCTCAAATTGAATGGGGTGGGGATGACCACCAGGGACTTCCCTTCAATTTCATTTGATTTGTTTTATTGTCCCCTACAAGAATATATGTGGTTTAGGGGTGGGGATATGGACCGTTTACAAGTTTTCAAACAAGAGGGGTGTGATGACTCCCTAGGAACTTCATTTTTATTTCTTTTCATTTGTTTTAATGTCCCCTACAAGAATATATTTGGTTTAGGGGTGGAGATCTGGACCGTTTACAAGATAATAGCACATTCTAAAAATTGAATGGGGTTGGGGTGACCCCCAAGGACTTCCCTTAAATTTCATTTAATTTGTTTTATTGTCCCCTACAAGAATGTATATGGTTTAGGGGTGGGGATCTGGACCGTTTACAAGATAATAGCATATTCTCAAATTTAAGGGGTAGGATGACCCCCAGGGATTCCCCCTTTATTTCATGTGATTTGTTTTATTGTCCTATAATCATTTCTGAAGACTGTGTGTGTTTATCACTTAAAGTTTTCAAGTTATATTTATTTGAAAATTTTCGAAAATAAAATCCCATTGGGTTCTATAGTAAACCCCTCCCTTCTTTCGGCTCCCCAAAATACCCCTTAATAGACATCAATGCACAAGCGAACGATTGGTGGCTCCCCTAGACATATTAGTCTAACATTTTATGAAACCCTGAGTAAATCTGACAAGTGGTTTTGGAGAAACGCTGCGGACAAGTTCATTTTTTTAAGTGGCGGAAAAAGAAAAAGAAAAAGAAAAAGAAGAAGAAGAATAAAAATAATAAGAACTGAGCAAAAAAATAAGTCTCCAAACTTTGTTTGGGAGACTTAAAAATAACCATCACTGGAAGTTAACCAATCAAATATCTCCCCTTATTTAATCTGTGTACAAGGTTTAGTAACCATGTAACCTCAAGTTTACAAAATATTCTATAGTAATCCCAAATAAAAAATAATGGTGCTTTAAAATACCCAAGGCATAATATGTTTATGACACATAAATGTTTTACTGCAATAAGATGTAGGATTAATTACCTACAACTGTCAAATTTTAGGGAATATTATTTTTCGACCTATTTTCGTATACAACGGGATGTGACGTACCATGATTTGGTGGTATTACACCTATATATAAATAAGCTCTTTCTGCAGTTTATAGTCAAAACTAATGCACATGCTTATGGATTGATAACAAATTATATTTGTCAAAAAAAAATATATATTCTCGCCATAGTTTTAGCGATTATATTCGGGATACGACATTCAAGAGCTAATGTGATTTGTTTACGTGAGTTTGTGTTGTATTCCTGTCATGTAGTGTTTTAGCGATATTTTTTAACATTACCATATGGTGGGAGGTTTGGCATGCCATTCAACCAGGTTCAACCCACAATTTTTTCTTAAAATGTCCTGTCTTAAGTCAGGAATATGGCAGTTGTTACCAAATAGTTGTTCATTTGTTTTCCTCTTATTGTTGATGTGTTTCCCTCGTTTTTTTATGGTTTGTAATCCGGATTTGTTTTATCAATCGATTTATGACTTTCCGACACCGGTATACTACTGTTGTCTAAATTTATAATGTTTTCATACGCCATCATGGTTGATCGTTATACAGTACTTTTATAATAGATGACTTCCCAAATGTCCATAGGCCTTTGTTGTAATCCTATCCTCCTTTGGTCTGTAATGATGTGGTCCTGAAAAGTATTTGTCATTTGATACACAGTAGGATGTTTTTTTAGCAGAAATCTCAAACCCTCTTGATTATATCAGTTTCTAATCGGTGTTCGGTGCTGTTTTTTAATGTTTATTCATTATGTGCGTATATTAGAACAAGATGAACCATTTATATTCCCTTTCAATGGTACTATATAATCATGGTATTTTTTCAAGGTCTCGTTCAATAAATTATGTTGATTTATTTTAAATGTTGATATACATAACCTTAAATTGACGTTGAGTAAATGACACAAAAAGACATACAGGGGTGAACGGCATTTTAAGTATTTGATCCATACAGTCATATACAAGTATTATTTACAACAATAGCTGGTAAATTAAGTATCGTGTGTTCAGGTCTGGTCCTGAACAAATTTCACCCTTCGTTTTTTTTTTCTTCCTATTACGGTTACGGTGTTGGAACGATAACAAGGTTTTTGGGTTTCGGAGGGATTAGTCCGAACCGACAAAATATTTCGACTCACAGGGTGAGTTCCGGATAGGTATTCATGACACCGATACAAAGTGTGAACATGAAAGCGACACGTCTTACGGTTAAGGCTGCTAACTTCGTCAAAGTTTGGCGGAAAAAGAATAATAATAATAATAATAATAATTAAAAACCAATTGTTCAGAGAACAATTGAAGGTCTTTCCATCAAAACAATGTATTTTGATATGAAAGTTGTGAAACTAAGTTTAAAATGTCATTTCAATCGTCAAATGATAGCTTCTAGTACGCTGATTCCAAAAATATTTGGTTTCCATACTTTTTTTTTAAATAAGGGAGATAATTTGTTACTTCCGGTTTGAAAAATGTTACTTACGATTATATTTGAATATTTACTTGACACTGATTCCAAAAATATCTGGTTCTATATACTTTTATATTAATAAAGTACAAAAAATAGCTACTTCCGGTTTACAAAAGGTCACTTCCGGTTGTTTCTTTCAAGGTTAAATGGTTTGATACCTTTTTCCAAAAGTTTCATAGCTTTATAATGTATACATATAATATAAAAGCAAAGGTCAAAATCTAGAACGTCAAATTAAGCTATGACCTTGAGATTAATTTCAAGGTCATGAACTAAGGACCTCAAATCAAAAGACCATAGGTCTTAATTATATTTGGTTAATGACTTATATCACCAAACGCGTATTTTTAAATACAAGAGGGGAGGAAACTCCCTTTTACGTTCAACGTGCCCTTGTAATAAAAATTTATGTGTTACGACATGTCGCAACTAACAATTTAGTAAAAATAATTTGTTGATATCTTATACGGTCTTTGGATATAAGTGAAAATAAGCCAAATTCAAATATTAGAATATGACCTTGACCTTTGACCTTGACCTAATTTTCATTTGTTTGGACCAAGGACCTCAAATCAAAAGATCCTAGGTCTCTATCACTTATGGTTTATAAGATAGAAATGCATATCACTTATATCAGATGCATAAGGGGAAATAACTCTCATATGGAGCGGTCATATTGCTTCGGTCAAAATAGGACAAATCATGCAAAGGATATAACGAGCAATTTTGTAAAATAAATTTGTCGTTATCTTTTACGGTTGCAAAGGAGTTGTGAGCACAAGGAAAACAGTGTTTGGGGAGATAACTCCTACAAAGAAAAGTATTCGGTTACGCAGGGTAAATTTCAAAAGCGCATAAACTGTTCGATATCATATACCAAATATCAAAGCGACATATTGCGAAACAAATGTTTATCGCAAGAACAAAATTAGGCGGAAGAAAAAAAAAAAAAAAAAAAATAATCAGAAGAAAAACAATAGGTCTTTCCACAGAAAAGTGGAAAGACCTAATAAACAGAAGAAATACAGTAAGGTTTGTTTGTTTGTTTGTTTATTTCTGTATGGGGGTTATTTCTGTATGGGGTCTATATTATTGTGTTACCGGAGAAGTTTCATGTTTAGTTTGGAAAGTTTTTATTTTATTTCAGGTCCAGCGCGCGCGCCAAATTGATGAGACATCACGTGACGCGGGTTTATAATAACGATACTTTTTATTTCTCTTTAGGTGGGGACGTTGAACAGACAACATGTATAGAGACGGAATGTACACAATGTAATTTCTTTGTCATTGTAGGAAATTGACATTTTGATCACAGTTCAACAGCAGTGCATGCTTTGGATTTAATTGATCTGGTGTAACTTTAAAACACGTTTAAGGATTATTTTCTGATAATGTACATTTTTCAGCACTTGTTTGTAACACAGATTAGTATTTCAATCTAGGAGCGGACATTTTATTGTAGGATTTCACTGAGATTTACGGACCTAGCAAGCGATTTTTACGGCATTGCAATTTCTTTTCTCTAGGAAAACTTTTGAGAGATAACTGCACCACGTTGTTTTATGAACCTTTAGTACATGTATGCCCTGCTGACTGCAAATTTTGGGGTCTATTGGACTTGAAGTTGAAGAGTATAACTGATAACAAACATGTGGATTTTTTTCAGAAGAGATGTAAGAACAATATTAAAATGTCTTTCCTTTTGTAATGTAAAATACATGTTTCAATAGACGTAGAATGTATAGTTGTAAGGTCAAAGGTCAAAGTCAACATTAAAAAGATTCAAAACACACTGAAAATCCTTTAAATAAGGTCAAAAACACATAATTCGCTAAATGGGACATGACCTTGACCTCTGACCTTTGTCAAGGTCATTAGTCCACAAAGTCATTGCTGAAGATCCCATGGGTCTAGGGCCTTTGGTCATATAGTAAAGCTGATTTTGCCTTTTCAGAAACCAAAAACAAGATTTCTGCCCCTTTACAGAAAGGTCAAATCTCTTCGGTCAAAATGTAACAAAGTTGCACATTGATGACCCAAACATTTTCCACTATACAACACTTCTGAAAGTATTAAGGTTGCTGAGATTACATATATTATAACATATATAGGCTTGTTAAAAGGTTGTACAATTTTAAATTATCTTATACTTAATGTAGCAAGATTTCAGGGATTTTGTAGTTTTAAAGTTTTAATTTAAAAAGTTGAAGTATTAAAAATGAAAAAAAATTGCAAAACTATTTCTCTCTCCATTCATTTGGATATGTTACAGGTATTTTAAAATTTAGCATTTTATATTTTATATTTTATATGGATATGTTACAGGCATTTTATATAAAAATCTGAGTCCGATTGTTTTTCGTGCGAACTTTTTTATTCAGTTATTTCGATGCTAGCACTCAAATATTATTTTTCTCAATGTTTAACACTATAATGAATTGGGATTCGGAATAATTTTTTTTCATCTGTATGACCAGAATATATTTTTTTTATCAAGTTGGGGGTCAGAATAATTTTCAAGGAAACATCCATTCCCCCTTCTTTCTTTTTTTTTAAATCAAATGGTCGTTCCCTAATGCGGGGTTGACACATTACCGATTATTGCTCCCGTTTGAGATCAGACAGCGATAAGACACGAAAAGTAAACAGTCGGATTACTATCCTCAATTATCTGGAATGTCCTATTTTTGTCTAAACGCAGTCGTTGAAGTTCGTAACAGATTCCTACGGGTAGGGAATGGTCCGGATAGTTCGGCGAAGCACCCGACAGTTAGTTGCGTCCCGTAATATTCGGGGAACTCAGCCGATTTTGCTTAGTCGGATTACAAGCGCGACTATGTCGTTACAGATTCTGATGTATTGGATCAAAACCAAAGTTGATTTCAACAGTATTCCACTGAATCAATCGCTCGACGTCGTTAAATCGATGATCAAATTGATCCAAATGATTGTCGATATTACTCATGAATCACAGTTTTCATGTAAGCCAACTCATCCGACTCTGATGGAATGAACGCCATGACGACCCTATAAATGGACCCAATGCGCCAAGGTAGGGTCCAATATCTGTTGCGATAATTGTTAAAGAATCTCTGAATTACTTCTTTTCAAGTATTTCCGCTATCCGTTTTCCGAGTTCAAGGCCAACAGCAACTTGTTCTTTTTGATCCGGAGAAAGACTCTGGCTAGGCGAGGAAAATAACATCAATATAGTTACCAAGAAAGGCCATTTGGGTGCCAACTCTGAAATGATAAAGGTACACTAACAATTTAATAAAATGAATATATAAAAATTGCATTAAGAATATTTAATGCATTATTATAAATGTTTTAGGAATAAAAAAAAACAAACTTGCATCCAGAAATAAGCATAGCCAAATATTAGTTGCTTCTGCTTCCAACAAATGGTCATGTGAATATTTCTTTTTGGGAGAGTTATTTTAGTTTTCATGTGTAGTTTGCGTTTCTACTATAATTGATAAGCATGCGTAGTCCGGGTTTCTACTTTAATTGATAAGCATGCGTAGTCCGCGTTTCTATTATATGATAAGCATGCGTAGTCCGCGTTTCTATTATATGATAAGCATGCGTAGTCCGCGTTTCTACATGTATTTATCAAAGTTGCATAAAAACGAACATGTAAAATGTTGTTGTTTGTTAATAGTTAACACGTGTTCGGTTAATTATAGTAAGGTCGGTTCGATTGGGATATTGAGTTCATGCACGAGTGAACGCAGGTGGTTTAAAGTCATTCGAGCCATTGCAGTCATAGGTTACAGTAGCATTTTGCCAAATAGATAATATTATTAATCATATTATCTATTTGCAGATTTGTGGACCACAAGTATGACCAGTACAAGCTGCTTAATAGCTGTGTATTTATATGAACTTTCAACAATATTACTCATATTTATAATAAAATGGTCGCTTATCTCTGCAAGTGGCGTCTCCCATGTAAGAGTTTGTGGTTATTTGATAAATATTTTATGTTCGTTTGAGTTTACGAATTAGAATTTAATATAATTGATAAGCAGGTTCGAGATAAGATAAGCAATGAAATCTTAAAAGTGTGGGGTAAAAACTGCAGGATAAATATGTCTATGGTTACAAACTGTTATTTCATTTGGTATTTGGTGGAGTGTTGCTTCGTAATTTTTAAGATTTTAGGTGAAAACGGAAATCGGATAAACCGGTCATACATTAATGGGTATTATTATAATAGCGAGTAGGTTTGAGATTTCCGCTATTTGACTTGTTTGAAGATTTTGTCTTACTGATCAGTTTTCAGTTTAAAGGTTCCTTTATCTTTTAAATTTTTGAAGATAGTACCCAAACGAAAAATAGTAAAAATTGTTATAAGGGGAAAATAACTCCTAAAAGAAATTCCCCCACCGTTTTGACGCAAACAGATAAAAGTTGAGGACGAATACAAATGCCACGGTTTGGAAAAGTTCTTTCGACCCTTAGGTCAGGTCGACCCAAAAAGAAAAAAAAAAGCTTGGCGAGCGTGGCTTTTCGTCCGGTTTCTAAAGCTTCGACCGTACAAATAAATTGATAGTTTGTCTAAGTAAATTGACAGTTGGTCTACAATGTACATACATCGTTTATTAATCGAGCAAATGTCAACTTCAATATTTACCTGAAAAAAGCCGACAATATTTACCCGATAATAGCCAAAGGAACACCAATCAATTTAGCGATTATTTTTACCATAAAGTTGAAGTCTTTTAAATAAATTTTAAACCAATCAAACTTTGATGGCTTTAAATATACGCCTGTATTAGGTGAGGCTGCAATCTAGTGGGTGGACTTTTCAAATTGTTTTAACCATTCAGGTGATGTGGTATGTTTGCAAAAGAGGGACGAAAGATACCAAAGGGACAGTCAAACTCATAAATCTAAAACAAACTGACAACGCCATGGCTAAAAATGAAAAAGACAAACAAACAACAGCACACACGACACAACATAGAAAACTAAAGAATAAACAACAGGAACCCCACCAAAAAACTAGGGGTGATCTCAGGTGCTCCGGAAGGGTAAGCAGATCCTGCTCGTCATGCGGCACCCGTCGTGTTGCTTATGTGATAACAAATCCGGTAAATAGTCTAATTCGGTAGGTCACATTCAGGAAAGGGAAGGGGGTTGTAGTTACGACGTAAGGAACATATCCGATATCATTTGTGATACGGTTATTCCATAAAGGTCAACCAACTCGTGATGACGTCCGTAAAATTTACGAAGGGATGATTTTAACTTCATCATTTGGAATTCTTGGTTTAATAGCTTCCTTGTAAGCAGCAACCTCTATCAAGAAAATCATGATAGAAAATGCAAGCACGGGAATATCGTATCAATTGGGAGATATATACCCCGTATGCAGGTGCTGCTGGAATGTTGCTACTTAGAAATGGAAAGTTCACAATTGGAAAGCTGAAATCATCATTTGCCCCGATTTCCTTATGAATTTAGGAATGAAGATGGCAACTTGTATTTTACTTAAACGATTATGGTTAAAAGCAGTTTTGCAACACATTTAGTTTAAACATATTTTATTGTCTAAATATACAAAAGAATTGGATACAAGTTATAATAACTTAAGATAGTTCTCTCCATATAAGTACAATATACAGAATTTCAAGATGACAGCAATTATATATTCCAGTACAGTGTGAACAATATATACAATAAATATATTAGGTATAAACAGTATAACAGTTGGATACGAGTACACTTTAAGATATAGCAATATTAATCAAAGAATAGTTTTGTATGGCGTATATAACTACGTACATTTCTGCAAAAAGATTGTGTTTTGTTCAACAGTAATTTCGTCTGTTCCAAATAATGTTTTATGGAGATATCAGCTGTTGTATGTTTTTAAAGAGCTGATTTCTAAATTTTATGTAGAGTGGACATTCTGAGAAAAAATGAATCGAATCTTCTAATTGACACCCACATTTACAACTTGGGTCATTTACTAAATTAACTCTGTATACATCAGCTTTTAAAGGACTAGATCGGTGTCGAAATTTTGTTTGTAGTATATTTTCCAGCCTGCTTCCAATGAAATAATATTTAGGTACCAAAAATGAAATAGCATTGCTCCGGAGATGATTGTATGGAACTAATATCTAATGGTAATAAATTCCATGCACGAATTGAAGAAGGGAAAAAGGATTTAGAACATATGTCCAATCTGCATATCGGTACTCTATAGTGAAACGGTTTCTAGTTTTATGATAATTATCATCTGTATAATTCGAGATACAATCCATAGATGACTATTGCTGTGTATTTTATGAAATATACATTATTTACGTCTATTTCTTCTACAACTCAAAGTTTCGCATCCAGTTTCAAAGGTAGGGATTCTATACTTGCAAATTGCGGAAGCCAAGTAATAATTCTGGCTGCCTCAAACTGCAAGCGCTTATTTTTTTCAGAATCTCTAACACAACAACCATCCCATAGCTCGCATGCATATTCTAAAAGTGGAAGTCTGTATGCAAGATATAATTTATTAAGATTGTTTCTGTTAAGAATATATTTCAATTTTCTCAGAACAAAAATTTGTTTACTGGCACAACAGCAAATGTTATCTATATGTACTGACCACATGCAATAATTAGAAAAAGTAACACTCATATGTTTTTGGTCATCAACCTTTTTAATAAATAGGCTGTGAATCCTTACGGCAATTAAAAAAGCATATATTCTATTTTCAGATGATTAAAATCTACAAGCCATTGTTTTGACCAATCATTTAATGTTTCTAGATCCTTATTTAATCTCCTTTCTATATCTTCAGTATTATTCGAGGATTACATAAGTGAACTATCATTGGCAAAAACTAAATCTAACTAAATGAAACACATTGAAAGAGGTAATCATGGTCTTGTTTGTTTTTTATGATAATAAAAAGATATATAAGTGTAGAGTATACTTGTAAATTTTGCTCGGTTCAGTTCATGTTTGTCCTCAAAGCTAAGTAATACCGCATGGGATTGTATATATTGGATTTTAACTACAAATATATTAAAATTGTTATGCTTTATTTAAAATTTAAATCGATTATTTAGATTTCGATTAGAAAGTATAGCGATAGATAAACGCTTCTGGCTCAATTTCTGACAATCACATTTTTTCATTTGTTATTTGATGAATAATGAACATATGATCAAAAGTTCCGAAATATATTATATCATGAATAAGTTCCTATGTTACCATGGAAAAATCAAGATAAGAACATTAAAATTGAACATCTGCACTAGGTACTTATTAATATCATTTACTCGCATATATTACTCGCAGTGCTACTTAAACACCTTCTGAAATGAACTTTAACTGTAATCATTCGATGAAATTATCTTATTGAATAAAAAAAACATATATATAAGTTGATGACAGGATTTACATCAGTTATGCGCAAGGACAAAAACGTTGAAGAGCAGATTCCATAATTCCCAAGTTATTTATAGATAAGTGTGGTCCAATGAATTCCATTTACTCTCTCTGACTTTTATAGAGTATGCATTGGAGATCTTGCTTTATTGTTTGCATGATAAAAAAAGGAAGGTATACTTCAAAACATTAAGACACTGTTCTTAAAATATCAAACAAAAGGCGGATAGTAAAATTCATACTGTTCCAATACATTATGAAACCTAAAATGAAAATGTCTATAAGATCAAAGTATTTAGGATATATGCAACTAAGACAGTTTACCAGTATTACAAATAAACTCTCAAAAAAATACTAGTTAATGAATTATACAATTTTTATTCTAAATATAATCAAAGTTTCCAAAAATAAAACCATGCTAAAAAGTTGAGATTTTAAAATGATCATTGTTCAAATAAAATAACGATTAGAAAAATTGTCATTTTTTTTCTTTATTTTTTTCGACTTTGTAAAAGCTTTAACATAATGTAATGCACGGATTTGGGTAGCTCCCATTTTGAAATTTTTATTATTTTATATTTTTTTGTTCTACTATGAACGATAGAGAGAAGTGCGGACGAGCGAGCAAGTGAATTCTTTTAATCCTTTTCTGAAGAAAAATTTTGATTCGGAAGAATGGCTTTTTCTAGCATTCAAACAATATAATCAAAATACAAACTACTGTTCATTCTTTTTGAAATACAACATCTATGTTTAATTTGCTAACTTGATCAACAACAAATGTTCCAAATTGATCCTTACTTAAAATGCATGACGTATTGTGTTCCTAAAATCTGAATAATTACCGATTAGAAACAAAGACGTGTTGGACAAATACTGTGTCCTTAGACTGTGTATAGAAGCACTGTATTGCAAAGTAACCACAGACGGTATGTATACACAAGTACTGTTTGATGACTCTGTTTACGTGAACTGGATTGTATGGTAACCACCGACGGTAGGTATGGACGACAAATACTTATTACTAAGACTGTGTATAGATGCACTGTATTATATGGAAGCTACCAATGGTGAGTATAGACAAAAACTGTATATAGACTGTGTATATGAGTATTGTAATTTATGGTAACAATCGATGTGGTTATAAATAAATTCTATTTATTTATGGTAACCACCGACGGTAGGTAAAGACAATTACTGCATTTAGACTGTGTATAAGAGTACTGTATCGTATGGTAAACACCGAGGGTAGGTATCGACAATACTGTTTATGATCGTATGTAGATTGTATATACGATAACTGTATTAAATGGTAACCATCGATGGTAGTTCTATATAAACACTGTATATACACTGTGTACAGGAGTACTGTATTGTATGGTAACTACTGACGACAGGTAAAGATAAAGAAATGCAACAGTAGTATACCGCTGTTCAAACTCATAAATCTATGGACAAAAAACAAAATCGGGGTAACAAACTAGAACTGAGGGAAACGCACCAAACATAAGAGGTGAACAACGACACAACACTACAATGTAACACACACAGAAACGGACCAAGCATCAGACAAAATCCCACGAGAATAACAAATATAACATCAAAACCAAATACAAGAATATGGGATAGACAAGTACCGTGACACGTCTTATCGCAATGTGAATTTACACTCAAAAATAAGAGAAAACAAACGACGCAACCTTAAAATGTAACACACACAGAAACGAACTATAATATTATTATTATAGAGAAATACTGTATACATACTGTATATAGTACTGTACTGTGTGGTAACCACTAATGATAATAAAGAAAAATACTGTATATAGACTTGTACAGGAATATTGTATTATATATATATAGGTATAGACATATACTATATATAGACTGAGTATAATTATAAGATTACTGTATTGCATGGTAACCACCGACGACAGGTATTGACAAATCAATACTGTATAAAGACTATGTATAGCATTACTGTATTATATGGTAACCACCGACGGCAGGTCTACGCACATACTGTTTGTAGATTGTGTATAAAATTATGTGTACTGTATGGTTTTATAATGTGAGTATTTCTGTATTGGCCTTGATATTGTTCCGATGCTTGCACTATTGGCCTGAGGCGGAGCTTTTACAGCTGACCAAGGACCAATTACAAGGCTAATAAAGAAATACTCACGTAATGATACCTTAATAATTAACTAAAGTGTTTTATTTCATGTAACAAGAACGTAGATACGGTTATTCATAACGTACTCTCTCATTGCCAAAATATCCTACTAATTTTTATACAATGGCAAATCACTGATATAGTTCAGACTTGGTACAAAGATAGAGTATTTAAAGCAGATGGAATTTACTTTTTTTAGTTCACGATATTTCTTTTATTCAGAATTACTACTGAAACTAGTTTCGCTGATCTCAGATAACATTAAGAAGGGCTCCTGAAAATGTAGGTAGTCCAAGACTAGGGTCTGCTAAAAGGTAATCTCCCATAGTTTTATGCTGAACGTAGACGTCATTGCCAGAAGAAAGCTGCAGAAAGAAAGAATTAGAACTGCATTCATTGTAGCCAGTATCGCCTGATAATACCTTCCCAACTGTTTTCGCGTTTACTATAAGCTCCAGTACGACATAATGATTTTGGTGTGCACATGCTGTTACGGAAAACTGGTACAGGCCACTTACAGGAGCGATAAAGTTTCCATGTACACTAAAGTAGGCGTTACCAATATTAAGTTTGACGCTGTCGAAGGAAATGATCTGGTTTTGGCTGGTGACGTCTCTCGTTAGCTCAGCCGAAAAGGCAACTGGTGCATGTTTCAGTAAAGCTTTAAAAGAAAAAAATAAATATCTAAAAGTTAAATTATTTGTATAAAGTATATGATCTGATACACAAACTAAAAATGTGGTGGTAAAATATTCACTTCAAGTTTAATTTTAAAATTATTGTTTAAACATGTGTCTAATATACAATTTAAATCTGGTTTCACATCATCAACAAATTGACGTTGCTTAGAATGAAGGTCTCTTTCTATGTCGAAGTTGACACAGACGTGCCGCTGGAATGTAACCAGTTTCTATTGCGTTAAAAAAATTTAATATAGAACTAGAACACACCCGCTAAATCGCGGAGAAATAGAGCGTATGTAAACTGTAAAACTATTCCATGAGATGTATCAAAAGTCAAAGGTACTTTGGGACTGGGCACATTTATTTTCCATCCCCCTTTTTCCAAATACTGATTTTTATTCTGGAAATTATAGTAAATTATAGCAAATTTATACAATTTATTCATAGTATATATGTATGTAGTATACAGAAATATTTCAGTGAGCGCCGTGGATAGAAAACTATTGGAATTGATAATATATATAGATAGCAAATACACTTTATCTATAGTATATTTTTGATCATAGTATACAGAAAAACGCAAAAAATAATTGTTCTGTCCCAAGTACTTATGCAAATTATGTTTGATTTCAAAACAGGTCTAAAAGGCAGTGGAAGTCTTTTATATTTCTCAAAAAGTCAGTCCGATGACGGAAACAATATATGGACGCCTATATTTTCGTTTTCCTCCCAAAATAACCCAAACTGAAATACTTTAAGTAAGGAGTTTAGATGCTAGAACACACCCGCGAAATCGCGGGCATCAATAGCGTGGTTGAAAGAATGTAAAGTGATGTAGGATGAATTTTTGTAAAAAGATTAATGACTGGAGAATTTCAGGTAAGGTAATAAAAAGTATAAGTACTTGGGGACAGGGCAATTGTTTTTTAACCCCTTCCCAAAATTTCCAATTTTTTGTTTTCTATTTATTTCAATATGAACATACGTTTAGTATATTATGAACATAAATTACTATAAATGAAGTGGGTTTGTTTTTTACTATCCATTCTCAGTAAACTAATCAATCCACGGCGGTCATTGATATGTCATATAGACCCTCTCTATTTCATTTACTTAGTGACCCGATGAATTTTTGTAAAAGATTTTATGACTGAAGAAAAGGTATCAAAGGTTGTAGGTACTTTGGGACATGACAATTATTTATCTAGCCCGGCTCATTATTTTCAGTTAACTAATCAATCCACGGCGGTCATATATATATTATATAGTCCCTCTCTATTTAATTTACTTAGTGACCCGATGAATTTTTGTAAAAGATTTTAAAAGTTATAGGTACTTTGGGACATGACAAATGTTTTTCTACCCCGGCTCCCATTTGTTTCCCTCTAAAACTCTTATATTTCTTTTTCTATTGATTTCAATAATGTTAGCGTTTATCTGTTTAAAGTGTATTTGTTTTTTACTATCAACTCTCAATTTACTAATCTATCCACGGCGGTCATTGACATTTTATATAGACCCTCTCTATTTAATAAACCCAGTGACCGCCGTGGATAGTAAACTTGAAAATGATAGCAAATAGCAAATACACGTTATTCATAGTCTTTGGTATGTACAAAGTACAGAAAAAACGCAAACCGGATGTCTAGTCTGACTTATAATTTCGTCCAATGACGGCAAAATATCCAGACGCAGTTTTTTTTCGTTTTTCTCCCAAATATCCAAACTGATTAATCATAAGAATGGATGACAAATGCGACAATATATGGTACCTATAGGACACAGAGGCATGATGATTAATTTATTGTGGAAGGAAGAGAAGCAACACACAAAATGAGGTCTTCTCGTTTAATAGTATAGATGCAATTTCACCTAAAAAAATTCATTTCATTTTTCCGATTAACTTTTTATTAAAATGCTGTTTTATCGGTGCGATTAATCAAAATATGACAAGGTCCCATTAATATATCCTCCTGAACTAGGTGAAAGATAAAAGAAAGTGTATGTTTAAAAATTCCAACTGTACGTAAAATTCCATGTCGAGACATCGCCTTTTTAGTGCAATTGTACAAAATATAATCTTATAATGATATATGTTATTTCGGTAAACAGCTGACAAAGTAGTATACCACTCTTTCTTATTTCGTTCGTCAGCATAAGATTTATTTTCGTTTCTGTCAGTTCAAATGTAATGTCGACACACCTTCCTTATTTCGTATAAAATCAATTGAACACAAACAAAAATATCAGCCTTCTTTAGTTAAAACATAAAATGCTCACCATTTTCCTTCTCTAGAGCATCGACTCTTTTCGTTAGATTGTCGATTTTACTATTAAGTGAGAAACAACAGTTTTCATCCATTAAGATTCTTTTCGACAACATTTGCTGGTACTCCGGTTCATGTTTGGTTATTGAATCAGTAGTGTGGACATCATACAAAGGCACAATAATTAGCCAGAGCACTACTAAAATAATTGGCATGATACACGTTCAGTTAACAACGTGTCAAAAAACTAGGTACGAGTAGTGATACATTCAAGTAGTTCGTTGATAACAATTCAGTCAATTATTCTCGTAAGAACTATCTGCAAAAGTCATAAGGTACACTATCAGTGATAAACGGTTAGAATTTGAATACAATAATATTGTATAAACTAATAACGTAGAAGATGATCAGTTGAGTTAATCTTACCTGTTGTTAAACCATACAAATTTTTATCAAGTGAATTCGTAAACAAAATAATTACTCGACAGTAACAAACTGCTATATTTCAATACATACTATGTGAACTCGGTAAAATAACTCTTGTTATGTCTTTGTCATTACAGTTTCCAGTTAAGATGCTTTGTTTGGGAGGTTTCTTGTTTGGAGGGGGCATTTGAACTAAAATGTATATTATATTACGCAATTTTGAAAAAAAAAAGGATTTCGGATCTGATAACAAGACACAGATTTTAAAGAAATGTCAAATTGGCATTGCAAAATAGGATCAGGAATCAGTTAACATTATTAATCTTATCCAAAATACTAGCTCAACACAGTTTTTGGTGAATCATTTAGTGTCGAATCGTTATGTTTTACAGTAAAAAAAACTCGAAATTTGCTATAATTGTAATGCAGACATGCTCATTCTGTTTTTCTTGTATGTCAGCAAAGTTTCTGATACATCAAATGGTTGTTATAGTGTTTATCACCCAAGACCAGCAAAAAGCTAACATTTAACTGACAAATATTGAATATAAAAAGTAAAATAACAAAAATACTCTGAGGGAAATTCGAAATTGCAAGTCCAGAATTTAAAAAGAATGTCGTGTAAGTGTTTTTTCTTCACAAAAAATATGAAGAGATATATTGGGCAACTTATCTTCACGTCAGACAAATTTTCTTCGTGGCTCAATTTCATTATCTACAAGAAGCAGAATGTTCAACGATGAAAAACAGTCACATTCATAAACTATTTCATTACACTATGCAATCTAGGATGCAGTTGTCTATTTCTATATATGATCAATATATTTAGGATATATACAACTGAGACAGTAAACCGGTATTAAAACTTCCCCAAATATGACTTGTTCACAAATTATACAATTTTAAGTTTCTTAAAATGAAACCATGAGAAAAAAAAATGAAATTTAAACTCCCCATCGCTAAAATAAAATAACGATTAAAAATAACAACTCATGTACAAAATGTTTTTGTTGTTTTTTCGACCTGAAAGCTTTAGAATTACAAAATGTATGTAATACACGGGCTTAGATTGTTTAACTGGTGAAATTTTATAATTTATATTTTGTGTGTGCTACTATGAACTATAGAAAGAGGTGCGAGATAGCGAGCGAATTCTTTAATTTCTTTTATGAAGAAAATGTCCTTATCTACGAGTGAAACAACATAATCAGAACACAATCCAGTCTATTTTTCTTGAAAAACTATATGTTTCTTCAGTTGGATAAATTTTGATTGGAAAAGAAAGTCCGTGTTGTACAGACCAAGGCAAAAAATCATTTAATTTGCAATACCAAAAAAACAACAATACACACTGCTGTTTCGTGTGAATGACATGTTGGAGAATTGTTAATTTGTAATTCAAACCTTTTTTCAATGTATTTTCCAAAAAAAAACCATTATAGAGTCAACAGCTTTAGTTTTGAAAAGTGAGATACTGAAATTAAAACTTTTGTTCAATCTCGGATTAAAGGCAAATATCATTTAGTTTATTCATATTTATTTACTGAGAAACAAGTTATTACAAATTATTTTAATCCCTTTCCACTTTCACTTCGGTGAACCATGTAATAATGCATTATTGTGGTTTACTACTTTGAAGAAGAAAAAAAAATTAGACTAGTGAAAATAAAATTAGTATTTATAATTAAATACCAGTTTCATTATTGCGGAATAAGACACCAGAAATATTTTTTTCATATATTAACATTCACCTATCCAAATACCAATTTAAAATTTATATTCATTTGATTCAATTCTTCTAGTGTTAATGCATAAATATCTGATGATTAGAGTCCCATGATAACTCTGAATTGACAAATTATAATAATATTCAAATCAATAATTTATTGATACTTAATTTGACCTATCCATCCAATCAATTATCACCATAATGTAACTTATCGGTCATCCCGCTGTCTATATCACTCTGTTCAGCTCTTAATATTATTCCGTATCACGGCTTTGTGACGTCAAATACGTGACCCGGCGTTAATAAATTTAATCGGACATATTAGCTACGTCATAATGTTTGATCCAACGTTAATAACTTTGATCCGAACTTATCAAGTCATCTTTCGCTTGCTGCTGGAACAAAGAAAACACTTCCAAAACTCACAAATATAGCCCGATAAATCAAATATCAGTTTATGATGATTGTAACGTCTCCAGTACATTCTTCCAAACATACTCAAGTTAAGGTACAGCTTGAGGAGTTTTTACTTAAATCCGAAGTTCAACTCCCGAAGCTCAAGAGCACCTTACCAAAAAATATTCGAAATCAAAAAGGAGTTTCTTTTAAGCAATCTCAACGGTTGTTTTGCAAAATGCTAGTTTTTATCATGGCATATGCACGGCCTATTATTTCCTACTCTTAATGATATTTATTTTCAAAGCCTCCTTCTCACGCTCAAGATTAAATTTGAATATAGCGGTTCAGTCAGTGTAAATATATCCACAAATCAATGACTTCCATTCCACGAGGGGGGGGGGGGGGGGGCAGGACCTTTTTCGGGACGTCGGGACCGGGCGTTTTTAAGCTCGGGATTTCGGGATTGATTATTTCGGGATCCGGGAATTCTTGTTTCATATTTCGGGATGTCGAGATTTAATTTTTTTAAATTCGGGACCTCGGAATTTCATGTTTTTAAGCCCGGGATTTCAGGATCAGGACCCCTCCGACCTCCCCCTCTTCCAAGTATTTCCTAATTAATATTTATAGGTCATAACATGACTTTTTTCCAATCAGCGCTGACATCATCCCGAGACCCACATATTAGCCCGTGGGTGTAAGCGAATTCACATTTTTAATGCAAATATTTATTTAAAAAAAAGGAAACAAAGGACTATAATTATATACATTAAATATCTTAAATATGTTTTTTCCGGAATATGTCAGTGACATGTAAGCGTATTGGTGGTTTTAAGTGAAAAACTAAAATAAACTATTGAATTTTTTAAACAAGCCACGAATATGGTACTTGTTAACAAATAGTTCGTTTCTATGTATGTTTGCGTTTGTTTGTGTTACACTTCCAGGTTTCTGTTGTTCCTTAGTTTTCCTCTTATAGTTGATGAGTTTCCCTCGGTTTTAGTTTGTAATCCGGATTTGTTTTCTTTTAATCGATTATGACTTTTGAACGCAGTTACTTTATCATATGCCCAATGACAGTAGTGATGAGAATCAATTAAATTAAATTAAATTAAATTGCAAAACAATAAATGCAATATAGCATCTTCTTTTTCAACCGATCGCTCAACATGGAAAGGGACGAATGTTTTTGACGCCATGTAACGAACTTGTCGAAACTTTGAGTATAATCCAATTTTTTGGTTCAGTTAAAATTTGCATAAATAAATATTTTACGGAACAACTATTTGACTCTAAGCAGGGAGGGGGTAATTGTCTTTCGCTAAAATGTTCACTACTTTAAAGTAATAGATAAATAGACTAGGAAAATAAGGCTTTTCTAATTTAATGATCGCATGGTATCATACAAAGCTTTAGAATGAAAAGCAAAATACCAACCTATTTCATCATAAATAAGTTTCTCTCAAGTTTATGAATATTGCCAAAATATAAGACTGAAAACATTCTCATAATTCAGGAATAAGATACCAGAAAAATTCAAAGTCCAACACATGTCCACATTCATCATTCTTTTTTTTAAATAATTTAAAATTTGTTAAAATCATGCTAGAATTAATTCATGAGTATCTGAGTATAAGAGTCTCATGATTACACTGAAATGACAACTTGGAACATATTTAGATCGATTATTTATTGATACTTTATTTCAACTGTTCATTCAATTATCATGATTGTATGATGTCTCCAGTAAATTAATCAAATGAAATTGAGAATAGAAATGGGGAATATGTCAAAGAGACAACAAAAGAGGGACGAAAGATACCAAAGGGACAGTCAAACTCATAAATCTAAAACAAACTGACAACGCCATGGCTAAAAATGAAAAAGACAAACAGAAAAACAATAGTACACATGACACAACATAGAAAACTAAAGAATAAACAACACGAACCCCACCAAAAACTAGGGGTGATCTCAGGTGCTCCGGAAGGGTAAGCAGGTCCTGCTCCACATGTGGCACCCGTCGTGTTGCTTATGTGATAACAAATCCGGTAAATAGTCTAATTCGGTAGGTCACATTCATGAAAGGGAAGGGGATTGTAGTTACGACGTAAGGAACATATCCGATATCATTTGTGAAACGGTTATTCCATAACGGTCAACCAACTCGTGATGGCGTTCGTAAAATTTACGAAGGGATGATTTCAACTTCACCATTTGGAACTCTTGGTTTAATAGCTTCCTTGTGAGCAGTAACCCTCTATCAAGAAAATCATGATAGGAAACGCAAGCACGGGAATATCGTATCAATTGGGAGATATATACCCCGTATGCAGGTGCTGCTGGAATGTTGCTACTTAGAAATGGAAAGTTCACAATTGGAAAGCTGAAATCATCTCTTTTGTCGTAAAGTTTTGTTTTCAACCGACCCTCATTGTCAATTTCTAGATGTAAGTCAAGATATGAAGCAGACTTAACTGTATCTGTAGTATCCTTTATCTCCAATTCGATGGGATAGATGCGTTCCACATAGTCACCAAATTTTGAATTGTTTAGTGAAAGAACGTCATCTATATAGCGGAAAGTAGAGTTAAAGGATATTGCTAACTTCTTATCTTTCTTCCTAAGAAGTTCCTGCATGAAGTCAGCCTCATAATAATAAAGAAACAAGTCAAGAACCTGACCAAAGAGCAGACAGCAGCATAAGTATATGTGAATATTTTCGACATATATGAGAAAAATCCAATTTGTGAAATATCTATTTAGATCTGAAGTTCAACTCCCACAACTCAAGAAAATTTACCGAATCATAATGGAGCAACTTTTATCAATCACAGCATTAAAATTAACTTTCGAGAAAATCAATTGAAATACATGATTGTTAGTAAGCAATAAGGTAAATTACTTTATTTAGGTAGATTCACTGTATACCGCCATCTTGGATTGTACAATAGCAGTATTTGTCCAAATCTGCAAAATTTTAGACAGATTAGAAATTCTTGTGTGAGTATTTGTATGTATATAAAGAATTAAGTGATGATTTGCATAATCCAAAATATTTTAACAATTACCAAATGTTCCTGTTTTAGTTAAAAGTGCATTATTGGACAGTACGGTGTAAGTGTTCATACAAAACAGCAAATCAAACATTTTCACGGGGTCTAAAAAAACTATAAAATATCAACTTCCAACAACAAATTCCAATTAACAAAAACATAATCACAATATACGACATGGTCAAAGTTTTCATCTGATTGAGCCTTCCATCCTTTTTTATCAGGTCGCTACTAATGGGTCATCAAATGACGAAACTAGCGTCTGGTAAAGTATAAGCCTTATGTCGGTTACACGAAGCTATCATAAGATATGTCATAAGAAATATCTAAGAACATTCTTATTACCCTCTTATGACTATCATATGACATATCTCAGACCTCGTATCGAAGCTGTCTTATGATGTTTTTAGCAAAGATATCATAAACATGTCGTAACTTTAAAGACAAAATACATTGATTTATAGAACAATTCATGTAAATGTAGTATTCTTACCTTTAAATTACTAAGCGTATTGATAATAAGATAATTTGCAAAATCAATAGAAAGAATAAGTGTTATTTAAATAGTCTATGAATAATTTGCTAATATACATATGAACTTAAAATACAAAATTGAGAAAAAGGAATAAAATTATAACATTTTCAAGTGAGTTGAATTCAATATGTCCCTGTATCTGTTTAAAGAAATAAGGTTCAAGGATAAAATCGTGCACTCTTGATACAAATACACCGAATGTTCATTGTCGACAGATCATGATAATCCCTCAACCAATTAAGATTTAGTTGTGAACAGGAAATGGAGAATAGACAATTTGATAAGAATTAGATAATTTTGAAAACTGCATGTTATTTATATAAATAAACTTATGACTATCCTAAGACCATCATAAGACACCTCTCGGGTAATCCTAACTTTATGACCAACTTTAAGAGATGTCCTAATTTAGGACCACTTTGTGAAACTAGGACTATGATACGTCGTAAGACCATCCTTAGACATGTCTTAGTCCTAAGACAGCTTTGTGAAACTGGCCCCTGGTATCTTTGAAGAGATTTTTAACTGGTTGTTATGGATTTCAAATACTGCATCGTGTGATGTTTTATTATTGTGAAAAATGCGACATGATTATAATCGCCATAGTTTTAAACTCGCATTTTGAAATTCATTATATGAATTTAAAAGGATTTTCTTAATGTCGTAAAAAATCAAAATCGCATTTTAGTATACGTATACAGTCAAAGCGAGGAACCAATATATAGGCAGAGGATGTATTACTTATTTTTGCTGTAATTGCTCTTTATATATTTACATACAAAGATAATTAAATATATATTTTAAGACTATGAAATCGAATACAAGGATAACTACGATACATCCAGTCTATACCGTATACTCGCTGTGTTAAAGACCAATCTGTTTGCCTTCGGTTGTTTTCTGCTCGTTGGTCGGGTTGTTTTCTTGTTGATACATTCCTTATTTCTATTCTCAATTTTATTAAGTAACTGATATATCTTTATGTAACATAGGGGTGGAATCAATAGTCAACTGAACTGTCATTTTCATTCGATTAGTTTTAATTTATATAGATATCAAAGGTACCAGGATTATAAGTTAGTACTTTAATACAAATAACCTTATCACCAATTAATTAAGAGAAAACATGATTAGAAATTTATAGTATGGTGATAGAAGTAATATTTGAAAAAATAATTCACATTGAGTTCAGCCAGGATGCCTGAAATTAGTGTTATTGCTTAACAATTAATATATTCTTAACGAATATATGGAGTAATTATATATTAAAGGTAAGTGTTCGTGTGAAATTAATAGCTAATGTAAAAAGGAAGAGACATTTCTGAATTATAAAATCTCTGTGATATTCTTTTCAGTATTTAGGACTTACGAGTACGATAAAGCACACAACATGTTAAACGGATTTACTGTATATCTCTTTTTTTATTATTCTTAATTTGCTATATCTGTTTGGCTTTTTAGCTATTTTGATCTGAGCGTCACTGATGAGTCTGTATGTAGACGAAACGCGCGTCTGGCGTATTAAATTATAATCCTGGTACTTTTGATAACTATTTACACCACTGGGTCGATGCCACTGCTGGTGGACGTTTCGTCCCCGAGGGTATCACCAGCCCAGTAGTCAGCACTTCGGTGTTGACATGAATATCAATTATATGGTCATTTTCTGTTTACTAAACTTTGAATTTTTTGAAAAACAAAGGATTTTCTTACCCCAGGAGTAGATTACCTTAGCCGTATTTGGCACAACGTTTTTGGTTTTTTTGGTCCTCAATGCTCTTCAACTTTGTATTTGTTTGGCTTTTTAGCTATTTTGATCTGAGCGTCACTGATGAGTCTTTATGTAGATGAAAAGCGCGTCTGGCGTATTAAATTATAATCCTGGTACTTTTGATAACTATTATGTTAAGAAACTTTCAAGGGGGTACCGTAAGATTTCAGTAAATCTTTATGATATATATAATCAATGTTATCATGTTTTACATTGCATATAGAAAAATCTAAGATCGAATTATTTGAATTTGCATTATTGTTGGGTCTATAAAGCCCGATAATAAAAAGTAGTCAGATTTGTCATCAAAAGTTATTTGACCTATACCGCCAGATTTATTCAATTGCTTGGATCATTTTTCTTCAAAACTTTTCAAGTTTGAATAGGTGAAAATTATTTTCCTTTTAACTTTTAGAGCGATTGGCGTATCTTCTGTCGCTAGCGCAATGCTTTACTTATCATATATATGCATGTGTTATAAACTGTATTTATCACAAAGATTCAAGCAACTTCCATAGTACAGTAATAAATCCAATGTCATATAGTAACAGTTTGTTTAACTGTAGAAAATCGATAGCAGATCTTTGAACAATTCATATACTTTAACTGTATATTTAACGATTCAATATCTATTTTCTGTTCTCGTTATTAGACCCAGTTGTCCCCGCAACTTTGCAATTCTTCATCTGACCTTAAAACTAGTACAAAAATACAGTTTACAGGTCAAATAAAAGAGAATTATATTTAGATTTTAACTGATATACTAGTAGTCTTAAGTTTTACATGTTGGTTCATACACTGTTGTTTGTCTTTCTGTCGCATTCCGGTTTTTTTTTGTCATGGCGTTGTCAGTTTTATTCGATTTATGAGTTTGAATATTAATTGCCTCAAATAAATGTATCTGCTACAAATGGGTTTTTTTATTTTATAGAAACCGATCTTTTGTTTGTAGGATGCAGTCGATATCGTACTTTTTGGTTTGTTGTATTTTCACAGTTGGCGCTGAGATACCAATATTGATTACCTTTTGGATCAGTACATTCTGATTTGTGGCAGTATGCTATGTAATCAAACCACTAAATTTGCCTCAAAAATTCCAGCACACTTGTTAACTTGTAATAAGTGTTCTTGTGATGACAACTGTATATTCAATGGATCCTGTTGTCCAGATAAATTTTTCTCCCTCAAAATGGAATGCACAAACACTTCAGTTGTTTCACAAAATACCGAATCAAGAGACACATTTGAAGATTTATTTCTCATGAAAGAAACCTGTCCCGAAGGAACAGATCCTTCATCAAAGTCTAAGTGTGAGAGTAACAGAACCTTTTCTGAAAAGATACAATACATGCCAGTAACTTCTTCAACAACTATGATTACTTAAAAAAAAAAATTTGCGCTGAACTTAATAATGAAAGTTACTATGAGCAATGGATATTCAATTCCGTGTGTGACGAATTCTTTGATTTATAATTGCATTTCATCCTTAGATGAAATGTTCAAAACAGCTGTAGACAGAAACTGTAAAAGTAGCAGTAATCTAACCGGATTAAACACCGCTGGTTGCTATAGAGTGTACGGATACAACACCATTAAGACTTGTAATGTATCAGGTTCTTGGATAACGTATAACAAAGATATTGAATGGGCATGTCTGCATTGCAATAACAGATTCCTTGAGTTTAAGAATGTGTTTTGTTACATATGTAACCCCCAGTTAAAGTTGAAGAAGTTCTCACAGATTGTAACGCTACATGGAAATTATTTTGGTATAAAGAGTACCCAAATTTCCAGAGAGCTTTTAAAGAACTTGGTCTGACAACAGTAACTTACCCTTTCAAGAATATCTACTGTCACCTCTGCAATTCCTTACCTTTTCGAGTTAATGACAGGCGTGTTTTTATGTACGTCGATGCTTCTGTCAATATAGAGGAAAAGGTGGTCAACTGAAACTACTTTAAATATATGTTTGAAATAGATTTTCTTAGCGGTGAATTCATAGATAGTTATTTAAAAAAACAAGCATATCGGTCTTCCGAGACACAATTGATGACGAATCATCCAGTTAATCTAACGGAAATTTACACACATTAGAATGAAATTCAAAACAGTGTGGCTGTGGCCATTGATTGACACATTAAATTCATCCATTGACTGGGACAATTTAGGTGAACGTTTGTATGTAACGACCACTGCTCAATATGTACTTTGTAAAGACATTTAAACTATAGGGTCACCAAAGGTTCTCAACACCTTAATACAGTAATTCGAAAAATTAATCAGAAATAACACGATGTTTTGATTTATATCAATTATATAAATCAAAACATAAAGATTATTCCTGATTAATTTTTCAAATTATTTTATAATTAAAGGCGTTAAGAAACCTTTGGTGACCCCACAGTTTAAATGTCTATCGTATGTACGTCGTGAACAGTGGTCGTTACAGACAAACGTTCACGTAAATTGTCCCAGTCAATGGATGAATTTAATGTGTCAATCAGTGGCCACAGCCACACTGTTTTGAATTTCATTCTATTATGCTATGACCGCAAATGATCATTTCTATGTAAATATTTCTACAAATGTTATAGCAGATGAAAGACATAATTGTGGTTGTTCCAATGGTTGTCACTTTGATTATGAAATGCCATGCTGCATGGATGCTGAATTAAGATATTCAACCTCGTGTATAGATGGTTATCTGGTATATGACGGATGTGCAGATATAGCTGTGGATTTTAATAGTTTGTCACCCATATGTCAAAACAGGGAAGGTACATCTGATTTGTTTTCTTCGATTCCAGTCTATGATAAACAGCAAGGTGCTAACTACAAGAATATGTGTTGTGCCATGTGTAGTAATCACAAAAACATTTCTGAAGCTTATCATAAGGCTCCCATTTCTGCTATCAAAAGTTTCAAACCGTGGAAATTTACTTTGATATGCAAAAATATCATTCCAATATATTTCCACACGTTTTTGTCACACTTATTTGACACACGATTCTTATCTAATTGCAACTTTACATTAGTTCTATATATTTGTAACAAACGATGTCCAACACGACCGGCATATACGAAAGAAAATACTAGTATTGCATGGGCCTGTAAGAACTTTAAGTCTACACCTACTAGCGTAGATTTTTACTATAAACTTATCGATTCGTCGCTAAATGAGTATCAAAATACATTTTGTGCTATGGAAGAAACATTTAATGATACTACAACCTTGAAACAACTGTGCAATGTAACAGGTCGTTGGAATTTTAATGACGAGCACTTACAAAGAACGTGTACATAGCTTCCTCAAATTGACTTTCACTACCCCTATAAGAATATATTCTGCAAAATGTGTAACGAAGAACTTATCGAGTATGTGAATAACTATGTAGGCACAGCTACATGTTATCATACTGTAGTCGGGAATGTTGGTATTTCTTTTCGAAGTTTATTCTCCTTTTTGTCATATGAAGAACAAGAAGACACTTTAGGACACGGAATTTGTAAACAGAGCTAATTGTATGATTCTATAAATGTAAGCATTGTTAATATTCATACGGAGCTAATTTTAGGGGCCATTATCTTGTTGGAATCTTCGTTGATTTATTAGATAGATATAAGATATGGTAAGAGTGTCACAATTTGTAAAAACAAACCATTATAGGTCAACGTACGGTCTTCAACACGTAGCCTTGGCTCACACCGACAACAAACGACAACCACTGAACATCAGGTTCCCTTCTTAGGACATGTATGACAGGTGCAAACAAATGCAGCAGTTTAATTGTATAACTACGTTCTGTAAGTACTGTATATTTGAACAAACAAACAAAAACAGTCGATATTCCAGAAAAATTGATAAAGCGCGAGTCAGATAGTCAAAATTAGAATCTCAAAAAAATGGATCAAAGCTATTCAATCATGCATAAAGAAGCTCAATCAAATTCTGTACAATTCAGGGGCTGGCGAGTATTGTGTGTTTGAAATTACAAAAGAAACAGTAAATTGGAAACAAAAAGTTAACGAGGAAATATCATATCAAAATTAAAAATGATACCTTTTGATCGATAATATTTTTTATATAATACAATATTAAATGTCACTTTGCATTATCTTTATTAAACTGATTTACAGAAATACTATTTTTGTAGGATAAGTGTCGTGATATTGTATGTTACCCTGGACGTGTACTGATTAATTGCACGTGCATATCACTTCTACCATACACTGCTAATCTTGGTTATACACTTACATTTGGAGTTGATGTTCAATCAGAAGCTCCGATAAAAGACCTACGGTTCCTACTACAACTTATGGAATTAGAAATTCTGTATCAGCTAGGCAAGCATTTGAATAGAACAATGTTTCCCTTTTTAGAAATGTTGATTATGAAAGCGAATAACACGTGTTCATCAATTGAGAATATCATTGGATCGTATTTACATATATCAGTATTCTTGAAATTATTTGTTGTTTACAGAGATGAATTTGAAACAAAACTTCTGCAATTCTATAACCAGGAACTTTTAATTGAGTATTTATGTGTTCTCGATTTAATAAAACGATTTATTGTATTCTCAAATGCAGAGTAAAATATGATAATGGTTCTCTTGACCTACCGATAGATTTGCCTTTCAGACGGTTTGTTACTACAAAATGGTATCTGAAAACGAAAAATGAAATACCCGAATCTCAAAAATATATTCACTCGCATATAAGTTCCTTACTTAAGTGCTCACAGATAAAATTAGATAAAACAGAGGTAATAATTGATGAATCCAAAAACTTACTGCTCATACCACGATTCAGTACCGTTTTGGATTATTACAATTTCTATTTCACAAGATCAGATCGGAATGTAAGGATTTGTTTAAATACGTTTAAAAGTATGATGGTATCTTCTTCAGAAATGAGTCTGTTACAGATAATAATACTTATTTTTACAGTATCATCGTTACTATGCTTATTCCTGACTTTTATGACTTATTGTCTATTTGAGCAGCTATACGTACATTACCAGGAAAAGAACAATATGTGTCTCGTGATTGCCTTATTCTTTGCTATGGCTTTTCTAGAATTTGGTATGAACAAAACAAACAATATAACTCTTTGTATTGTACTGGGTGGATTTATTCATTATTTCTGGCTATGTACATTTTGTTGTTTAAATGTTTGTTCCTTTCATATGTTTTGTACATTTGGCCAGGATTCTGTTTATCGACAAAGAAGTAAATCAATTGAACGAAAACGTCTCTTGCAATACATGCTATACTCATTTGGTCTGCCGGCCATAATCGTTATTACGAATATACTTTTTACAAATTCACTTAAAAGTAAAGAATTGTATGGGTATGGCGGCAAACTGTGTTTCATCTCAAAAAGGTTATCCATTATAATTGTAGCATTCATAGTTCCGATCACGACCATGTGTCTGTTAAACATATTGTTCTTTATATTTTCAGCGCATTCTATTGCAACAACTCTAAAGTTGAAAAATTATGATTCTTTTCGGCATAATTCAGTAAACCTAGCTGTTTACATTAAATTATTTACAATAACAGGCAGTTCGTGGGTACTGCAAATAATAGATTCGTTTCTACCATTGTCACCCTTTTCTGTAATTGTGTCTCTGTTAAATGCTATGCAGGGAATCTACATTTTCGTTGCATACATATGCAACAAACGTGTTTTTATTCTGTATCGTAGTTTAATTTTAACATATTATCAGGTCAGATTCAGAATCACGTACAGTCACTTAAACTACTTCTTTTACATCAACAAAACTTTGGAAATAAATAGACAGCTGTTAGTTATCATGGTTATGAGTGCATTTCTTTCTAACCAAAACTTTGTAAACGTAGTGTGGCGTTTGTTGTTGTTTTCTAAACGCTACAAATGTAGAAACAAATACATCGTTTAATCAGTTTTTACTTACCCTGTTTGAACTTTCAATAATGCATGCACATGTTGTTTGTAAGCAGATTTTTTACAACCGTAAAAACAAATACATCGTTTAATCAGGGTGAAGTTAGAAACAAATGTAGCGTTTGCTGTTACAAATGATGAACGATAAACTGTAGACGCATTTTAGCAAGTGCATAGTTTATGTAAACTTTGCAAACGTATGCAAGAAAAAAATGATCAAAACATGTGCGCGCTTAGCCGTTTACATCGTTTGTGTTAGACAGAAATGCACCCTATGTCCGACAGATATATTAAAGACATTGAAACTTTTAACTTTTAAAGATTACTTTAAAAGCTAGATGTTCTAGGGAATATTTTTTGAACATGGCGAAGTATCTGTACATCATTTTTGTTGACATGACTGGATGTTAGCCTGAGTTATATAAGTTATATTAACAACACAAGTCTTTTATATTTAGAAATAAGGGTTTACTAATATTGCATTTTGTTGTTTGAAATCACCAGGCACAAAATAAATTCAAATTTATAAATGTAAGTAGACAGAATTTTCTTTGATTTTATTAGTAAACATACCAGAGCTTAAATAATAAATAAAAGTATAAATCATATTCTTACAAGCCTGTTGTTTCTTGTGTACTATTAGTTGTCGGTTTGTTTTTTTCATTTGTGGGCAAGGCGTTTTCAGTTTATTTCCGATTAATGAGATTGACTGTTCCTCTGGTATCTTTAGCCACTCTTTTAATGGTCTGGTGTAGTAATCGTCAGAATTTTGTTCGAATTAAACATATATTATAACATATACAGTGACGTTACGCACGGTATTGCGTCGCAAGACGTAACATGTATAATTGACAAATTTGACGCCATAAACTAACTTTCACATTTTGTTATCAAGAGCGGAGTACCTACTCGGTCGACTTTTATCAAAATACCATAAGCTGAAGAAATGTTTCATGTATAAGGCAATTAATTACGTAAGGATCGTTTTTATTTTCTGATCTGCGATTAGATGAAAACAAATGCAAATTTTTCCAATTTCAATTGGATAGAAAACATAGCAACCTGGCTTTAAAAAAAATCTTGCTTCCGGAGGGACACATGAGAAGATAAATTTAGCCTGAACATTTTTTTGACAAATTGACATAAAAATTTATGGTATTTATTTCATTAAAATGGGTCATATACTAATTTAGCAATATTTCTTTTTATAATAATTTTAGTTGAAATGATTTTTTTTGTTGAACCCACTTTTGTCCAATATCTGTATGTGTCTGTGACTGAGTTTTCCGACTATTTCTCTATCTTTTTAGCACTGATGGTTTCATTTTACAAATACGTATTTATATAGTTGTTTAAATTTTATAAGACCATTGTAACTCGGATTCTAATCGGTTTCTAATCTATAAAGGTGTTTTAGATTTGCGTGAAAACTTTTGTCCATAAGAAATTATCCCTCGGCCCATCCCCCCTTTTCCCGTGTGTCTATAAAGGGTTTATTCCTTATGTGTGTATGTTTTTCTAATCTGAGTGTTATTTTGATCCAGAAGACCATTTTGGAATGAACATTTCCCGGCATAATTTTAACTGCCTAAACAGTTCGTAACTAGTGTGTATTTGTATAAAAGACGCCACTGTGCAGAAACGTCAAAATGACACCATTGGACATAATGGCTAGACATAGGGAATGCTTTCCGAAAAAAAATGTAAGGTCATAATGTTTGTGAAAACACCCGACTCATTTAGCCATTTGTATGAACTTATAGTTTGTATCTTATAAATATGTTAGTTTTGTATTATAAATGCACATTTAGTATTTATACAACATGTTTCACGTAAGGAATGGACAAAAATAACGTTTGGACATTGTGGCTAGACATTCGATTTTTAAAAATTCTGCTTCAAGAAAAAGTTTTTTTTTACATTTGAAACTTTGAAAATGTTTATCTTTTTCTGAACTTTCTATTGAGTATAGTTTTAATATGATTTGATTATTTTATAGGGATAATAATAAAACTGAAATTTTGATAAACTTTCCTCAAAACTCATTAAGACAGGTTCCTCTGCTGAATATTTCGTTGAAGGCTTGCTTCAAATTTCAGCCAATACCAAAAAACGGGTATGATGTTATAATATAAATCTAGTAGGAAGCTGATATACTAAATTTCGCAGATTTTATGTGCAAAATTACAACGGAACATAGAGAAATGCATTTTATTTAATCTGAAATGTTACGCCGGACATGCAATTTTTAACGCAAAAGTAAGATTTGTGAGTTCAATAAAATAAATTTATGGTGCAAAAATTTATAGAATTAACTTAAAATAAGAAAAACATGTCCGGGCCTTTCTGTAGATATATGGATGTTGGTGATTTTATTTCTTTATGGGCAAATGGTTGCTGTTCTAAAATCATATAATAACGTAATTTTAATCCGAACGCATTACCGTGCGTAACTCTGGTAGACTTGCTAAAAAATTGTACGACTTTAAATCATCTTATACTTAATGTAGCACAGAAAAGTGGTTGGGTATTAGTGTGGAATTATATAAATATGATAGTTTGTAGCTTGGAGGACAAATAATCGTCAGTAATGAATTGTACAATTAACTTATAGCTATTTCCGCTGATTCTATTATAAATGTCATATTGGATATTGTGTCTGTAAAACGAGATAACTTCATCGTTATATAGTTTATAAATGGGATAGTTGTTTTCTCCATTACGGAATATAAACTTATCATAGTATATGTATATGTTAAATATTTAAATGTTTTTCAATTTAAGATGGTGTCAAAGAGTCATTTTATACCTCATTTTGAATTTTCACAAAAAAATATGAAATGAGATCTACAATGACTGTATGACAACACAAAACATATTTCTTCCGATTTTTATAACTTAAGTACACAAATGTTATTCATTACTTAACATTATCATCAAAGGGTTCATACTTTACTTAATAGTTTGCACACATCTTTGTAATCTTCATTCGAGAATATATTTTTAACTACAGAACAGCAATGATAGCAATACAATCTTTAAAGTCAGGTTACTGACTGGCTGTTAGTTAATGTTGATGTATTTTTTCAATTCAAGATGTAGAAGGTTCAAGATTTCGGGATGAAATTAGCTGAAGTAGAGGGGAGTTTTCATAGAGTAATTTTAAACCTTATTTTATATGTTGAAGACAATTTAGTTTTGAGCAAAAAGGAATAAGTTTAAGATATTTTATTTATTTAATGTCTATTTTAAAGTTGCAGTATTGATGAAAAGTATTTTTGTTTTAAATTCGTTCAATATTATTGAAGAAATTCATTTTTATATTCTCGATATATTTATAATAAGAAGTCCAGTTTAAGCAGACATTCATTTTGGTATTTGTCACTTTAGATTTTCTTATCAGGCATTATTGTTATCAATTTAAGATGTTTGGCGACAAGCTAAGTGGACACCATTAAACATGTTGTTTTACTAAGTCTATTGTCCTTTAAACACAAACAAGTTGTCGTGTAAACAACATATGTCTAGGTAACCTGGTCAATAAGGGTTCTTTGTCCTGTCCAGCAAAGATCTTTTCAGGCCCCTGGGTTGATGCCACTACTGGTGGAGTTTTTATTCCCCGAGTTTATCACCAGTCCAGAAGTCAGCACTTTTGTGTTGACTTGAGTTATCATTTATATGTTCATAATTATAAATTGACTGTTAATAAAACTTTGAATTTCTGAAATTCTAAGGTTATTTTACCTCAGGAAAAGATTACCTTAGCTGTATTTGGCAAAACATTCAGGATATTTAGGTCCTCAATGCTCTTTAACTTCGTACTTTATTTGGCCTTTTAACATTTTTCGATTCGAGCGTCATTGATGAGTCTTTTGTAGACGAAACGCACGTCTGGTGTAAATATGAAATTTCAATCCTGGTATCTATGATGAGTTTATTTTACCCCAAAAATATCAGAGTAACTAAGGTGGCTCGGGTGTTTAACGAATCTGATTGGTCGAACCCGAAACAATGGCGCGAAATTGAACAAGTGAATTTCGGTCTCAAAAGTGGCACTTTCTCGTGCGCTTTTGAAGATACAAGATCTAAAACCTACTTCACTGTGTTTGTCATTACTGTTTTCGGGTGAGTTCAGTATTTTATTTATTCAAAGTTAATATGTTTCTTTCCTTATTTTATTCAATTGAATAGGGAAACTTCGTGAAGTCTCGTTTTCATTTTATTGAGTAAAGTTGAAGTTACATGTGTATATAGATGAGTTCTGAACGAAAAGAAGTTAAGATAAATTGTTGTTTCTCGATCAGTGTAAATAGATGTAGAATATATATGTTCAAAAAGGAATTATAGTTATAGAATTTAGTTTTTTGCTCGCATGTTGGAAATGATCATTTTAACTTATCGCTTGTTCATACTTAATAAGAATTAAGATCAGTTCTGCAAGGGTAAGATGTGGATTATTTCAATAAACGTGTACGCTTTATGAGTAATTTTCACATGTGTAGGCTAATTTAAGAAGAAATTATTTTATCGTTAAACTATTCTTGTCGTTTAGCCCTATATTATAAAGAGTCCTGAGTTTTTGATAAAAGCAAGCATGTATATCTAAAATAAAATATCTCATACATTTAAGATTTAGTCCGCATCTTGCTCATATATGTGAATGCTGAATAAGCTTTTATTTATAAGAAATATTATAAGCATACGTGTTTGTCAGTTGAAATGCATATGCTCATTCATATACGTAAAGTTTGTATACTAAAGATATTAATTGATCAATTATGCATTGAATTGTAAAATTATATGAATTATATGTTTCTATTATTTGTATTATATACTATTATATTGTTATTAATTATATATGACTTTCTAATACGCTTTTGAAGATACACGATCTAAAACCGGCGTCACAGTGTTTGTTATTACTGTTTTCAGACCCTTACTCATACCTCTTAGTACGTAAGGTGTGCTGTTGGTTAAGTCCAACCATAACAGGCAAACAACATATCATACAACCCATAAACCCAATTCTGATAATATGATGTGTTCTGTTTCGTGAAACTACGTTAAGTATGTACTCACTCTGTATTTCAGATAGTAAATCTGTGATTATTTGTCAAAATGGCAGGACAAATTGTTCTTTCAAAAGAACAAACTTTTCAAACGATTCTTTAGAAAGTCCAGAGAAAAAGAGGTTTGTTTATAATTGACTGATTGTTTGCTTTCAGTAGCAAATATTGCATTTTTAAGACGAGAATGATTTGGTTATAATTCATATGGGTTATTTCTGCAGTGGATTAATCTCACGATAAAGGACAGGAATTACTATTGCCGCTTGCCCATCTATAGCATCGGTTTTCGCGATACAAAGCGGTTTATGGTTGTGATGCCAATGTGTGAGTATCTTCATATTCACTGCATCAAGTAAACTCCATTTTTAGATGCATCACTTGAACCAAAAAACACAAGTCAAACTAACAGTGGTTGTCGTTTGTTTGTGTGTTACATATTTGTTTTTCATTAACTTTTTATACATAGATGAGGCCGTTCGTTTTCCAATTTGAATCGTTTTACATTTGTCATTTCGGAGATAGTTTGCCGGTAAACATTTTAGAATTACACTTACAATTTAAGGTTAAGGAAGTTCCATCCTAAGTTTCAAAATAACAAGCTTTTCATAATAAGAAAATATTGATAGGGGATTAACAAAGGAATTAAAAGAATAAAAAAAAATATATAGGTCAATTTGCTAGTTTTCGAGATATTTATTAGCCGTTGAAATTTTGTCGGGAAAACGTTCTCTCTTGATTTTTCATAGCTTTATCATTAACAAGTTAAAGTTCTCAAAAACTATTAAAAAATAACAAAGATTTTATCAGACTTTTACAGATGGCTTATAATTATACATATAAAAGATTTATAAAAAGAAAATAGGGTCAATGGTCAAACTTTTTAAGGCTGAATATTCAAATGGATAAAACCTGAAGATTCCCAAAATCTGACAAAAATTCCAAAACATGACAAGCGAATATGGAACGCCACAGCTGTCTTATGTGGAACTCTGATATTACTTTATGTTGTTCTGTTATTACTTAATGATAGTTTGTCTCAACATAATATGGTTTTGACATTACGTTATGATGTTTTGATATATGACTCAATATGGAATAGTCATTACATAACGACATTTGGATATTACATGATATGGTTTCGTATATTGACTTGATAAAGTTTTATAATTACTTGATATGGTTATTATTAAATTTCAAGTTGTTGTTCTAGTTATTTTGTTTAAAAAGGGAAGGTGATCTAAAGACAAAATTAAGAAAAAATTACTCAAACATTTACAATAATTCGAATATAAGGGGGATATCCCAAAACCACTTGCCGGTTTTTCCTTAGTTCTCAAATGGAAGCTGTATTATAATAAGTTGGTAAATTATTCCAAGAAACACTGCTTTATCTTGGTCTTGAAGAATAGTTAATGGAGGTTTACAAATGTATCATGTCAAAATAGTTTAATTCGGTAATATTTAATGCAAAACAACAAACTTATATAGAAATGAAAAAATGTGGTATGATAGCCAATGAAACAACTCTCAACCACATACTAAATGACGTAGAAGTTAATGTATATGTGTGACTGTAAAGTCTTTAAGAATGAGCAAATCTCATATCACATATAGTAAGCAATCATAACACATATTTTTTATTTATAAATAATTTTTTTTTTTTTGCATTTAGAACTGGAATTATTCTTCAAGACAAAGATAAAGCAGTGTCCCTTGCAATCATTTACGAACTTATAATAACACTGCTTCCATTTCAGAACTAAGAAAAAAGCGGCAAGTGGTTTAGGGATATACCACTCATGTCCGAATTAAGGTAAACCAAAACCAAATAACCATGAACAACAACTTCAACTTTAACTTAATGTATAGCAGTATTCATTCTAATCGCATTACACAAATGACATATGGAGATCGGTTTAAAAATAGAACATATTTTTTTCCAAATTGTCATGTGGTTTTACCTCGTAGTAGTAATGGAATAACCACATCAAATACTGAAACAAACACATCATGTCGTGTAAAATTGTCAAATATTGAAACATTACAGTGTTTTCCTTTTTTCACTAAGGTAAGGTGGGTGTTTTAAAAAAATAACTTGCAACCGGGTGGTTTTTTTTTAAATGTCCAACCTTTTTTTAATTTACTGTGGGTGCACGTGGGGTCACAGAAATAAAGATTAGTATAATATTCACATTTTATGCAGTTGAACAAACATAAATAGAAGTAGTCATATTAATTGTCAAATATTTTTTGATTTTATTTTTTCAAAACTTTATCTCTTTTATCTCTTCTTTCATTTACAATGTTATGCATCAGCATGGATTTAAGGCCTTTCGATCCAGGTTTCTATTCTGTTTCTTGCTTTTGTGCCGTTTGTTTGGCACACAGAACAGTAGTGTCCTTCCTCTGTGACTGTAAGTCATTTGAAGTCTTGCTCATATTTGTCTTCACTTGCGTGTCTTTTCCGTTGTTTGGTTGATTTTTGTTCAATTTCCACAACTTCAACATTACTATCAATTTTATTTAACTTATTTGGTCTAGTATTTTCTTTATCATCATCGTCATCTTCCTTTCTTTTCCCCCGATTGATTAATGAAAACATTGACATTTGACGATTGGACGCCATCTTTGTCAATGAAAACAAGGCGGGATTAGTATTCAAATTTTAACGGTACGGAACCGAAAAAAATCCGGATTTTGAAAAAAAAGCCGACCAATCGAAAGGTGGTCGGCTTTCAAAAGAAGGTGGTCGGCACACCCGGCTTAAATGCCGAATGGAAAACACTGCATTATTACGTAATGTTAAAGCCAAATAAAGAATTGACAAATCATCATTACGAAATAACAAAACCACATCATGTAATGAAACAACTACATTATGTTATGTCACATACACATCAAGTTAAAACCACATTGCTTAATGACATAACCACATCGAGTAATGACAGAACCACATCAAGTAATCACAAAACTATATCAAGTCAATACGAAACCATATTATGCAATATCGACTATTTCATATTGCGTTATATCAAAACATCATTACGTAATGTCAAAACCATATTATGTTAAGACAAACTATCATTAGTAATAATAGAACAACATAACTTAATATCAGAGTTCCACATAAGACAGCTGTGGTGTTCCATAAGTGAACATCCTTAAGACTGACCCATGAGATATCAGCACAGATGTTGTTTAAGATAGAGTTGCTGCTCACTAGGTAACTCATAAACCAAGATTTCAAGTGGTCAAGTTAAAATCATCCATTTGAAAATTTACAGACACCATGAGTTGGTTGACGAGTTTCACAATTGAAGACTGATATGTTCCAATTGTCATTCCTACAATCATGTCCTCTGTTCCTCAAATGTCATCTACTCTTTTAGTCTTATCGCTGGGTTTGTAATTACATGAGCAACATAATGGGTGCCACAAATTGAACAGGATCTACTTACCCTTAAGAATCATCTGGGATAATGTGAGGATCATGTTGCTAAGTCTTTGGTTTAGATTGTTGAGTTTTGTATAATGTTGACTGTCTTTTGATCGTTTACCGGTATAGTGTTTTGCCATGGCTTGTCAGTTTTTTTTCTTCTTATGAGTTTGAAGACACTTTAGTATCTTTGGTCTCTCTTTTAGCTGGTAATCATTAAGTGTACACCACATTTTTTATGTTATTTCAAATAGACAAAAAAAATATTACATTTATTTCTTATAATTTAATTCTAAATTCCATTTTTAACCTGGGAAAACATTAAAAAACGTTGATGACCTCATGGTCACATGACTAAATTATGTCTATGAGCTGATAAACAAAACAACGTCAGCCAATCAGAAGATGCATTACATCCAAAATTAAATTATTGATGAATAACAGATGATAGAAATGTGTCATCAGAGCTTTCATAAATGAAAACAATGTTATAAATGTCATGCATCTCCTTTACTCTATTTATCTTCATCAGAACCCTCAAAGACAATTATTTTCTATTAAAGAAAACACATAAATCATAAATATTTTATTTACAACATATCTTAATAATATCTGTCTTCAAAAAATGTCACTGACTTAGTATCTAAAAAGTTATCTGTCTACCTCTCCAAATACAATGTCTAGTGTTCCTGCAAATAAACGGAAATAACACATTAACTGAAAACATTTTATAAATATATTTTTTTATCTAAAATTCTTGGGATAGTTTTCAATCATTTAAAATAGTAAAAAAAACTTAAAATAAGCTCATTTCATCAACTTTAAATTCCATATATCTATAAAATTTTGATTTTATTTAAGAATTGAATGCTTCTTTTTGTAAATTTATTGGGGTGTAAAAGCGTTGACCGAAGTACATTTTGTATGAAGCGCGGAAGCGCTTCATTCTAAAAATGTGCCCACGGTCAACGCTTTTACAACCCTATAAAGTTACAAAAAGAAGCATTCAATACTTATAATTACATTTTTTAGCTATGATCATGAAAACACGAATTTTATATATTTTTTTTATTTAATTCACCTGTGCACTTTACGGTTGGACCACGTGTAATGAATGAAAAGTTGTATTGAGCAATGCAACTGCTTACGGAATAACACGTGATGTTCAGTTAGCCAATCAGAATAAAGTATTATAATGAAACATACATCTAATGTAATTATTTAAGAATGTCATATGTAATTTATAGAGCTTAAAGTTAACTGAATTTTACGATCAGAGGACAAATTCTATCATGAAAGAAATATTTGATCTCATTGACTATGGGAAAGTCTACACAAGCTCATAATTTGTCATATTGAGTAGAGCTAAAGTGATATTAGATAATAAAGTTTTCAAAAATCTTACCAATAATAGCCACAATATCAGCCAACATATGTCTTTTTGATATATGGTCCAGACCAGCCTGAAATGTGCAACAAAAACATGTACTGAATCTAGAATAACAATTTGTTTACAAGAGAGAAAATTCAAACATTCCTTTTACATGTTTTAGGGAATTGAAAAATCATTACGTTATTGGTAATGAAAACAAATAATTGTAATGTCAGACCACATTTCCCAATAACAAAGAGAAAATAAACCCTGGTCAGCACTCAGGACATTGAAAATATTGGTTATGTGCCAAAATTATATTGAACTTTTTTTCAATCCATAATTTTAAAAGATTATATCCCAGTGACACGATATCTTTTAACAAGAAAGCATCTGCTAAATATAAGTTTTGATATAATGTCATTTGAGTTTTATTTATTTCCATTGGTCGCCATTTTGAAGGGGTGAGCAATTTACCTAGTATTTGACTAATCATGTTGAAACATGCTGTAGAATCAAGTCTAATTCCAGATCCTTACTATATCAATGTGACAAACTGAAGCAAATTAAAGCTAATAGAAATTTAACTTAAAAAAAAAAACCAAGTTTCTTAAGTCTAGTGGTTATCATAGCAAGTGATACTCTAATTGTGTCAAAAGAATTGTATATTTTACCGTGATTTTGAAAGGAATAGATAAATTTATCTGCAATCATTTTTTCAGGTCGCTGTTACATGTTATATTTAAATAGGAGACACAAGATAAATTGAATTGCATCTAAATTTAAAATGGATTCAACAGTGTAATCCATTGGAAAAATCAACAATATATAAAGGAGAGGAAAAAGATACCAACAGGATATTGAAACTCATTAGTAGAAACAAAACATACAAATCCCATGAAAAAATAAAATACAAATACAAACAGCTGTTTTAACTAGATGTAACAAAGCGACACGAATGACCCCGTCTCAAAAAGTTGAAAAATCTACAATTTCAATATCACATGTGGACACAAACATGATGGTAGTCTCACATATCAAAAATCAGCTCAAAATCTGGAGGGGTATAGAAAAAAAAAACGTATAACTATGATTTTCAATAATTTATCAAAGTCCAAAGCCTGTAATTTCAGCAAAAATTAGCAAAGCGGAACAAAACTTATACTTGATCTGTGACTCATCATGGTTAACTCACAAATCAAAAATCAGCCCAATATCTGAAGACGTTTAGAAAAAAAGTCTGAATAACTGTGATTTTCAACAATTTCTCAAAGTCCAAAGTCTGTAATTTCAGCAAAAATTAGTGGAGCAAAACGAAACTTAAACTTGATCTGTAACTCATCATGGTTAACTCACATACCAAAAATCAGCCCAATATCTGACGGTGTTTAGAAAAAAAACTCCGTATAATGGTTTGTTGTGGAATGACAGAATGACGGAATTATGGAATTTCGGAAAATCGGAATTACAGAATATCGGAATTACGGAATTTCGGAATTTCAGACAAGGGTAAAACTATATGGAACCGACAACTTCTTTGCGGGGCCATAAAAATATAACAAAGATAAACCAAAGACTCAGCAACATCAACCCACCAAACACAAGGGGTGATATCAAGTTCTCCAGAAGGGTGAGCAGATCCTACTCCACATTTGGCACTTGTAATGTTGCTCATCTTAGTAAATCAATAGCATACTAATCACATATCAGTTTTTAAAGTACTTACCAAATGAGCAAATCCTGGAGCTTTAATTTTACATCTGTAAGGTTTGTTTGTTCCATCTGATACCAGATACACACCAAATTCACCCTACAAATAGCAATTACAAAAAATATTTAATCACCTTCTCCTTTTATACCATGGCAAACTGCAAACCTAAGTCTCTTTTTTACCCTCTTAACCAAAACATTAAACTTAATTAACAAAATTATTATTCAAGGGCAATCACTCGTTTGAGGAGTTGTTGGATAATTTTGGTGGATATAAAATTACATTCTAGTATTTCAAAAAAAAAACCTATAACATGGTTTTCAAGATATTAATTAGACAATAACTTGCATGACACGGGTTATGTTCTTCTCATATATGTTATGATGGTATGATACTAAACCCCTAACGGGAAGGATTGTGCCTGATGTTCATATGATGAAATCATAATCTTTCAGTCAGTTTAATTGAAGTCTGGAGCTGGCATGTCAGTTAACTGCTAGAAGTCTGTTGTTATTTATGTATTATTGTCATTTTGTTTATTTTCTTTGGTTACATCTTCTGACATCAGACTCGGATTTCTCTTGAACTGAATTTTAATGTGCGTATTGTTATGCGTTTACTTTACTACATTGGTTAGAGGTATAGGGGGAGGGTTGAGATCTCACAAACATGTTTAACCCCGCCGCATTTTTGCGCCTGTCCCAAGTCAGGAGCCTCTGGCCTTTGTTAGTCTTGTATTATTTTAATTTTAGTTTCTTGTGTACAATTTGGAAATTAGTATGGCGTTCATTATCACTGGACTAGTATATATTTGTTTAGGGGCCAGCTGAAGGACGCCTCCGGGTGCGGGAATTTCTCGCTACATTGAAGACCTGTTGGTGACCCTCTGCTGTTGTTTTTTATTTGGTCGGGTTGTTGTCTCTTTGACACATTCCCCATTTCCATTCTCAATTTTACACTTAAGTTCTATTTTTACATATGGCATGTATGGTGGCCAAGTTGGTTGAGGTGCAGAAACAAAAGACATAAAGTTTGTAGTACATACCTTTAGCATCATTCAATTCAAGTTCAAATTGAAATTGGTGAAGTGATTTCAATGGAAAATATTTTTTTCAAAGTTTATGATGGCAAGTAATTTAAATAGCTCAAATGGCTAACACAGCCAGGATATTCGTACAACTGCTAGATATGTTCTAGAGAAAATTAGAAAAACTTTGCATACTGAAGTTTCCAACATGATGGTTTACCTTTGGTGCCTCTATAGCTGTATATGTTGATCCTGGTGGGACATTATAACCTTCTGTAAACAGTTTAAAGTGGTGAATCAATGCTTCCATAGAATTCTGAAAAGAAAGAAATGTGTAGAATGTATTGTGAAAGAAGTCATGAGGTCAAAACTATGAAAACGGTATGTGTCTATGGAACACAGATACCCCCACTTTTAAAGACAAAGTGAAATCAGTCAAATTATATCTGTTTTGTATGGTTTTCCAAATTCCAGTTGATAGGTATAGGCCTACTCAAGTTCTTGTCCAGAAACCAAATATTGTCTATATTCAGCATAAAATGAGGCATAATTCTTGAATCAAAGAGCTGAAAGCTCTGAAGAAAAATGACGCCACTGTCTCTAATATTGGGATAGTTTTTATGCAAGTCTTGATTTTCACATACCGTATTAGTTTAACAATGCAACATGTCTTGTAAGCATATAATTGATATTCGTATGTGTGTGTGTGTGTGAAGTGAAGGTGACAACTGGCTGTTTTTTAAGACAAATGAATAGGTCAAGACTACCTGAATTGTACAAATAAATACCGTAGAAAGGCTTGTATATTTCTCACTGGTACATAGTCTGAATCCGGGTCCATTTGCGCCCACTCATGTTCGCCCCTTTCACTTTCACACCCTACATGTTCGCACCCAATCTTAATTGGTTTTGTGTTTAATAACTCTGTAAGCAAGTGTTTTCTTATAAGTATAATTGTTGTCATTGTCTCAAAATAAAGTGAGACAGCATTTTTTTTTGTGTTGAATAAATCTTAATCATGTTTTAGATAGCGTATTGTTAAAAATTATAATAATCCTTTCTAAATAAAGTGGTATTTTGTCAACGTTTTATTTTGTGTTGAATAACTCTTAATCATGTTTTGCATGGTTAGTGTATTGCTATAACTTTGTTTCATTGACTTCTTTCAAAATGAAGTGAGATTCTGACTATGTTTTTTTCTGTGTGTTGAATAGATTTTATCATGTTTTGGTTATAATAGTGGATTGCTATATTTTGGTTCCTATATTTTATTGTTTCGTTGTTTCAGATCAAAGGGACCAAGCTGTTAAAAACAATTATCTTTTGTGTTTTTCCTTTAAAATCTTCAATGTTTTTTTACTCATACCAAGCTATAAATACATTCATTATTTACACCAAAGCAATTTAAAATATAACAACAATCATGATTTTCCAATTATTCAACTTGAATTTGAATTAAAATTGGGCGCGAATGAGTAGAGTGCAAACGGACCTTGGGTGCGAACGTGCGAGGTGCGAACGTGTAGGGTGCGAAAGTGTATTGGGCGCGAACAGACCTGATACCACATAGTCTGAACCCCTTCTCCCACAAAATATTAAGTAAATAATCTTTTTGTTACTGTTATCAAAGGTCTAATGAAACTCAAGTAATTTCAAACATTTGTCAAAGAATTCTAGTCAAACCGGCACATGGTTAAATTGGCACCTGGACAAAACGGCACGTGGTTAAATCGACACCTGATATAGTCAATTCGTCACCCATGTTAAATATAAATTTTAACAGTATTTTAAGCAAAAAGAGTAAAAATAAGTAAGGGGTTGCCAGAATTTTTTTCAGTATTTAAGCAAAAAGAGTTAAATACTAACTTTCACATTTTTGGGTGTTCATGTACATTTTGTATATATTTATTTTTCTCAACTTAATGACTTTTTTGGTGTATTTTTAATGATATATATATGAGTAGTCAAAATAATTATTACGTCTGGCAAGGCTTTTTTAATTTTATTCTGGGACACCTTTCTATGACCGCAAGGCTATGTTAATTTTTATCTGGGACGCCTTCCTACGAACTTCGTAGGAAGACATCACAGAAAAAAAATAAAAAAGCCTTGCCAGACGTCATAATTATTTGGACTAATACATGAGATATTGGATATTTTTATACATTATTTAAACCAGTTGAGCATTTTACAGGATTGTTTGTTTAATGCTTTTTAAACTTTACTGAAAAAAAACCACCTTAAATTTGCTTATTATTTGGCATGAAAGTTTGATTTATTGAAAGGGACTCATAGTTTTCCATTTATTTTAATAATTGTCTAATTGTTAAAACATCAGCTTGGGTAAGGGCTTCGTTGTTTACCTTTATACACAACAACATAATTTCACTTTGGTTTCGTTGTTTACCTAAATACACAACAACATATTCACTATGTACTTGGTAACAATTATTAATTAATTGAATAGAAAATATTATAACAAATATTATTGGATGCCGAATTGACGTCAATTAGGTGCCGATTTGACTAGATGCCAATTTAACCAGGTGCCGACTTGACTTGTACGTTTCAATTCCTCTGCGATCGTTTGCGGTATTTTCTTGAGAAAGACCTATTTTCCATCATCAAAGAGAAGAAGAAACAGCTTGAAAATGATTCTGGAACGCTTCACGATTGTTAAAATAAGTTAAATTCACTCAAAAAACAATTTTAAAACTTGCGATGTTTAAACAGGAAGTTTCAAAAGCACGTGTAAAAGAAGAAATTAACCGGTGAGAGTGGAAATCCATACATAACAGATATCACTATAGTACGACTTTGAAAGCAAAACAGTTCCATCCTTTTGTAAAATAGTCTTTAATATACCTATCACATTAATGTTTGAAGGGTCTTAAGCTTATTCAAACCATAAAAGTCGGTATGAAACACCAAAACGGAATGAACAATAACCAATTACGTTTTGTAGTTTACAAATTCTAAACTGGTTCCCAACAAACTACAACACTTTGTTCGAGTGTAGTGGAATACAAGCAGAAACCAGTTAGTTTGTAAACTGGTTCCTGGCTGATTACTACACAATGACCTCTCATGCATAATGATAACACAAGCAAATTCAAGTTTGTATAGAAAATAGTAAATTCGAAACCAAGCGCGGTAGGCAGAGAAATGTAATGAAGTTCAGGTCGCCAGTAATGGAACAATGACTGCGTCATTTTCCAAAAACTAGAGGCTCTAATGAGCCAGTGTCGCTCACCTTGGTCTATGTGAATATTAAACAAAGGAAGCAGATGGATTTATGACAAAATTGTGTTTTGGTGATGGTGATGTGTTTGTACGTCTTACTTTACTGAACATTCTTGCTGCTTACAGTTATATCTATCTATAATGAACTTGGCCCAGTAGTTTCAGTGGAAAATGTTAGTAAAAATTTACAAATTTTATAAAAATTGTTCAAAATTGACTAAAGGACAATAACTCCTTAGGGGTCAATTGACCATTTAGTCATGCTGACTGATTTGTAAATCTTACTTTGCTGTACATTATTGCTGTTTAAAGTTTATCTCTATCTATAATAATATTCAAGATAATAATCCAAAACAGTAAAATTTCCTTAAAATTACCAATTTAGGGGCAGCAACCTAACAACGGGTTGTTCGATTCATCTGAAAATTTCAGGGCAGATCGATTTTGACATGATAAACAATTTTACCCAATGTCAGATTTGCTCTAAATGCTTTGGTTTTTGAGTTATAAGCAAAAAACTACATTTTACCCCTATTTTTAAACTAGATACCCCAAAGATGATTGTGGCCAAGTTTGGATTAATTTGGCCCAGTAGTTTCAGAGGAGAAGATTTTTGTAAAAGATTACTAAGATTTACAAAAAATGGTTAAAAATTGACTATAAAGGGCAATAACTCCTAAAGGGGTCAACTGACCATTTCGGTCATGTTGACTTATTTGCAAATCTAACTTTGCTGAACATTATTGCTGTTAACAGTTTATCTCTATCTATAATAATATTCAAGATAATAACCAAAAACAGTAAAATTTCCTTAAAATTACCAATTTAGGGGCAGCAACCCAACAACGGGTTGTCTGATTCATCTGAAAATTTCAGGGCAGATAGATCTTGACCTGATAAACAATTTTACTCTACCAGATTTGCTCTTAATGATTTGGTTTTTGAGTTATAAGCCAAAAACTGCATTTTACCCCTATGTTCTATTTTTAGCCATGGCGGGCATCTTGGTTGGATGCCCGGGTCACCGGACACATTTTTTAAACTAGATACCCCAAAGATGATTGTGGCCAAGTTTGGTTAAATTTGGCCCAGTAGTTTCAGAGGAGAAGATTTTTGTAAAAGATTACTAAGATTTACGAAAAAATGGTTAAAAATTGACTATAAAGGGCAATAACTCCTAAAGGGGTCAACTGATCATTTCGGTCATGTTGACTTATTTGTAAATCTAACTTTGCTGAACATTATTGCTGTTTAAAGTTTATCTCTATCTATAATAATATTCAAGATAATAACCCAAAACAGTAAAATTTCCTTAAAATTACCAATTTAGGGGCAGCAACCCAACAACGGGTTGTCCGATTCATCTGAAAATTTCAGGGCAGATAGATCTTGACCTGATAAACAATTTTACCACATGTCAGATTTGCTCTAAATGCCTTGTTTTTTTAAGTTATAAGCCAAAAACTGCATTTTACCCCTATGTTCTATTTTAGCCGTGGGGGCCATCTTGGTTGGATAGCGGGTCACCAGACCCATTATTTAAACTAGATACCCCAAAGATGATTGTGGCCAAGTTTGGTTAAATTTGGCCCAGTAGTTTCAGAGGAGAAGATTTTTGTAACAGATTACTAAGATTTATGAAAAAAGGTTAAAAATTGACTATAAAGGGCAATAACTCCTAAAGGGGTCAACTGACCATTTCAGTCATGTTGACTTATTTGTAAATCTTACTTTGCTGAACATTATTGCTGTTTACAGTTTATCTCTATCTATAATAATATTCAAGATAATAACCAACAACAGTAAAATTTCCTTAAAATTACCAATTTAGGGGCAGCAACCCAACAACGGGTTGTCCGATTCATCTGAAAATTTCAGGGCAGATAGATCTTGACCTGATAAACAATTTTACCCTATTTCAGATTTGCTCTAAATGCTTTGGTTTTTGAGGTATAAGCCAAAAAACTGCATTTTACCCCTATGTTCTATTTTTAGCCATGGTGGCCATCTTGGTTTGTTGGCCGGGTCACTGGACATATTTTTTAAACTAGATACCCCAATGATGATCGTGGCCAAGTTTGGTTTAATTTGGCCCAGTAGTTTCAGAGGAGAAGTTTTTTGTAAAAGTTAACGATGCCGGACGACGGACGCAAAGTGATGGGAAAAGCTCACTTGGCCCTTCGGGCCAGGTGAGCTAAAAAGCCAGAACATCATACTAGCACTAAAATATGCAACCTTCCAATAACTAATTTTGACCTAATTACCTTCATTTCAGCTCTGTTTGGAGGAGAAACTTTGTTATCATCTACTTTAATTTCTCCAGCTGGCATTTTATTCAAACACTGGAGAATAATTCTTAAACTCTGTCTCATCTCTTCCATACGAATCAAATACCTAGTTAAAGAGATACAATTGTTGTGCAACATATATTCTATTATTTATCAATTATATAACTGCATTTATATTTGATTTTCAGATGTTCAACTTATGAACAAAACTTGCTTTCTACCAATAATATTCTTTACAACTAATATTTTATACTGTAAATTCAGAAATTTTTGCCAAAAATGCGCAAGAGTTATAATCGCAAAAATTTAAACTCACATTTTGAAATATTTTGTATGAATTAAACAAAATTTTTCTCAATATTGCAAAAATAATTAAAATTGCATTTAAGTCTAAAATGACCAAATCGCATTTAATAATAAATGCACACAGTAATTTCTAAATTTGCATTACACTGCAGAAACTTTTTTTCATGTTTTGCCATTTCTATCCAACTTGGCAGCTATTTATTTTCTAATTTCAAAACCATACAAAAGTAACATCTTTCATCTTTTTCAGTACATAATTCAGATTGGCATTATATGTTTTTCTGCAAACAAAAAAATCTCACTACATTTTAATGAGCTGCTCTTTTATGTAGAGATTATTTTCTTATGAGCTGCTCTTTTATGTAGTGATTATTTTCTTATGAGCTGCTCTTTTATGTATATAATTTTCTTATGAGCTGCTCTTTTATGTAGAGATTATTTTCTTCCAAGCTGCTCTTTTATGTAGCGATTATTTTCTTATGAGCTGCTCTTTTATGTAGAGATTATTTTCTTACAAGCTGCTCTTTTATGTAGAGATTATTTTCTTATGAGCTGCTCTTTTATGTAGAGATTATTTTCCTATCAGTTGCTCTTTTATGTAGAGATTATTTTCCTATCAGCTGCTCTTTTATCATGTTTATGTAGAGATTATTTTCTTAAAACATACCTGTCCCAGCAATCTCCTTTCCTTCCAATAGGTACATCAAATTCTACTTTATCATAAGCATCATAAGGCTGGACCTTCCTTAAATCCCACTCAATACCTGATCCTCGTAACATGACACCACTGAAAAAAAAGACTCAAATGTTAAATATATAATTTTATTGTATAGCAATATAATATTTCCTACAGAACGTAACCAAAAGTTAGCGTGCAATAAATTCTAATATTGCACTAGTGCAATAAATCTTCAAAATTCATGACGTCATCAACGTTTAATCTTAAAAACAAAAACAAAAAGTTTTTCATGTTAATTTTATTGTCTTTTGTTGGTACTAAAAAATATCTTTTTAACATTAATGTTAAAATAAAATTGAGAATGGAAATTGGGAATGTGTCAAAGAGACAACAACCTGACCATGCATGGAACAGACAAGCAGGCTTTCAAACAACTTCTGATGACAAAACATGTACAAAAAAAGTGAAAAATAGGAATTCATAGGTTCACATATACATGTATATAGAAAATTGTTGGATTGCAAATTATGAGGAAATAAGTCTAAATAAAACACTTATATTAAGTGCTAGATAAAACTAGATGTGTCAAAGCGACACAAATGGCCCCGTCTGAAAAAGTTAAAAAATCTGCAATTTTAATAACACATGACGACACGAACATGATGATGGTAGTCTCACATATCAAAAATCAGCTCAAAATCTGGAGGGGTATAGAAAAAAAGTCTATATAACTGTGATTTTCAACAATTTTCAGTTGTAAACCCTTAATTTTGGCAAAAATTAGCAGAGCGGAACGAAACTTAAACTTGATATGTAACTCATCATGGTTAGCTCCCATACCAAAAATCAGCCCAATATCTGAAAGCATTTAGAAAAAAAGGTCCATACAAATGTGATTTTCAGAAATTTATCAAAGTCCAAAGCCCTTAATTTCGGCAAAATTTAGCGGAGTGGAAAGAAACTTAAACTTGATCTGTAACTCATCTTGGTTAACTCACATACCAAAAATCAGCCCACTATCTGAAGGCGTTTAGAAAAAAACTCTGTATAATGGTTTGTTGCGGAATGAAGGAATTTCGGAATTACGGAATAGGGTAAAACTATATGGCACCGACAACTTCGTTGCGGGGCCATAAAAAACAGCATATTAAGAAGGGCAAAAACCAGATCCTTAAGTATACGTTGCAATTATCTAAATAGCAACTAACAATTCTTAACCATGAAGATTTAATGGTTGTGAGAAAATACTTCTTAGATTTTTTGTAATAGTCACCTGAAACCATAATTGAGAGCATCCTCAGATGAGACAATACCCACATCTATAGTTCTAGTTTTCCAGATCTGATTGTTTGTTAACAGCTGGTCAGTTTCATCAATACGCTGACCAAACTGTTGACACCACTGGTATATATCGTCCATCAAACCTAATGGCAGATCCTGAAAGATATATGAAGGTCATACAAAAAACTGATCTGTGTTTTAATTGATCCGACAGTTGCATTGAACTGCTTTTTTCATACATTAAAAAAAATGTTCACCCATAAACATACACACAAACCATATCTTTATAAGTCAAATGCGCTAATTAACTGTAGGATATATATGATGCTCTAATCTGTAGGCTTTCACACTATTAATATGACTTTTTCAACATGTAATAGAAAACAATATAGATATAATAAAAGAAACCACTTGCCAAAATTCTTAATAATTTTGATTGTTATTTACTGTGAATTCACTATTATTTGTTGGATACCAATTTTTGTGGGTTTTGTGGGTGGAGGTGTACCAGAAATTCTAATGTTCAATGAATAACATATTTCAATAGGCTTTGTATACAGAGATTGACAAAACCACGAAATTTGTAAGTTTGCAGCAATCCAAGAAAATTGATACCGACGAAACAAAATTAATCCATAGTATTCGCAATACATTGCTCAAGTTGGTATGAAATATGCTATGATAGTCATGTATATGGAGGTCGATTTTTAAGATTTTTTTTTAAATCGTTTGCTGATGAATTTTTTTAAGTCTTGGTTTCAAATTATAATTTATTTATGACACACCTATAAATAACCCATATGACTCAAACCAGAGAAATCTCTTTTGAACTGAATAGTCACATGATACTAACCTGTGCCACACCTCCAGGTCTGACATAAGCTGCATGTAATCTGGCTCCTGACACTCGTTCATAAAACTCCATTAACTTTTCTCTCTCTTCAAACAACCAGAAGAAAGGTGTCATGGCTCCAACATCCAAAGCATGAGTACCAATACCATAATGTGATTTAATATTCTGGTTATTTCAGCAAACATGGCTGAAAGTAGAGCAAATTGTAACTGTGACTAACCTTGAAAGTACAAACTATTTTAAGTAAGGGTGCTTTTCATTAGGGCTTGTATGTACAGCTACTGTATTCATTGTTACATTATAACCTGAAAAGTGTGAATGTGGCTAGAAAAATAGGTCTAGTCAAAATAATTTCCTAAATCTTGTTTGATCTTCTTAATGATATGAAAATGGCAAACCCGCATTACAAGATTTAGTGTTTGGAACAAACACCTCTCATTTCAATAAAGAAAATTATGTGTTTGGAACAAACACCTCTCATTTCAATAAAGAAAATTATGTGTTTCATTTTGTTTTAAAACTGTTTAAACAATAACAGAAATTTGTTTGTAAGATTCATTTTTTTAACTCATTCATTTAAGGGGAGATAACTCAAATAATTCAATTTGACCAAGGAATGCACATGGTCCAAGACTTCAACTAATGACACTAATTTAAAAAAAAAAATTAATAATTTAAACTTCATGTACCTTAAAACTGTTAAAGAGATATTTTCTTTGAAATCCACAGTCTGCATTTTCCTTATTGGTTATTCCGAATGAAATTTTACTAGTCTGGGGCATCGACCTATAGCTAGTGGCTAACTGTGCAGACTGAATCCACAAAAAAAGAGGTAAAAGACTTTTGTTTGTGCCATTCCTCTTGTCAGAATAAATTATAATAACTAATATTCAAATCCAAATGTGTATTGAAGTGTAAAAGGGAGAATGTACTTTTTGGAGATTATTTGGCCCTGTAAATTCACTTTATAATAAAATACTATAAAACATTTTTTTTTATCAGATTGATTAATCCTCATCAGATATGATTATTATCATGGCCTTTTGTGACACAATTTGACTGTGAATCATTAAGTTTTACTCATTTTTCTTTAAAATAGGCAGACTTTTGATATCTATACAAACAGTATTTAATGGAAAAAAAATTTGATATTCCTTACTTCTAATCCATTTTGCCCTCTCTGGTACCTCTATATTCAGAAGTTTCTCAACAGCCATTGAATAACATTGTTCACTACACATCATAGACACATAGTCTAATCTATCAAAGTAGGGTAAAGCCTGCAAAAGATAACATTTAAATAAATGTGGAAGATATAAAGGCACACAACTGCAGATTAGCCAGAACCGTAAAAATGACCCTACCCAAATTTGTACTAGATCTGTGTTTCGTGGACTGGTAATAACCATGATAAGTATTGTGTACAAGTTTCATAAAATTTGGTTGATGCAAACTTGTAATTCGAGAATGGAAACAAAAAATTCAGCAATTCTTTTATTAGAAAAGGGGCATAACTCTATAAAAAAAAAAAGAAAAAAAAAAAGGTTACACTGACGCTACCAAAATTCAAACTTGATCTGTGTTTTGTGAAAATAAGCATGATATTATTTTCTAACATTTGGTTGAGGCAAACTAAAGTTAGAAAAAGGCAAACAACTTTGGGAAGTACATACAGACGGACAAGGGTAAAACTTAATGCTCCTGCACTACAATGGGGGCATAAAAAAAATCACTTACAAACAGCACTGCCATCTACAGTCACTAGGGACATAGTTTTCACTTAACATATTCCATGACATTATGATGTCAGATATGGTTGCTTTTTGTGTGTCTTTTGGTGTCCATGTACTGATTTTGTGTCAAGGATGAATACCCAATATATTTTGGGTTTATTTATCAAAAGTTGAAATTACAAGTTTTTAGCTTCTCATAATGGATGTTGTAGTTTTGCCTCTTAAATGGCCATCTTTCTTTGATACCCTCATGTAGTATAACTTCCGTGTGGTAGTAGAGGAATATCAACATTGCATGTAGCGGTAATGGTGATAGACATGGGTCAATTACATATATTTTAGAGATTAAATATGAATACAAATATTTACTGTACAGAAAAAAATACATGGTGCAGTGATCACTTTCGTCCAAAAGAAAAATGAATAATTTAGATTGAATATTCCTATATTGTATGTGATTTGATAGCATCCATTAGTAGTAATTACCTGTGTGTATGTTTTATATTCAATGAGTTTTTCTGTACCTCTGTGTAAAAGTCCTATATGTGGATCACACCTTTCAACAGTCTGAAAATAAAATGCAGTGAAATTAGATAGCTCTCTATATGAAATGTTGCCTTGAATATTCCTGCAATATTTGCCACTAAACATTAAGTGTTGTAAAATTTCAAACTATCGGCAAACAGGAAATGATCTACATGCTGGACATAAATATTGCTTACTCCCTACAACTCAACACTGTAAAGCTGCAGACCAAATATTGAATCATTCCCTTTCATAGAAGCCCTACCCAAGGGCCTTTGGACAAACAGCGTTGAGGTTTTGTTTTAGACCGGCTTTCACCTTTGGCAACCAAAATAACGTTAGTAAAAATATCCCCATGATTTCAACATACTGTAATATCATGATTATTATTGACCATTGGTAATCAAATAAAACTAGATGTGTCAAAGCGACACAAATGGCCTGTCTCAAAAATTTGAAAAATCTGCAATTTCAATAACATATATGTGGACACAAACATGATGGTAGTCTCACAAATCAAAAATCAGGCATTTAGAAAAAAGTCTGTATAACTGTGGTTTTCAACAACCCTCTATTTTGGCAAAAATTAGAAGGGCAGAACAAAACTTAAACTTGATCTGTAACTCATCATGGTTAGCTCACATACCAAAAATCTGCCCTATATCTGAAAGCATTTAGAAAAAAGGTCTGTATAACTGTGATTTTCAAGTATTTATATAAGTCCAGAGCCCCAAATTACAGCAAAAATTAGCTGAGCGGAACGAAACTTAAACTCCATATAATGGTCCAAGTACACAGTTATTTCGTAGTGCATTTCTTTTAGACAATAAATGGAAATAAAATAAATCCCACCTGCGCTTTCTCAATAATATTTTTACAGTCTTATGTACTACTTTTGGGACAAATTATATCAAAATTATAGAAAACTTCATTGGCTCTAACTCAAAATATGGACAATTTTATGTTCAGGGGGTCTTCAAATCTTTTTACAGCTTCCGAAATACTTATCAATAACCTTTTTCAGCCGGACCAAATCACTACTTTACTTTAGAATTCATGAATCAAATGTTTTCACAGTGTAATTTTATCCCCCTGCTTGCTATTTGAGGCATAAAACATGAAGAAATAAATTTGGAAGGGTTAAAAAAAGATTGGTAAGTAACACACTGTCCACACTAGGGACTATATTCGTGGACAAGAAAATCAAGGGACGATAACTGTGTACTCAGACCTAATGGTTTGTTGCGGAATGACAGAATTACGGACAAGGGTAAAACTATATGGCACAGACAACTTCGTTGTGGGGCCATAAAAAGTACTCACTTCTCCATCTAAAACCATAATCATTCTCAATACACCATGAGCTGCTGGATGCTGAGGTCCAAAATTCATTGTTATATTCTGTACTTGTTTCTCTAAGGGATGCTCATCCATAACTTATAAAAAGATAATAATATTCATGGTCATTAGGTAAGTGGAAAGTTTATAATGTTTTGTACCTGTCACTATAACATGCTAGAAAAAAATGTACATGAATTCTTTCCTGCATATCACCATGATCACAGACAGACATCTTGAATATCATATGTAGTCATTGTGTTGATGATTGCAAAGTAATCTACTTAGGAGCACTTTTCAAATGAAATTACAATGATCTGCTGTATGTGTCTACTACTGACATGTATGTGTATGTTAGTCTATTATGATATTCATGTTATTGTATCAAAGTTCAAGTATATTTGTAGGACTCAAATCTATGGCGGGTTCCAAATCTATGGCTGATTCCTAATCTATGGCTAATATAACGTTACAAACGTCAACAAAGTCAAATCTATGGTAGATTTTTGTTTTCTCCTAATCTATGGCAGATTTAAGAAATACGTAATTTTCCGGGAAAAAGTAAAATATAACGTCACAATAAAATAAAGCCATGTTGGATATTCAAACTTTCCTGAAGTCCAGTGTTTAAAATACTCAAAAAAAATTTCCGCTTTCCTTCTAGAACAATTTGCTGATGGTTTAAAGAAAGAGGTGATATTTTATCCATAGAAGTGACAATAATTATGTGATGTACCATCCGATTCCCGCGACCAAGAAAGGCACAGCTGTTTTTAGTAGTGGATATTTTGGTAATGGAGTTAAAGTAAATAATTTTTAAGCGTCTACGGCTGGAAAAGTTTTTAAAGTGAGAAAATGAAATTACATGAAACCACCTTGACTTAAATCGTCACCAGTTAAAAAGATTGATTAACGCTGAAATAAATATTAAGTGAAAATTCAAACTGTTTAATAAAAAAATAATTAAAAAAATGCTTTCTTGTTTGTTAGGGGACTTCCATTTTTTCTAGTTATTAATTGGTTAAACCGGTGCCAAGCAGATTAGGAAATGCTTATTTTTCCTGATTGATCCTGCATGATTTCTATATTATGGTACATGTATATCACTTCTACACTCTTTTATGGTTGACTTCACGATTTGGTTGACCGTTATTGAAAATTTATTTCACAAATGTTTATAGACATGCTCCCATTGTCGTATATTTAAACTTATTTAAGACAGGTCAGTGATTGTATATGTACTCAGCTTGTTCTTCATTTGCACAAAATCTGCCATAGATTCGGAAACAACAAAAATCCGCCATAGATTAGGATTGTAAAAAATCTGCCATAGATTTGGGATGGCATGACGTCACATTTGCCATAGATTAGGAATCTGCCATAGATTTGGAACCCACCATAGATTTGAGTCCTACATATTTATGTGCCTTTTGTAGCTTTCTATAAGCAGTATAGGTTTTGCTCATTGTTGAAATCTGTACATTTATCCATAGCTATTAACTTCTATGTCATTTGGTCGCTAGTGGAGGGTTGTCTCATTAGGAATCAAACCCCATCCTATTGTTTTATAGAAAATGTTAATGATTAAGTTATAAGTATTTGTGAATATGAGTAATAATCATGATAATGGTCCATTGTACACAGTCAGGGATATAACTCTATAGGGTTATTACAGGAAAATAACATACATTTGTCATGTTAGTCATTGTGGACTAAAAAATCAAAGAACTGTGATAACATAGTGATACGTATGTTACATGTTTCAAAGGGAAAATATAAATCATCAGTTTATTTAAATGCATAAAAGTTTTATTGATATTACTTTTGTCTATATGCATGATATGTATACTTAACTATAGAAAGATACATGTATAACAGTTCTTAGTTTGCCAATTTTGCATAGTACACCTATATATATGTTATTACAGAAAAAAAATTGCCTGTAATAACTAAAGGGTGTTATCACAGCTTCTCTATATCACTTCAAAGCATTTGCTTAGACGTACATCATCCTTAATTACCATGTTTTTAATTTATTGTAAGAAATAATGACCAGAGCGTGTAATGAGGTTCTGGCAAGTTTCTCAGAAATTCCCAAGTGCCTTATACAGTACGCCCAGAGAGTATGTAATCGCGAACTTTAATCACCGATTTCCGAGTGTAGCGGTGTGACACCGCGAATCACGGATTATACTCCCAATTTCCTCCAAAGATTCTCTCCCAACACCGGGTGGATGTTTATTGGTTTATTGCCCATCGGATGTACTGAAAATTAATGACGCGTGACAACATCATCGGATTAGCCAGATTTATTACCTTTGTACATTTAATCGATCTTGATTGCACCTGTGTGCTTTAAAATACGTTATTTAAATGTCCTTTCATTGTCAGATAAAAGTGTGACATTTTTATTTAAAATAAGATAATTATTCTTGTATGTATATGCCCATGTCATTGTCATATGACATACAATGTACAAACGTATAAAAATACGAATAAAACACTTATTTTGTATTTTGATTATAGTCCGATCAGGTCATAATTTTTGTTTTTTCAACAAAGATTATATAGAACCTTTTATGACCTACTCAGTGAGCAATATTCGGTGCATTAATAGTTCAATATTATATAATTAATATCAACTGGCTTAAAACAAAATGATGTTTTTTACGGTAATATGTCCAATCTAAATTAAACCCAAGAGTTAATTTATCGGATCAACAAGTGAACTCTGTTACTTTCAATTTATTTTGAAATGTAAAATATTATGTTTCACTACCTCGGTAGATTACCGACTTGAAATATTTGAATTTAAAAAAGAAACTGTAAAGTGACAAATAGTTTTGTATGCGATGTGGCAGCTCTATATTCATAAATACTGAGATACATTCGCCGCCCAGACACAACACAATAATCACAACCTTTAAATATTTAATTATATGGAGAAAAAAAATCATGTGTTTTTTATCCGTTATGATCTGTTATTGATCTTTAATTATTTAAAATAAATTGGATTGGCGCAATCCGTATTTTACTGCTCGTTAAAAGTCCTCGACAAAATATAAAAAGAAGTATTTCAACAATTATAAAATAGAATATTTAAATGAAATTATATCGTGTTCTACAAGAAAGAAATATGTAAAAAAAAATGTGGATCGGATTTTTACGATCGACAAATTTTCACAGAGGATCTCTACCAACGCCCATCAGGAACTGAACGACATGCATCCTGTTTTCATCTACCATTAATATATAGTGTTGACTATGGACGTATAAATAATGTCCGGTTTTATGTCCTCTGTCGACTGAGAAACGTAAAAATAAAAGGCTGATGTTGGTTAATTCAGAAAAGGAATACAATTTAGAATCCGGTTAATCAATTGTAAAAGTACCTTCTAGAGCCTCAATCTTAACGCACACAAATTTATGTCAATCATTACAAAGCAAGTTTAAACCTTGAATGAATTTTCCCACGGTTATCCAGAAAGGTCACCTGAGTTTACTGTTACATGATACTATTTCCCGCCAAATAAAAATCTCGTGGACAAAATTGATGTCACTATTTTTAGCATTCAATATTGTGAGCAAAGTCAAGTTCAAGTTCAACTACGCACTGTTGATCACTAATTACGTATCGTCTTTCCACGGCAATTAATTGCTTTAAAAATATTTAAAGATCACTGTTCTAAATACAACACAAAAGTTTACATTCATTGTGCGTAAATGAATATTATGCAACGACGAGTTGATGCAGCTATAGAAGTATTCCTGTTGTAGCCGAAATGTATTATTTATCCTAAAGTAATGCTAACAAATCGTGAAGAGTAAATGTCGTAGACTTATTAAGCATAAGGAATGGTGAAAAGTATTTTCTTTTTTTCTTGCATATACAAGTTTTAAGACACGTAATTTTCTTTCTTTCTCACATTTTATACCTTCAGCGTTAATTTCCGTTTATTTTCACGCAAGTATGTCTCTTTTCGTAAGTTATATAAATTACCGATAAAAAAAAAACCGAGGTCATAATCAAGTATAGATTTTTTTTTTATAAAACTTTAATGCAATTGAAAGCATTAACAACAAGCTTTTTAAAACTTTTACTTTGTAATCGTAAAATGGAAATGGCGTAGACTTATTAGCATAACAGATAGTGAATAATATTTTCTTTTTTACTTGTATAAAAAACTTTGAGACGTGTCACTTTTCTTTAAACTACCCTAATTTATTCAGCGTTAGTCTCCGTTTATTGTTACACAATATTATCTCTTTTAGTAAATTAAATATTTATTTACTGATAAAAAACGGAAGTCAAAATCAAATATAGTTGTTTTTAAAAATTGATTTAATTGTACAGAGTAATTAAAAGAATTAACAACAACGTTTTGATTTTGATTTTAATCTTTCATTTGTTTCAAGCATTCAGATATAAACTGATAATCAATAGACAGGAAATACAATTGTTTAATTACATTAGAAATCTCGCATACCTTGACTGTCGCGTGCCGGCATAGATCAGAAGGATAAGGGCAATTAATTACCTGGTGTGACACCGCGTCACTCCAGATTGGGAGAGATGTCGCTAATACAATAAACAAAAGGTAACGGATTTACGCGGAAGTCGGAGGGAATACTCCCAAATTTCTCCGAGAATTTAGGGAGTGATGTCGGAGTTTCCTGGTGTCACACCAGGAAAAAACTCGGTGTATGGAGTTTGGGATGGCTTTCGCGAAAATTGTACTGTACACTGTATAATAAGTTACATTCCTTTAATAACTGAGCCTTGTTATCACATGTACAGCTAAGTTTATCCCTTAATATCCTCGTCTCATTGATTTACAGGGTTGGCAAAGTATTACCCGCCCGGGTTTTACTGGGCGGGAAAAACCCGGGTTTTCCCGGGCTGGGCAATACTCCCTGAAACGGGGAATACTGGGCAATACTGGGCAATATGATTTTTTAAGCTTATTTCAACACAAAATAGTAAAGACTTGTTGTAGTTTCATAGTATTATAGCTAAATATATACATTTTATACAGATAACCATTGAGAGTCATTTCTAGAAGATTAAAATTCAATTTCATTCTCTTCTCCACATAAATTCTATGCAGGCAAAATACAAGATTTGCACATTTTAGTATTCCTTTTTAATTTCCAAGCATTGTTTCTATAATCTTAACACCTTATTGCAGTGTTTATGTGAATTGTAAATTAAATTGCTATATATGCAATCATGATTGCTAAATAAACATCCTACAGGGTCTTGTCATTAACTCTTATAGAAATGAAAAGACTGATTATTGTTATATAAACAAATCTGTTTTCTAATCTGAATAATTTTTCTTATTAATTAGTTTTGTACATTTGTACATATATATATTATTTCAAAGTAATTTTTCTTACATGTACATGTAATCCTTAAATTCTTTATACTAGTTATCTATAGTTGAAAAAATATTTCTTATCAGAGTTGTAAGAATAATTCTTTCTCAGATGTATACACTTGTACTTTTGTACATGTATGTATCATAAGACTCTCAAACAAGTAAACTAATTATCTATAAATAAAAATAGGTTTATATATATCTTAAATGTATTGCATTTGTGTTTGATTACTGAATCCTCTTTAAAATTCAGGCCAGTATCTTATATTACCCAGTATTGCCCAGTATTACCCAGTAAAACCCAGTAAAACCCGGGTTTTCCCAGTATTTCCCACTGGGCTGGGCAATACTCATAAAACCCGGGTTTTTGCCAACCCTGTAATGATTTACCATGGTTAATCAAAAATGTATTGATTTAATTGTTTCTGCGCAAAGTCTCAAGAGTTCCCTAGAGCCCACTATAAATGAAACAATTTAACAAATAACAAACATATGTTATTACAGATTTCGAAAATTTAAGGAATAAAGAGTAGACAACTCATGAAAGTATCTGTAATAACACATGCAAGTTATTTTCTGTAATAACCCTATAGAGTTATATCTCTGACTGTTACATGTTGTAATAAAAGTTGCAAATGCAAGATCTTGCAGTTTAATTTTCCAGTAAGAATAATACTTATTAATGTAAGTACAATCATTGCAGATGATATGCATTTGGAAACCCTATATAATATTTTAAAGTTTCTCATAAAAAATCTTTAAATAATTTATTAACCAACAAAATATTTGATGATTTGTTTAATCAGTAAATATAAATTTTGAAACTTTTAAGTTATTGTGCAAACCTGTTATTTCTGGGTATACCCAGTCAGTTTGTTTCTCATCAGGAAAAGCAACTGGACAAAGATACTTTTCTAAATAATCCTTATCTGGTGTCCATACTTTTCCTCCTCTTTCTTGTCTGGAATTAATTTATAAAAGAAACAATATAAGCATACACATGATACAGTTCTCACTAAAATAGGCATGTCAAGTAAGTTGATGTAACAGTATTTCTCAAGCCACATACCATATGGCTTATATATATATATATATATATGCTTCTATACAAGTACATTGTATTCAAAAGTTATGTAAGCGTCCATTTAATGTTTCAGGAGGGTAACCATGGTTAAATAGGTTGTATTACAACACGTATAAGTTACTTCTTTTTAATAATTACAAAATTTTTGAGAACATTTGTTAAAGCTTATAAAAACCTGTATGAATGGACACCTTTGTAAAGAACATGTTACTAATAAGAGCATACCAACATACAATGTACATGCAACTTGTACAAGTAAATTAAAACTAGTTTAACCAAACTACATTATGTATGTGCCTGTCCCAATTCAGGAGCATATAATTCAGTGCATGTGGTTGTTTGTTGCTGTATATCACCATGATCATAATTGTTTTTTCTTTATCATTGATTTGTAAATATTAATTAAATCAGATTTCTTGTTTGAATTGTTTTAAATATGTCATTTCAGCACCATTTGTAGCTGACCATGTGGGATGGGTTATGATCCTTCTATAAGGCCATACAGTGACTTGTTTATACTCAGACAACATGAAGCAAATTGGTCAGTTTGATTATATATTCAGGTTAATTTCTAGATACTGTAATATAATAATATTGCCATACAAGACTGGGTAGTTCCGGTTGTTTGAGCGTAACATAAATACATTTTTGTACCTATGTGCGGATAATCAGGTTTTCCATGTATTGATATTGTAAAGCAACAGCTGCATGTCATAATGTGAAGCTTTTTTGTCAATCGAGTGTAGCAAAGGAGTTCACAAGTAGCTGATATTTTACAATATAAATATATAGCAGACAACCAGATAATGGATTTTAATATCAGGTTGTATTTGCGATATAGAAAATAGTGTTTTCTTTGTTTCACCAACAAACAGGAAGATGACTTGATAAGTTCTGGTGAAACTTATAAACCTCGGTTCATACATGTACATTATGATGTCATTGACAAATTGGTATGTCATGATCAGGTCAAAGTTTTTTAGACCGGTTAAATGGTTAAACCATTTGACGCCACAAATTATGTCATGATATGCAATTTTAACAAAAGCTGAGCAGTGATGTAGACATGTGCACGACTGATAATCGAGTTTATCATAAATTGTGCCAGACAAAGTACGACCTGCCAAATGACAATTAGTCGAGATAAACGTTATTCTTGGGTCAAGATTTGCAGTTTAATTAATTATAGAAAAACAGGCAATCATTCTAAGATAAGTTTTACTTATGATTATTGCCAGTCCCCCTCGTCATATGTGTGACAATCTCTCAGTTAGTTGAAAGATGCCTTCTAATTTTTTTTATACAAGTTTTGTTATAAAATATGTGGTTCAAGGACAAACGTTCACACGTCCTGATCTTGTAATTTCGTGTTAGAAATTAGTAAAAATAAAAGCAAATTACTGTGCATAATAAAGAGGACTTGTTCTAGCCAGCAACGGCTTCCGACATGCATTGATAACTGCTGGAGAAGCCTTTCGTAACAAGCTTCCCAGCGCTGCCATTTCAGGTTTTGTAATTTCCGGAAGTTATGTGTCTGAAAGTAAAGTGTAGATTGCGAGACTTTTTATACCACAGTGAAGTGCTCATTAAAGGTCACGTATCTGTCTTTCGCCTGCTATGCTTTCTTCTCTCTGTTGTAACATCTCAAGGAAAACACACCTAATGTTTTACAATAATAATAACACAGACATTTGTTATACAACATTATTTATACTGAAGAGTAATGATTTAAAGAGCTGTCCCCTTTTATTTCATTTTTATTAAAAAATATTAAGGTGGATTCTATATTATTGATGATTTTTATGTTTGTATTCACCAGTTTATATATAACTTATCTTATGTAGTTCTGTTACTTTATAAATGTATATGTGTTGAATGATTTAAATCACTTAATTATTAAAATTCATGTTTAATTAGTATTTACAAAAGAGTTACAGTTTGATCATTTGCGTCTAACTGACAACTTTTCAAACAAATACAAGACCATACAATCAATGTCTTATTTTATTGCAAGTTTGTCCACTGGACGATTGTCTTACGTTATATTAACACCTACCTATAGTTTTTCTTAGTTGAATTTATTCAGATTGGTCCACTTCATCTTTATTGAGAATTATGAAAAAAAGTTTAATTGTGGAACTGTGATTTTGTTTCACGATAAAAGCCCCAAAATGGGTAAAAATTGATGAAAATTGGGAAAATCATCAAAATTATGTACTTTCAAAGGGCCGTAGCAAAAAAAGAAGCACACCACCATATGATGTTTTCTTCACCAATTATCTTTTTTACAGTCATATATACCCAAAAATCAGGTTTAGAAAAAAAAGTTTAATTGTAGAAATTTTTGGCTCCTCAGAAGTGTACATTCTTAAAACCCCTTGTTATCAAGTTCTCTGCAATAATATTCATATGTATATAGAACTTGAAAGTTAAATCAAAATTGTTGCTCATGAAGAGTGGCTATATATAAAAAAAATATATATATACTTCTCTATATCATACAAAGTTTGAAAAAATATTGGATGCATATTTTTTTCTGCCAATCGTTTCATTTCTTAATCTAATTGTTCCGTTATTATAAAAAGTAAAGTGTATTTTATATGTAAGACCCGTTTAACTTGTAATTCACCACAAACTTTTTTTTATTAAAGCAAAGTGGATATTTTCATCCTTTTCGGATTTGAATGGGGAAACATTGCATTTTATCACGTCCTTTGTCATTTGGTCGCTGGTAGAGAGTTGTCTCATTGGCACTCATACCATCTCATTTTGGTTTTATAATGACTATTATCTAAAGTACCTAAATACATATATTGTGTATAGGTAGAGAAATACATTTTTAAAATTTACTCAACTCAACCGTCCCCAAATTTTCATAATTATAGAGTTATCTCTCTTTGTCCATAAATTTAAGCCGCTCTCTTCCATCGTTCTGAATCTCATGTAATACTACCCTCCCGTCCCCTGTAATAAACCATTACATCAAAGAGGCTACCATTTGGAATCGCATGTACGTTTTCACGCATTCACCGTTCACTGGCTGTGTGTTGTCGAGGACGTTATTATGGTCTGCTAATTTCAAATACCGTCAGAAATGGAACGTCTACCATTCTGCTTGCACATCGATATCATTTTATTTTAATGAGATTTAAGCAGAAAACTGATATGGATTTTTTGTGTTACAAACTCTTTATTAAATGGTAGTTACTTAACTCTACTTAATTTGGTCTATTGTTGATAGGTTTAATTCAGTGGTTGTCGCTTGTTGATGTATTTCATAATAGTTTTTTATTTGTTTTTTTTATATTAATCCGGCTGTTTATTTTCTCGATTGAACTGATTGACATTTTGTCATGTCTTGGCCATTTATAGCTTGCTTATGATGCGGTATGGGATTTGGACATTTTCGAAAGCCGTACGGTGACATATAGTTGCTAGCATCTAACGGTGCTTGTCCTCTGTATAGGTGTCTCATTGTCAATCATACCACATCCCCTTACTATAGTTAAGTAACAGACCTCAATCATAGGAGAAATATAGTATAATTTATATATTGGCCATGCGACTAAAGTTGATAAAACGTCTTATATCATATTTGAAATTAATGGAAATGTTATAAGGTATGTTAGATAAGTAATATTAATTTCGAAATCTCAACGTTTCTCATTTTAGACATAGGTTTACTTTAAATACTTTAGAAATTTGGCTGTTGTTCAGATGTGCATGTTCTTCTTATACAAACTTAAAATTTACCACTTCAATTTAGATTGACCTTTCAAGTTATCTTTAACTAATCATTTATGATTTGAGTATGAATCAGAATAAAACATAAGGGCTATAATCGCAATGTCTTATATACATAAAGCTATATGATACTAGCTGTGACTTATATTCGACAAAAAGCTCATCAGAGCGTATGTTTGAAATGTTTGTCAATATGCAGAAACAGAAAAAAAGTTTTACTCTTTTTTTTACATATACTAGTGAATATGAAAGACTTTTGAATGATGATCCTGGTGTGAAGTACAATCAGGATAAATTGGCCTTTTAACTTCGTGACGATACCAGAAAATACCTTTATAGAGTTTTAAATTTGTGTTTAGAATACATTAAATTTAATTGGTTCTTTTAAATCAAAAAGCTTCACTTACATTTCACAAGTTCTTAAGTGGAAAGTTCGTAATTGGTTGAACAGGATACTATGATTTAACACTGATAAAAGTTTAAATAAAATGGATTAATTTCATTTTATTGATGACAATCAAAAGAAAAAATATGCACCACTTTGACGGTTACATATTAAGCGTTTTATTTTCTTCAGTTAACCCACTCCTGTCTCTCTCAGTTCAAAATATGCGGATTCAGGAATGAGAAATCAATTCCACGATACTTTAGATATATAGTATCTTACTTAGAAATGTAATTTGATATCAATTCCGGTAATAATTACAACTTATTTGTTCAATTAAAGGAAGTAGGACTGTCATATGATCATATGTATATATGCATGTATTGTCGATCGGTTTTTCAAAATTAACATCCGTAAAGATCTATATATAAATTCATGATGACCGAGCATGCATGCGAAAGATTAGATTATTAAAATTGCAGCAGATTTGGGACTTCGTCAACTTTGGAGATGTGGGAAATACGTCATTGAGACAGCAACTTTACGACACAAACCACAAAAGTTGTCTAAAGGTAAACCTAATTGTTCAATAGAAAATTGTCTATAAAAAAGTGTTGAGCTCTAAGTCGTTCCAAAACTGGTGGAAACTTTATTATTAGAGACAATGTGACATCAACAACCAAAATGAAAAGGATAAAACTTAAGACAACCACTGACAAGGCTTCTGACCTGAAACAAATACAACATGTACAATAACATATTCCAGGGTTTATCCATATTTATCATCTAGTTTTGGTGCTTACTAAAAGTATTTTTCAAAAAGAGTTTTCCCATAGTATAATAAGCGTATACACATAATGCAGGTGTCCGGGTATTTTTTCCTCCTTTTGCCACCATAATGATATCCTTCGAAATAATGTCCATGATGATGGCACAAACGAAAAACAGCAAACTCAACACGTTTTGCCTTTTGCATAATCAGGTAGTACATGTAACATTTTATATTATTGAAACAATTAAGAGAGGCCCTTCAGAAGAGCTTGATATAGGAAAACAGGCCATTGATTTTGTTGTATTACAGTTTTTTTGATAGAGAATTTTTTTTTACCTCATACCAAAAGGAAATATTATCGCTACATCATACAAGATGTTAAGCATTCATATGGGTTACTCGATGGATTTTCAGAAGAGAAAACAATAGACAATGCAAGGAGAATAAGGGGGTTGCTACAATGTAAAGTAATAAAAACAATTAAAGAATATGGTACAAACAATATATAGAAATAGTGTGCATGATTTTAAGAGAAATAACAATAAGGTCTTGGAAAGATCTCCAAATAAGTATTAAAAGTCATGATATATTATGTCAATAGTTTCAATACATGAATTGATTTGGTCGTTTGGAACCCATTGATTTTGTTAATGCAATAATATAAAACATTAGCTATTTACTTATGTATATGTCTTTCGGCCATTAAAAGAAGGTTAACAACTAATACCATATAAATTGACAATATGGAATGTTCAAGATCGTGTGTACTAAATATACATATCTCATTAACCCTTTAAAAGATTTTTATATTTAAAGGTTGTTTAACGTTACGTTTGTCATATAAAAATTTTCGAAACAAAACAAGTTCTTTGAAAATATTCTTTTCAAGGAGCAACATGAAGGATTGGTCTATTCAGGAATTAATATGATCGTTTAACGAAAAAAATATATAAGATAACCGAAATGTAGTGAACAGATACTAGTAGGTATCAATTATTTTATCAATAAAATATACGTCATACATTTGTACTACGTGATGTTAATTATAGGGGGAGATACAAGGAATATATTTAAAACATTCAAAAGTAAAAGGAAGTCAGGCAGCATTATGGCCAACTGATAAAGACGAATAGACTATCAAAAGCCAACAAAACTCAAAGTTGAACATAAAAGATTTGGCAACACACAGCCCACTAAATATCGAGAGGGAATAGAGATTATGGGTCAGGATATACAATTAGCACCTGTTCTACTTGTGAAAATGAGAAAAGGGGACAAGCGCTTTTTATTTGAGGGTTAAAAAGATAAAAAAAGATTGAAGTGGGAAAAAGCAAAGAAAGAAACAGGTTTTGGGAAAGAAAAACCCTCGTGTCATCTCCTCTTACCAAACCACAACCACACCACGCACGCACACATTAGTGATATCCGTCGTGCTTTTTTTCGCAGCCATTTTACAAATCTGCTGACTAGTTATACCAGAAAAGAATAGGAAGAAAAGAGTCAGGAATACGGCTTAAATAAGTGGAACTTATAAATTGTCGATGGAGGTCACAACATATTTATAATAACTTACTGCATTTACATGTTTACTTTTTAAATATATATTCAGAATGTTCGGCTTATTCAAACAAAACATTACATTTAAAATTTCAACATTTGGTGCACTTGAAACACGCAGTCATTTGAAGTTGTGGGTTTAATATCAAATTGCCTAGCTGGACTAATTAAGTGAAGGTTTATTACATGTATTTCAATCTTCATAATGTAAACGCGTTGGGCTCATATTTTATTTTGAATTTTATTAAAAACTTTATTTTAGAGATTTTGTAATTCTGTACCAATAAAAGTAAGTTTTAATCGGTATTTTATGGACTGAGATACAGACATTGTATAATGATCACAGGCACTTAAATTGTCTCAAAAATAATTTCCTATATATCTTAGTGTTATATAAAGGAATATAAGGGGGGGGTGGGGGTTGAGACATGTGCCTGTGATAATGATGTCTAATACTACCACGGCTGTTTTCGATTACAAGATTTAGTATTGTTGATACGATAAACTACGTATTATATTTTAATTCTGTATTATAGTAGATTATCTATAACAATATAGGATTTCCTTCCTAATAGTTGGTATTGCGTACATCTACGAGGGTCTGAATGCGGGTTTTTAATATTTTAAGTTAATTATCTGTATTTTTTTTTTTTTTTTTAATGTTTTCCCATTTTTCTCTATTCCCGTTATATCTAAGCAACCAATTATTTCTTTTTTTCTTTATTCTTTTGGCAAAAATTCTCTTAGACTATTGTGTAAACCCCATCCAGACCCTCATCTATATAAAATGATAAACACAGTGCATAATAAGAAAGACTGACCTAACAAATCAAACACAGTTTGGCCCCAATTAAAAATTGCATGACAAGTGTATAGTATCTTTTTAAATTCAATATCTATTTATAAGTACATTAGTTAATACAGGATATTCTATTTATAAGGACATTAGTTAATGCAGGATATTCTATTTATAAGTACATCAGTTAATACAGGATATTTCTTATGGAATTACATGTCAAACACTCCTATAACTAAAGGGATATGGTACTTATTACATTACTTAAAACACATACATGTAGATTTTAAATTACGAAATACACAGATTTCAATCTCATTTCATTCTGTAAAATATATTATAGAAAACGAAGAAACAAACAATTTCATTAACACATTTTTGCAAGTTTTGTTTATCAAAAATTGATTTTACATATATCATAATTGGTCAATATTTTTTCCCAGTTTCAGTTAAGAGGGGTGTTAGGAAAAGGGGGGGGGGGTCAATGAAAAAAATATGTGAAAAACTTGAGTTTTTTTTTTTATTGTACATTGATTGATGTCGTCCTTAAGTCCGAGCAATATCGATTATAGGTCGTACGCCTGCCAAATTTGACCCTTCCTTACACAAAGACAGCAAAGTAAAGTATAAAAACTACAGATACCTAATTAAGGAATATAATGAACCATAATTCCTACGCAACTATAAACTAGGAAAATTATTTTGAGAACGCATTTCCATAACCGAACCTGGATGACGAACCTTCCTCATATATACGCATCACAGGCAAACATAGATATTAATAAAGCCAAAACTATAAGAGTGTGTTACATTCCATAAAAATATCAATTTAAAGGAAGCTGAACGTTAACAATTTGTTTCAAAATAATTAAGCGAACGCCCCAGCCTTTAAAAAAATACTTTAAAAAGGCGTTTCGCATTTATCTTTACATGAATAAAAATAAAAATGTGAGTTTGCATTTAAAATTCAAATTAAGTGTAAATATACAAAGAAAATAAAAGCAAATATAAGCTCTGAAGATATTGATTTCTGACTGAAGAATACTGACCCATTGTGAAAAGGTATTTAAAATAAAAGTGAACGGTCTAGTTTCATGACGTAGCTCTACTGAAGAGGGAAGATATTATTGATCTTTCGTGGTAAACGTCACTCTTGCATATCCTGATTTATCACTCCGTAAGATTATTGACTGCGGAGTTAATATCATACATTTCAAGGATTTACAAACCTGAGGAAGAAAACAATCATCCAGGTAAAATGAAAATAATATAATATATTTCTTTACATAAATATGTAATAACTAATTATTGTTCTGTGTTGAATGATATCGATGTAGCATTTTTTTTCTTCAAATGTCTAATTTAGATTAATGTCGGTGATAGCTAAATGGATTTAAAGTGAAATAAAAATCTATAATGAAGATAACTAATAGTAATGGCTTAAATGAATATTGAAATAGAGATGTGTTTCAACATATGAGGGTGAAAAAGGAATAGAAAAAAAAATTTCAACTGTACATATCGTTCAACCTTTTTCATCTATTTTGATATATATGTAACGTATAAGAAACCAATAGGAATAGCTTTCTTTAATTGTTGTATAAATCAGAACTTTGATTTGTAGCAAGAATAAATATACTTTTCTATTTTTTCATGGATTTTTAAAAGACAGAAACAAATTTTTATCATTAATTTATACATAAAATTGAGAATGAAAAATACTGACGAATGATAAAATTCTTGACGGGTATCATTATTCGGAACAAAACAAATGGAAACCAAATACCTAAAAGGGTCTTTTAGACAACGAAAAAACTTTCACTAAAATCTAAAAACGTTTGAGACCCATTTAAGTCAGAAGCCGGTAATACAGTAGTCGTCTTTGGTTCAAGTCTAGATCTGTCATATTTATTTTTCGTTAATATCAGGACGTTTGTTTTTCTCGACATTGGTGGATTAGCAAACGTACACCATCTTATTATTTTTACGTTTTAATGTATTGATACCAAGAAAAAATGTTTTCAAGATGCCATTTTCATATCATTGATATTTGAAACAGCTAGTAACAGAAAAACTTTATCCGTGCCTATAAATCCTTATGAAAAAAGTATGTCCCCGTGCTCGGTATTTATACACAGGGATTCGGATTCGGATTGAACTTCGGAATCCTTGGTTGTTTCCATTTACCCACAAATCTGACGTTGAAAGCATAGCCGCTAGATAGAAAATTGCAAATTAAACGTTGAGATTGTGTTTGTTTTACATTTTCTTTCGAAACCGTATTTATAAAGATAAAATGATTTCAAACAGATACCTTATATCAGTCAAAATTAAAATCACGAACATAAATATTAGAAATTATTAAAGTTCAAATGTATACAAATTAAAGTATATTTATCGGAAATAGAGATATACTGGCTTTGGTAAGTTTTAATTTTGAAATTAAAATAAAACTTGGATGTTGAAACTTATTAGAATTCATTAACATCAACATTAATATATACATGTGTTCAGAATTTGAACTTTGATAAAGGTTATATATAAGTGCTACATGATTGACTTCTCAAAGGACGAACTCTGATATACTGCACTGGGATGTTTGAATCGGATCGTTTAAATTCTTCTCCAAATAATTCAATGGACTCTAATGATTAAGTTTAAATTACCACTTAAAGAGTCCATAGAAATTGATTGAAAAAGTACAATTTATTTTTGCTAAAGAATCACTTTATTTTGACAACAAACTGACGGCACAGGTTAATTATTCGCGCTAGGTTTTTTATCACATTATATTAAGGCGTCAATTACAAATAATTGTAAAAAAATGTGACTATCTGTAAACGGTTTATTTTGCATGATAATGATTAATTAGATATGAAATTCTATAAATAAGATCGATCGCATCCAATGTTATGAGACCCGTGTTTCTATTTTGATTGTATACATCATTGAAGTTAAAAATGCCAATATGATTCTTTCATGTATACTTGTAGCTTATGAAAACCAGGTGTTGCTTTGTGCAAGCAGTGTCGAAAAAAATAGCAAAAAAAAAAAAGAAAGAATAGAGACAAATGGGCAAACAAAAATATTGTATAGACAAAATTGGGGTGCTAAAATATATATGAAAAAAGATAATAAAGGGCAAACAGCATAAAGAATAGATAAACTACAGAATTTAAATGTACCTCTATCCAGACCCTCCTTAGTTTTGTGTATTTTGATAAATCCTTTATTTCTATGACTGTCTAGTGGAACACTAACTGTTTTGAGTATTGCTGGAATTATAGGATTTATTAATGTTTGGAGTTATCGCAATCCTGCTGCATATATAGTGCTAGTGCACTTCTGTCACGATCACAAAGAAAACAATATGATTTGACATTTATTGTGTTTGAGTAGTCAACCAGTGAACTGATTTCATTAAAATATTAAACATTCATTGCCTTCACATTCTATTAACACACAACTATATTGGTATTTTTAGCACATATTAATTATACAACTCCTCGTCTTATAGCTTTCAATAACCGCAAGTGGTCTTAATTCGTTGCTTCTTGTCTATTTGTATTCGTTGTTTTGTGCCGCGTACCAATCTTTCGAGTTTAGCCAATTACAACTGCTTTTTTTGCAGATTGTTCTTATATTGTGCTGTTACACTACTATACCAGATAAGGTTGAGGTTTGAAAGCTCATTAACATGCTTATTCCACCACCCTATTCTGCATGTACCTGTCCCAATAAAGTCAAGAGCCTGTAGTTCTGCTTCGATGGTTGTTGTTCCATGGTTCATTTCTGTTATATTAAATTTTCGTAAATTCGTTTTGTTTTTAATTTAGGCCGTGCATGGTTTTTCTAGTTTGAATTGTGTCATATCGGCACATTTTATGGCTGACTATACGTTATGGATTTTCTCTACGTCGAATGCCGAACAGTGGCATATATAACTGCTTACATTCACTTCATTTGAACTTTGGTTTATAGTATTCTCATTGCCAATTATACCACATCTCCTTATTTTATTATAGAAATAAAAAAAAATGTGGTATAAGTGCCCCCGAGACAACTCTTCATCCAAGTCGCAATATGTACAATGCAAACAATTATAGGTCAAAGTACGACCTGTAACACGGAGCCTTGTCTAACACCCAACAGCAAACTATAAAAGGCCCAAAAATGACAAGTGTAAACTATGCAAACAGCAAAACCTTCGGTAAAACCTAATAAAAAAGAGAAACAAAAAACACTTATGAATCACATCAACAAACGAAAACCACTGAATAGGCTCCTGACTTAGGACAAGTGCATAAAAATGCAGCAAGTTTAAACGTTTTACAGGCGCCAACCTTTACCCTAACATGAAACAGTAATGTAACATTACAACATAAATATTTGCCAGTAGAGTAATGCGGTGCTTTGCTTTTGCGCCAATTGGCATTTCATTTGCGCAAAAAAAATCTTTCATTTGCGCCACAACCCATATTTCATCTTGCTGCAAGACTATGTGCACTCGTGTCACAATCATGAAGTAAACAATATAATTTAACATTTATTATGTGTGAGTTGTCAACCAGTGAATGAATTTCATTCAAATATAAAACATTGCCTTCACATTCTTATAAATACAATCATAATCAAAAACTATATTGATATATAACCCGTCTCAAATTTAGAAACTAAACCCAAAACCATATTGATATATATAGGTATAAAATTCGTCTCAAATTTAGCGCAACAATTTTGCATTCTTAAATTCTTGTTCTCCCCTCAGCGAGATTCAAACCATTGCGTCTGTGACATCGTGGCAAAACATCGCGTGCGCCATGAATATGGGGCTTTGTGCCTGATACTCCCACGCGATAGTGGTCAGTACATTTCCACAAAAGTCATTGTTTATTCCAAACTATATATCTACATGTATTTTCAGTAAAATCTAGGAAAAAATAATAAGAAAAGATGTAAAAAAGACCAAGTGGTACATACTAGTAACCAACTGAGGAAGCAATTTAGACTTCCTTCTTTAACATTTGTATCATGTTATCAACAGATTATATTTGTAAGATTATCAGCATTCTTTCTCTTTATCGTAAGTTTAACATTTGACCTGTTTCAAACATATTTCTTTCACCACAAATATAGCTGTATTGTCGTTAAATTTCCTGTTTACCTATTTGAAGTTCAGCCTTTACAATGGTTTTATTATTCTGCTTCCTTATTTTGCTTGAAATTTGATTATATTCTAACAACAACAAAAAGTTGTTTACATTTGACCCTAGTATTTGTGGATAAAAGTTTCCTTGTTTAGAATGATTCAGCCGTTTTACCGTTTATACCCCCACCTTTCTTTCTTTCATCTTAATTTCATTTTTTTTTCGTGTTAAAATATTTAACCCTTCAATGTGAATTCGATTCAGCTTGTTATTTTTAGAGCTATGTTTTCGATTTGCTATCTCCTTAATGTATTTTTTATCCAAATTATTTGGATCTTCTGTTTCTCTTCAAAATGAAAATAAAAGTTTTTTTAATCTTGAAGATTTGATTAACAAACAAAAACAAACCCCAAATTAATCAAAACTTTAGACAGAAAAGTATATTATTCAGACTATGACAATAGGGTTACTCTTTGGTTAAATAAACACAAAAAGTTTATATATGAAATTATGCACGCATAAAATGAAAATTGGAATGTACTAGGTAAAAGGTAAACGTTAAAGAATTGAGACATTCTTACAAATTTATAAATAATTTTGATTTTATTTTTGATTTTACGAGTTCAGTTCAACGCACATGAATCAAATTTCATTGTTTTCATAAAATGATCCGATATTTGTTACTTACGGGCCAAATTAGTTTTGAACTTAATACACATTTAGCACATTTACAATTCTTTGTCCAATTAAAGTGTTAGTATTCACCATCTTAGTTCATTAGTACTTATTTTTTTTCTACATACTTAGTAACTATGCATACATTACCACAAGGGACAGACCTTTGCATTAAATTTCATAGAACATAACTTTCTATTAACTAACCGTTACTAAAACTAATTGAAGTTCATTCAGTTGTAACATATATGAATGAATGAATGAATGAATATTTTATTTGCAAAAGCATATATAACATATATATATTAAGATTAAGATTTTTTTGAATTTTTTTATCTTATTGTTCTGTGATTACAAAATGTAACTGATTATGCTATTTATATATTTAGAATAATGGTTCATCAAAAAGAAAAGTGGTGTTTTGGTAGACATCTAATAAATTTGTTTCAAAATACTCAAAACTAAAAGTTATAATTCCGACATCTCAGTGTTATCATATCCTTAAAGCCAATTGTAATTACCGCGCGGGTATCTGATTTATCATGGATCTTACGATTTTGACAATTCTGTTTGGTTTCGGAATGTTTTGCTTTCGATTCTTTTCTCAAACGTATATACTAGTATCTAATGAAGGCTTTTCCAGAAATATAATTATGCTTTGAGCACGGAAATAGCTTTACCCGAATAACTCAAATAATATATTATCTGGACTCCCAAATCCTCTTTGATCACCTCAACTTTCAGAATAAAATTGGAAATGGGGTAATATGTCAAAGAGACAACAACCCACTCAAAGGGCAGACTACAAATATTTTAAACTTTGTTATTAAAATTGTCATTGAAAATTGCTGTTTAAAGACTTAAACATTTTTTTAAATTTAAAAATGATCTCCCTCATGTATGTGCATATCTCATATTCCTTGTCGAGGTAATGCTTTATACGTTTGGTTCATAGTTTGGGGGAAGGGTGAATTTCGATAAAGAGGATTTTTTATCGATTTTTATTTTCGAATGTTTTGACCTTGACCATCACCACAGTGTCTTAACTGCCAAACGTGTGTCTCGTTATCAAAGATTGCAAATTTCTTGAGGTGATTTAAGTATGACTTCTAAATTGTGTAATATAAGTCCGCTTAGATGGTACACTTTCTAGAACGCATTTACCAGTTGTACGGCACACAAACTTCCAACTTGTATGCAGTCTAGTGCGTCTACATACAAGAAGTCAACTGGCACATATTTTCGACCCAAAAGCATTACATGATACGAACCCCTGTGATATGGCGCGGTAAACATTAACTCTATGTAATGGTATTAAATATTTTAAACCATGTAAATTGCGAAAAAACAATCTGTAACTGTTCGCCGTGTGGTCGAAACACTCAGACATGCGTGAGAAATGATGGTTATCGATGATATGTAATTGTATTGATAAATTATTGATAACAACGGCTACGCTTGAAGGATGTTTGATAGTATTTAATTAATTGAAGGAGAAAAAAAATATTTCACGAATGAAAATACTACTAAAGGGGATCATTAAAATGAGTGATTCGAATGGCATATATTTAGTAATATAACAAAATATCGTAAGAGTAAGATTCTTTTTATAACAAGACAGTACTAAAATAAAAGCACTGTTTCTTTGCGTGTTGTGTTTTTGTTGTGCAACTACTGAATTAGTGTCATACATCATGTATACTCTTTATCTTTTGTTTTCTTTTATTTTACCCTCAATGTTCTTCAAATTCGTACTTTATTTGGCCTTTTAACTTTTATTGAGCGCCACTGATGGTTTTATATGGTAAACGGAACGCCTGTTATTATCTTTGATATCGTTTTTAACGAGAAAAAATGCATTCTATTGCGGATGTGCCCGATTTTCACTGTTTTATATGATGTGGGTTATATTTTCACACCGATGCCGCTCAGTTTTTAAACGAATATTATTATTTAAAAATAGAATGAAATGAATGAATTGTACAAATCAACTGCGATTGGTTTTCTCTTGGTACTACGCTGTCCTCCACCAATAAGAACTGACCACCACAAGATAACACAAAAGTGCTAAAAGTGTCGTTAAACAATCAATCAATCAAGGTGCATTAGCTACGAGATATAAAAGAAAAAGAAAATATGTTTATCTTTTTGTTCAATCATTAATGAACGTGAAAAAGTGAAATAATAGTTTGCCTTTAGCAGATATATATATTTTGTTTCTTTTTGTCACACTGAGCTAAGAAACTTCACTTGTAAGTGAATAATTCAATCTCATTGAATACGTATTCATGTGACCTAGGCTACTATAAGTTAACCCCTCAACTAGAGATGGGTAACAATTTCAACACAGGAATTGTAATTTATTTAAAGGAAAAGAAATGTCCACATTGAAAGTCAAACAATATTAAAACATATCATTGACTGATTTTATCGACAAAAACTCATTCAATATCAAATCAAACAAACCTAGAAATATCAAATTGCACGAGTTCTTTATCTATATATGTGTTTGTATCGGGAAACATGACCGGCATCAGTCTTTAAAGGTCAGGTCGATGGTTATTGAGTTGACGTCTGGACTAAAAAACTCGAGAAATGCTGATACATATTATCATTTGGATATACGTTTTAGGGTGTTAACCAAATATGAGATTTGAGTCAAACCAGTGAGCCGGAATTTGACAGGTAATGACAGTTTAAACAGCTCAAGCAATAATAATAGCAATCTTTTTTGGGAGTATTTCATTTACAAAATGCTCTTGTATGTATAACATCCTTTTAATCAAAGGATAGGGTTACATGAAAAGTACCAAAAATGTATAATAAATCAATGAAAATATGATCTCATCCAAACTTCAATCTTGGATGCGAAGGATACTGTACGTTATATGGTTCGCTACTGATCCCCTACGGATCCATAGAGGGTTAGTAAAATCCATAGGGTGTGAGGTCGGATGGATCCGTAGGGGGTCAGTAGTTAACCGTATAACGAATTTATCGCACGCTAGACTTTTTCTGCTGCGTTTTGTTGAAAAATAATTAATGAAACACAGCAACATTAATAGATGACGTCACTATTAACGTGTCATGAACCCTTTATGAAATTTACTAACCCCTACGGTCCCATAGGGGGTCACCACGTGACGACGTTAAACCAATCACAACGTGATAATTTACCCGCGGTGCGATAAAAAAAACTTTATTCCCCTGCTTACAGTAATATGTGTTCAAATTTGTCACGAACTCCATGTTTAGATAATCTTGAAAATTGACAAAGAGATACATGTACAGTAGCCTGCATGGGATCTCGTCCGCGGCTTCCCGCCGCACTGCTCCCCTCCCGGTGCATAGAGGTATGAAGCAGACATAATATCAAAATTAATGATATGGACAGTTTAAACGTTAATGAATATCCCAGGATGATTTCTAAGCTATTTGCTCAACTTGTTCCATCCAATGACGTGCATAGTAGATGTAATCTTTCTATACAAATCCTTGTTCTAATGAATTAATAGCAATACTATCTCAAATTCTCAGTTGTTAGTTTTTAATATGTTGTATTCATTTTTTGAAGCTTCAGTGTAAGACATGATTAGAATTACAATTGATCTGTTCATAACCAACATGGCAGTGTGGATGGGTTCTTCAGAATAGCGAATAATGGACAAACAGTGCAGAATAGTTAAGGGCATAACAATTTAAAGAATCGAGAAACATAGGCAAACAGATAGAAAGTAATTATGGGTTGTTGAAATATAAATAACCGAAGCTATTATATAGCAACATTTATAAAGTGTAATGAAAAAAGACTGAAAATAAAAGAATACATAATTGAAGGGGCCGCCATTCAGACCCTCAATCATTGATCGTCTGTACCATGTAAAAAGATGTTTGTTAGTATTGCTATCAACACGCTCACCTGACGGAAGGTAAATTGATTATGTCTCAGCATTCTGTTTATTTCATTTGAATAAAGTCTTGTGCATTGTAAAAGAGATCTTACAAGAGATTGATTTTATGCAGTTTGATAAAGACATTAATATAGCTGGAGTGGAACTTACTTGTTTTGTGTTCTTAAAGATAACAATAATTATCGATTGGGAATTGACCAGAGAAATAAAAAATAAAAGACATTGGGTCTTTGACTGTTAAAGATATTATTAGTTTATAAACATCATGGTATATTTATTAGTTGAAATTGGACTTTGAACTAATGTAGCTTTTATGAGTGCGAGTTCTCTTATATATCAGTACTTCTTTTACTTTTTTTTATTCTAGGGATTAAATTGAAGCTCACATGAATACGTATTTAATGAGGTAGATTTTTTTTCACTTGCAAGTGAATAATTAAACATCAATGTTTCTTAACTTAATTTGACAAAATTGAACTATACTGGCTGCTAAAAGCGACTTATTATTTCACTATTATAATGGCATTTTACTTTCGTTGATGATTGAAAAAAAAAATCATATTTTTTTTTTATATCTCGTAGCTAGTGCCTCTTTAAGTAAATGCCCATATACACGTTGTTTAAGTCTATATTTATGACATAACAAGAATCTATGACTGCTTTACTATTGCTCTTTTCTCACAGTAGCAGCAAAGGTATACTAGAGCATAGAAGTGTGAGAATCTTGACTTATATCTGGCAGTGAAAATTAGGTTGAAGAGTGCGTCTTTTTTTTTTTGGTACCTAACGTTCGGATTAGGAATAAGGTCGTGTTGCAAAGCAAAACAAAAATATCCTCTTTTCTTTCTGCATTCCAAATTTCCTGGTTTTACCCCAGTTGACCTACTTTTCAGATTCTACCAATATCAAAAGCTGTTGTTGCAGATTGAAAAGCTTTTGTTGCAGCTTCAAAAGCTGTTGTTGCAGATTAAAAAGCTGTTGTTGAAGCTTCCAAAAATGTTGTTGCAGTTTCAAAAGCTATTGTTTTTATTTTCATACTTATTTTGTTGTCTATGAAATATTTTCCACTAGACTAGCAAACACCAAAAAGTTCTCTCAATGTTTTCACGATTTCTTCCTACATATGAATACATGTAACCTGGTATCAATTTAGAGAAATACTCATTTGCGGTGAATATAAGACAAAATAAACTGTCATTTTAAGTATATATATTAAGACTTTAGGGATACGTCCATTTTCACTGAACTAGTACACAATTTTATTGAGGGGCCAGTTGAGGACCACCTCTAGGTGCGGGATTTTCTCGCTGCTTTGCAGACCCTTTGGTGGCCTTCGGCTGTTGTTGTCTCTTTGCATATTTCCCATTTCCATTCTCAAGTCTATTGACTCGTAAAATTGTGTTTAAATTTTGCATTGATTTTATCACACTAATTTTCCGTGTAGTATCCACCGGCTTATTAGATGAAAACGTTTGAGCTTTTTTAATTTAATTTCATCTGCCATATTCAAAGTAATATTACGAACAAAATTAGCTAAAAGTTTATGTCAATAAAACGTATTTAGATAAAGTCTTATTATTCACCTTTCTGATAATGAATATTGCGAGAGTTGATTTTTTCAATCGTGATTTTGCATGTATGGGATTGTTGATGCATGCCGCATATTTATTTCATTTACTAGATATTAAATTTGATACAGTTCAACTTCAGTTTACCGTTAATTCATTTTCAATAGAGTAATATGTGGGAATATTTCGTACACTGAGAATCCTTGATAAATTAAATTGATGTTTCATAATATATTAAATATTAGGAGCTGCGTATAAGGTTATACCTTACTAGTTGAATATCATGTTCATAACATAATAAAACCGTACACCAAGTCGACAAACGGGTCTTTTCATCACTTAACTATATCATATATTATATATATACTTATATAAAACAAAAATCCAATAGCCCTTTTAAAAAAAATCTTAAGTGTAAAATAATCTTACGATAAAAATATTTAGTTGAATTGTTAAGGAATATTTTAGACTTACGATAAATTTCACACTTAAGATTTTTGGTGAAAAGGGCTACAGAACCTTCAGTTGAGGTATAGATAGATAGATAGATATTTTTATTTTAAAGTACTACTTGGTAAATATACATGAAATACAATATATTACAAATTTAAATTTATATCTTTTTTTATACTTTCACACGGAGTACAAATAATAAAATAACTTATAATTTCCAATTAATTAGTATTTTTTTCGTATTATATTCTCAATTAGTTGAACATGTTATTACATGTTATAAACATGATATATATCTTTTTAACAAATGTGTTTGTTATACGTCGTTCTTACGTCAGGAAGTTTTTTCAATGATAGATATTTAATCCATTTATCTATACTATATGCTTGAAATATTTTGAATATTTTTTTTTCAAGAGAAACACAATTGAATTTCGAAAGAACTCGCTTTATATAGTGTAGAGATACCATCTACGGTGTGTGTTAAAACAAAAACATAATATATATGCTTAGAGGAATAGTATCAGTTTAGAGATCGTTGGATACAAACATTGTAAGTTGGTTTTATTTTTTTATGTGAAAAAATCAGATAACTTCAAAACATTTTTGAAATTCTACTACGTTCCACAATTTGTATTTTAGTATTTTTTAATAGTTTAATATTTGTATAGTTGTAGAATGATATGGTGTCTCATAAGCCTATTTAACTGCCTATTCAGGCTGGGAATCTGTAATATTTTATTATAATTGTGCAATGTACATTGTATATCCTAAAAACTTATTAGACGAATATCACATTTTTAGTGCCTTCCTCCCTCCCTAAATCAAAATAAAAGGCGCAAATTACTGGATATCCGTTTTATATATAATCAATCACATGTTGAAGGGTTTTAAACAGAGAATATATTTATCTTTGATGAATCATGGAAATATTTTGTCACAAAGTTCGTTTTTATACTGAAATTATAGAGATGTGACGTCACTACAAAAATATAAGCTAGTGATTTGCAAACTCACAGACAAAACATAATAGTGAAAAGCAAGCGCTACCTATATCAGTCTAACTGTTTATATGCAACTCAAATCAGAAAGGTACATATGTAATATAACAGTTTCTATGAACAAGTATTTTGAAGCTTTAAAATTTTCTCGGTTTGAATCTAACCAATTGTGTTAAAAGTTTAAAGGCGAGTAAAAGTACTTTTACAGTATGTGTTTATGTTTTCTTGTCCTTTGTTTCTATATTTACATTAACGATTGATACTTAATGATCTCCTTAAAATCATATGACTACCGGACAAATACAAATATTAGCACAAACTAAAATATATGACATCTTTATTGAAACCAATTCTAAACAGGACGCATTTAGTTAGGATTGTTAGTTCGATTGATAAATACCGAATGCATCACTTTTATGAGTTAATACCCAGTGCCCTTGTCTGCAGTTCATAAAATACAGAATAATAAGAAAAAAACCTTAATTTCTTGGAATTCAATTGTAATAATTATTGCAATAAACTGTTTTCTGTAGAAATAATATCGATGCGGAGATATATTAAATATTTTGTTAAACATATACATGTACCATCATACTCGAATAGAACGAAATTAGTGGTGAAAATCTTTACCATGCTGCTGGTGTATAAAAAAGGGGGGAGCGTGAAATTCAATCTTGTTAAAAACCGTACTGTAACTGACACCAGTATAATACTTTTCATCCTTTATGATATAATAGTAAACATTAAACGTCCAAGGAAGTGCATTTCAATTGATTTAAAGTTTTATGGATGCTATCTAAACTAAATCTGACATATCCTTTTAAGAACAACAAAATATTTATTTGATTTGTAAGAATTGCCATTTTTCGGAGTTTAATCAGATGTCATGGAAATGTGAATGAGAATTGAAATATATATCTTCTATCATGCTGTCTTGTGTCAATGCGTGTCAAAAGTAATGTCAAGTATTACGGGGCGCCGAATGGGACTCTTGTGGTTTTGTACTCAAAATTCAATTTTGTACGGACAAAAGTGACTTTTGTTCAACAAAAATGAGTTCAGTTTAACAAAATTTGTATCATACTACAAATTTAAAATTTTGTCATACAAAATTATCTATCAGCGGACAAAAGTCACTTTTGTCATGACAAAATTCATTTTTGTTACACCGACTTGACTTTTGTTACCTAATTTGAAAATTGGGCGACAAAAGTCAATTTTGTATTCAAATTAGTTAAGTTTGGTTTCTGTGAACTAATTTGCATACAAAATTGACTTTTGTGAGACAAAATTGACTTTTGTGAGACAAAATTGACTTTTGTGAGACAAAATTGACTTTTGTGAGAACAAATTGACTTTTGTGAGACAAAATTGACTTTTGTAAGACAAAATTGACCAATGTGATCAACAAAATTGACAAAATTGACTTTTGTGAGACAAAATTGACCAATGTGAGACAAAATTGACTTTTGTCTCAACAAAATTGACAAAATTGAATTTTGTCTCACGAAAGTCAATTTTGTCTCACAAAAGTCAATTTTGTCTCATAAAAGTCAATTTTGTTGTTACAAAATTGAATTTTGTCGTCACAAAAATGAACTTTGTCGTCACAAAAATGAATTTTGTCGTCACAAAATTGACTTTTGTCTCAACAAAATTGACAAAATTGACTTTTGTTTCAACAAAATTGACAAAATTGACTTTTGTCTCAACAAAATTAACAAAATTGACTTTTGTCTCAACAAAATTGACAAAATTGATTTTTGTCTCAACAAAATTGACAAAATTGACTTTTGTCTCAACAAAATTAACAAAATTGACTTTTGTCTCAACAAAATGGACAAAATTGAATTTTGTCTCACAAAAGTTAATTTTGTTTCACAAAGTAAATTTTGTCTCACAAAATTGAATCTTACCTCACACAATTGACTTTTGTGATTTAATTTCCATATCAGGTAACAAAAGTCAATTTTGTATGCAAATATCTTTATATTTGCATACCTTTTAGACAAAATTGACTTTTGTCATGACAAATATGAATTTTGTCTACAAAAATGAATTTTGTCATCACAAAAATGAATTTTGTCATCACAAATGAATTTTGTCATCACAAAATTGAAGTTCTCACAAAACAAGTCTGTAGCACATAGTTTTGTAAGACAAAAATGATTTTGTTATGACAGAATTGAATTTTGTACAAAACCACAAGAGTCCCATTCGGCGCCCCGTAAGTATAACATGTTGTGTAGTAGAAAGCGACATAAAATGCTGTGTATTGAATGCGAAAGCCTATTAGCCACAAAGATGTCAATTCATTACTTATGACTTTTCATTGCGTACATTTAAAAAATCTTGTAAACATTTCACGATGGTCGTTCATTTTGTCCCGAAAGTAAATTTGAAAAAATAATATTTTTAAAATCACATTAAATGCGTTCGTCAACTTATGCCAACATAACATACATGAAATCCGATGACTAATCCATTTATTCACATACTGTAATCAGATATGTAAATATTTTATTTCATATTTTGAGATATTTAATCTATCAGATGTCAATTTCGTATATGGTACTTGTAAAAAACATAAGAAAAATAAGGAAATGAAATTATTAAAAAAACCCAATATAAGTAGACTGACAAACAAACCTTCTCTAAACATATATGTTTCAAACCGAGGCCAAACATGCTGGCTAGCTGTTATTTACTGTTAAATGTAAATTAGGGGCCAGCTGAAGGACGCCTCCGGGTGCGGGAATTTATCGCTACATTGAAGACCTGTTGGTGACCCTCTGCTGTTGTTTTTTATTTGGTCGGGTTGTTGTCTCTTTGACCATTCCCCATTTCCATTCTCAATTTTATCATTTGTTAAAAAATAGATTACTCAATAAGTGAAAAACAAAAATTGAATTAAAAACATTACAAATTAAGACAAAAAAAAAAAGAAGAAAAGGGGGATTTGTATCATAACAAGAGGCATGTACGTAACAGAAAAAACCCAACAAACACCAACCAAATAATCAAACAAAAACAACAATTGTGATAAAAAGAATGCCGTGAAAACTAGCTAATACCAAAGAAACAAAACAATGTAAAACTTCCTGGTGGAAAGAGTATACAATATACGTTTAAACAAGATCATCGGGAAGTGAAATAGGACCATATTGTCTAGATTTATCTGATCATGAATACACATAGGCCATTGGTCAATCCAAACTAAGTCAAATTAGGCTTTAATAGATCTGCATCTAACACTGAAAGGTTTGGATAATTAAAACTCCGATAAATAATGAAATATTAGTATCTTGGGTAATTTGAATTGTACCGTTTCGTTAGTTTAAAATACGACATATGGCATGTACGAAATAGCTAAAACATTTATTAATGTTAAATTGAAAAAAATACTGTGCAACAAGGGAAAAATAGCGTTTTGTATATATAGTCTGATGCAGGAAGTTGACACAAATCGATTTAACTAATCAACAAAGAAGATTAAAATCAATGAAAAATATATGTCGTCCATGAGTTCTTACACTTTTACATTCTATCAAATACCAATAAAGTTATCTTTACGATTATATATCACGAAACTGACTTTTTTATTCAAGGTACAAGTCAGTCCATGTATATATTTTTATCTTTTCATAAAGCGAGGTTAAGTCAAGTGCAGGATGTCATGATTTTAATGAGACATCGTGTGGAAACCCTGTGTTTAGAAATACAAATTAATTTTCAAATATCTATTTTTTAAAGACATAATCATCATCACACATAGCTTAAGTATTACTATTTTTTTTCAATTGGTAAAGTCAAGTGCTGGATGACACGATTTTAACGAGACCTCGTATGTTAAAAAATTAGAACTAATTTTCAAATGTCTGTACGTTTTTTTTTATTTGACATCAACATCAGCAGAAATCGTAACACTTAGTATAGGCTACCAATTTTTATACGCCCGTCTTTTAGACGGTACGTATTATGGTATACCGTTGTCCGCCCGTCCGTCCGTCGTCCACACTTCGGACAATAACTCAAAAACACTTTCACCAATTTCCATGAAACTTAAGTGAATTGTTTATTTCTATTGCTGTAAGCTCCCTTTCGTTTTTTTTAATTTCAGATTTTAAGTTTTGGATTTATGGGGCTTTATTCATAAAAAAAAGGGGGATTTTCAACACTTCGGACAATAACTCAAAAAGGCTTTCACCAATGTCCATGAAACTTTGATGAATTGTTTATATCTATTGATGTAAGCTCCCTTTCAATTTCTATAAATTTCAGATTTAAAGTTTTGGATTTATGGGGCTTTATTCATAAAAAAGGGGTGATTTTTAACACTTCGGACAATAACTCAAAAAGGCTTTCACCAATGTCCATGGAACTTTGGTGAATTGTTTATATCTATTGATGTAAGCTCCCTTTCAATTTTTATAAATTTCAGATTTTAAGTTTTGGATTTATGGGGCTTTATTCATAAAAAAAGGGGGATTTTTAACACTTCGGACAATAACTCAAAAAGGCTTTCACTAATGTCCATGAAACTTTGGTGAATTGTTTATATCTATTGATGTAACAAATAATACTTAATAAAATCTGATGAAAACATAAAATTTGTAAAATCTTTAGTTCAATTTAAAACACTAAATTTCTTGTAAAAAATAGGTTCCATGAATGTCATACGTTTGTACTATTATTGAATGGTTGCAAGGATGAAAGCACATTAGCAGTCCCTGAGATACTAACTGTTCCCTGAGGCATATATCATTTTATGATAACATTTTTACTGTCTAAGCTATGGATAAAAATCAAATACTGTTTTTGCATATAGGATGTTTTACTCTTGTTAAAATTGGTTGCAATTGAAATCACAAATGATACCTTAGCATTGCAGCTTTTTTATAGACTTCGGTTTCGGTGGAAGGGTTAAGCGCAATAAAAAATGTTATAAAACATAACTAGTCTACAATAGCACATAATAAGTAAACAAGTGACAACATGAAAATCCTAACATGTGACTAAATATTCCTTAAATTTTAAAGGGTGTCATTTTATGAAAAAAAATAAGGAAATCAAGTCTCCTAAACATTTATCAATATGATCATCTTGTGAATATTCTAAACAATAAAAAGGTAATTATTAATCATTATCCACCATTTTAAGCACCATTTGAACAACGTTTGCATACATCTTTGTATAATCTAGTATGGATTCCATTATTTCCTTACTGTGTTCAACAGAATCTAACTATGAGCAATATACCCCAAGAAAATTACCTTCTTTAAAACTACTATAAAATTTGGAAATCAGCCATAGAATTACTAAAACCCATAATCATATATCACTTTCCTTATATTGCATTGAAGACTTCTATGTTATATGCCAATGTTAATGATATTTGTTTTTTATGCTAAATATTGAAAAGCTGAACTAGGTTTAATCATCAGTGTCTTCTTCACTGTAATCACTGTCCTCATCATCAGAAAAATCCTCATTTTCATTCTCAGAAGAGGCCTCCTCATCATCAATGAAATCTTTATCTTCATCATCAGTGAAATCCTTACTTTCATCACCTACTTCCTCATTTAGATCATAACTTTCAGTAGAGTCACTTTCAACATCTTCACTTTCCCTGTTATCTTCTTGCTGCTCCTCATTGTCATTGTAGTCTTTAATGCCATTTTTATACGCCCGTCGTCAATGAAATCCTTACTTTCATTACCTACTTCCTCATTTAGATCATAACTTTCAGTAGAGTCACTTTCACCATCTTCACTTTCCCTGTTATATTCTTGCTGCTCCTCATTGTCATTGTAGTCTTTTTTTGCCATTTTTATACGCCCGTCGTCTTTCAAACAACGGGCGTATCATGCGCTAAAGCGCAGCCCTTTATTATATTTGTCTTTATCAGAAATTCTGTGAATGATTATGAAGTCGACATCGATTTGCTAATGTAGCTGTATCTTTTGTTATACACCTGTAATTGGTATCGAACAATTAATTTTCCACAGGAATCAATGATTCCAAAGTTGGCAAATATTCTATTGATAAGCCATTTTTATTTGTTCGTCGATCTGGAACTAGACCAGAGTTAAAACTCGATATTTTCTAAAGTTATACAATTCAGGAAGACTGATTTAAATTGCGAAGAAGCATCAGACATGTAAGATTACATTAAATTTGTTGGATGCAATTGAAGCAAGGCGATAGCGATAAAGTCGGTTTCACGCTTTATTGCCGACCAGACAAGATAGATTAATTGACGTGCGAAAAATAATAGTGAACCTTTAATGTCTAATAATTTGTAAATGTGAATATAATTTTACACTATTGTGCAATTTAGTAATTGTATTTCACATGGTTTTTTTTCAGAAATAATAAAACGGATTAAGCCTAGACGAAGACGATGGGTTGTTTACTTACAGTCGGTCGAATATTTTGTGTTGTCGTCAATTTATTGTTTTTGGTAAGTACACATATTTATTATTTAGATTTAGATGTTCATTTACGTAGTTACAACACTAATATCAACGTTTGAATTGTACGTTTCATTCATGACACTAGTTTAAACTGTTTTGTCAGCTTCAAAAGCTATTGTCTGTGAAGCCAACTAAGGCAAGTGTATACCGAACCTCAGGTTGATGACGGATTCCACCAATATAGAAGGGAGGTACCAATATTATATGCCCAAAAGTTGTTTTTGGCATCTGATTCCGGATATTTACTAATTAATTGATATATTGACTACTTGATAAAGGAAAATGTGGTACATGTATGAGTGTCAATGAGACAAATCTCCATCCAAGTCACAATTTGTAAAAAGTAAAACTAGTATAGGTCAAAGTACGAACTTGAAGACAGAGCTCACACAGAAGAGCAAGCTATAAATGCTCCCAAAATGTTTGTTTAACGTCAAGTAGCAAATATATGTAATGTGTTATCAAAATGAAGGACGAAAAACCCGGATTGCTACTAGCAAAACAAGAGTTAAAAAACTTTGCTGGATAGGGGTAGAAGTTTTGCCTTGTAGCAAATAACCTTAAGGTTCATCAAAAAGTCGTTGCCAGGGTCTTTATTAATTAATCAAAAAATTCTCCCATTCAACCATGCACACTTTTGTCGAGTCAAACAAAGTTTTCTAACGCTTCATCGTCATTTTTTATATCAAATGAAATTGACTTGTGTTGCTGATAAAACAGACACGCATACGTTATATTAACAATATACAGTTTTTAATATTCGTCAATGATCCATAAAAATTAGGTCGAGGACATCTGACTTATGCGGGACGAAAATCTTGGACCATCTTAATGCGAAATATAAGAATTCTCTAGCACTTATACCTTTTGAAATAAAATGTTTGGTTGCGCCTGTACTGGTCTTAGGTCAGGAGCCTCTGACCTTTGTTAGTCATGTATGATTATTAATTTTAGTTTCTTTTATATATTTCGGACCTCTAGATTGATACATTGTATTTAAACGTCTATTAAACAACAGCTTATAATTCAGTCATATATATATACATGTATATACATACGTCAATATTTGATTTTAAATGTTGCACAGTAGTCAATGCCATGTATAAGACTCTTTACTTTAAGCAAAAAGTAAAATTACAAAAACACTGAACTCCGAGGAAAATTCAAAATGGAAAGTCCCTAACCAAATAGCAAAATCAAATGATAAAACCCATCAAACGAATGGACAACAACTGTCATATTCCTGACTTGGTACAGGCATTTCAAATGTAGAAAGTTTTCAAATGTAAATGTATGTAGTTTGAATGGGGTCAATTACTATAAAACAAATAGTTCGGTTGGCGTATTATGAGTTTTCTATATACAGATCAGTATTGTGATTAAAATGAGCATAAATTATTGTCAAAAATATTAGATGCAGTCAAAGTTTTTACAAATATATAACTGTAATCTTGAAGCATTTTATTTCGAATTCTTCAGATAATTGGACTAATACTATTTGCTGTTGGAATTATTGTAAAGTTTGGGGACAGTTTACTCAAATCATATTATCAACCAATCATAGACAGTCTAGAACAGTCTTTGAATGATGCAGGATATTCAAATGTAACCCTCGACTTCAGTTTATCTGACATTGTTGGAAACCTTGCTCTTGCGTTTATTCTCACTGGATTATTTTTATTGATACTGACTATATTCGGACTTGGTGGAGCATGCTGTAAAGTAAAGTGTATGCTGATTATTTACGTTGTGATGTTGTCAGTCGTTCTTGCAGGACAAATTGTATTCATCATAATCTTTTATGCGAAACAAGAATTGGTAAGTCTTTTAGAAATATGCAGCTCTTCAAAAGCTATTGTTGCAGTATCAAAAGCTGTTGTTGCAGTATCAAAAGCTATTGTTGCAGTATCAAAAGCTATTGTTGCAGTATCAAAAGCTATTGTTGCAGTATCAAAAGCTGTTGTTGCAGATTCAAAAGCTGTTGTAGCAGCTTTTGATGAATATTATTGATTAATGTTGGGAAAAATCAACATTTATTCACTTATATAAATCCTTACATTAGCATCATTGGGAGCATTGTTATCCCTTCTCATAGCCCATATCTTTAATAAACCGCGAGTCGACAATGCATTTAAGCTCAAGCATTCCATTAGTGATCTTGAATTTACATGACTTCTAATGAGTCGATATTTTATATTATATAAAAAAAAAGTAAGATTTCATCAAAAGTATTACGCTATTATGATGTATTATGGGAAGCTTATTTTATTATATATGAAATTAAGCACATTATACCTTTCAGCAACTTGCATTGGCCATTAGCGTACTACTAATATAGTCATAGCATTTGATCTCGTTCTCAATCAATTCGAGCATAACAAAGTTCTAATACAACATTTTTGATAAAAATTATGTATATGAAAATCTATTGAATGAATCTTTTATTGCAAAAGCATAGACATGCTATGGCAAAATTAACAACATATAAACACATATTGATTGGATCATAATCTAGTGGAATAATTTCGTGTTGAAATCAAAACGAGGTTGTTCAGTAAATCTTGTCTATGTCTATGACAACAATGTGAGCATAGCTATAATGATTCTACCAAAGAATAGATAAAAGGCGCCAGATGCTAAAATTCTTTAAGGAGATTAAAAATTCCTTTTTAATCACTAAATTACTAACTGAAATACCAAATGCAACAAGTAATACATATAATATATGACGTACAAGGAATTTTAAAGATGTTTATGTACACGCTTGCTGCCATTGCCCAAGTACTAATGCACAGCGCGAAGTATGGTGGGACATTTTAAGTGACAATTTTTCAGTGCAGCTTTTATTACTGTAATTTAAGCATGTATGACGACAAAATCCTGTTTCAAATGTTACTCGGTCGAAAATCACTGACAACTTTTTCAAGCATAGATGAATCGGTTCAATTTCTCAAGCTGTGTCATGCAAATGTCATCCAGTGTGTAGCAGAATATAGTTGATCTCTTGAACAATGTTATTAGATGTGCCAATACATGATGTTCACTGCATCAGTATTTTAAATATTGCTTGTATAAACAGTCATTTATTTTTTTGTGTATTTACTTTATATTTTGCTCTTATACTAATATTGTGTGTTTATGAGTAATTAACGATATGAATGAATGAATGAATGAATATTGTATTCCATTCGGTCTGTTGGTTGATATAGTCTAACGTTCGTTTAATTAAGTTTTTTCTGGACTTCCCATTTTTGAATTTTCTTTTGAAATGGATATTTTTGTTAATATATTTTTATTCATACGATTTCAGGTAACTGATAAAATAAAGGACAATTTGAAACCCGCTATCCAGACAGATTTCCAGGGTTTAAATGGAACCAATGTCGTATCTTTAAGTTGGAATTTTGTTAACCAGCAGGTATGACTCATGTATTGCATAATTAATCTCGAAACTGGGAAACATCAAGTTATTTATAGATTATCGTTGGTCATCTCAACGAGTTTGATTCCTCGCTCGAGTCGTCAGGGCGAAGTGAGAAAAGCAATCGAGTTGAGATATGACCAATGGTACTGTTTATCGCTATTTTAACTATTAAAACGTTGTTAATTTCATTGACAATAGCGCTTGCGCCTTTAAATTCTAGCGATAATTTTTCATATTACTCTACTGTGCTGAGAAAGGAAATTATCAGTCAGTAAGATCAAAGGCAAATTTCGTAAAAATAGCGATAATATACAATAACTTAAACTGTTCTAAAATTTTTAAAAAATATGCCCTTATGATAAATTTTAAATTAAATTAAAACACCAATAACAAATACTATTTATTGGTAAATACTAAGTTCTAAACTGTGAAATTTGAGTATGCAAGGTAGATTTACTTTGTTAATTATTCAACATGAAATCTTCCCGTTGGTCTTTAATAACATTAATAGCAATAGCATTACAGTACTCTATTCTTTTGATTGCCATAATGATTCAGTATTTTATTTATTACGGTTGCTAATCAAAAACTTTTCTGAATACATTATTTTATTTACTTCTAACATAACTTGTGACATTTTAGAAAAACAAATTGAGGAGGAGGTGCAAAAGACAATAACAAAACCCGAAATAAATCGAAAACAACATATATATTTTATAAATGATAAAGCCGACTACGCGAGACCCTCATCGGTAGACAGGGTTGTAAGACATTCCCTGGTAGTATGTAAATAATTGATATCTGGGTACGTCCTATACTGTCTTTTAGCATGGAAAATGTAACGCCTTTCTTAGACTGCATTTGACGTCTTGACGATTTTAGTCTGGACAACCATGGTTTATTAATAAGTTGCATCTACGAACTTTGAACTAGCTTTCATTAACTGCGAACACTCTTAGATATTTTTCTTTTTATATTTGGTATTTTGACGTCTTAGCGATTTAAGTCTGGTCAAACACGGTTTATCTATTAGTTGCAGACAAACTTTGAACTAGCTTTCAGTAACTGCCAGTTCTCTTGGATCGGTATTATCATATAAATTTTGTTACTGTGATTTTATTGTGTGCTTAGAACCGATGTGACGATCCAAGCCCTTTCCCTTTCGTACTGATTTGATTGGATGCAGCATTATTGTTATGTCCTTGGTTTCGGGGCGTTCGCGTGTTGAATCCCACTAGAGTCCTTATGTGTTTATCCAATACCAGCCATTATTGACTTTCGTTTAATTGTTTAGAATAATTCAGGCCGTTGTTTTTTTCGTTTAAATGATTCCAATTTCGTCATCCCGTCAGCTTTTATAACGAACTATGATATATTGATTTTGCTGATTGTGAAAAGACATTTTAAAAATTGTTCGAATTTACGTCCTGTGTTTATTAAGGATAGTTAGCATGTATACCACTTTTTTTTTAATGAGAGCAAATTCTAAGGCCAAAATAAGATCGACAAGAAAAGACACAACAATCTACAAAACATTAATCAGAAAACTAAAGGTTAAACAACAAGAACCTCACACAAACCATTACATATAGGTGAACTTATAAGTTCGGAAAAGAAGATAAACTTCCTGCTCCACTGGTGGCATCCATTCTATTGTTTTTAAAAAGAAAAGATGTATGTTAACTGAAAAAATGATATTGTTTGTAATTATATGTAAAATTTTTCCTTATATTTTAGGCGAAGTGTTGTGGAGTTGATAGCTACAGGGATTTTACTGGCGCTTCTCAGTGGGTTACAAATTATCCAAGTCATCCATTAGTAACACCGCTGAGCTGTTGTAAAGAGCTTCCATCTGGTGTCGATTTCTCGTGCGCATCGGCACCTTCAGACTCTAATAATTATTGGGAAACGGTAAAAAAAAATATAGAATTTTGAATAAATATACTTTCAATATATTTAAACCAATACAGATGGTTAAACAACTTCAAGCGAGTGAGTTGAAACCTTAGTTTATTATAGTTTATGAATGTATTAGTAAACGGACAATTTTACACAGGGTTGACTTAAATCATGTCAATACCGAAGTACTGACCACTGAGCTGATGATACCCTTGGGGACTTTAGTTCACCAGTTGCGGTATCAACCAGTACTGTGAAAAAACAACAACAATTCTTTACAAATTCATGAGGTCGAAGCGCTTTCCTAGATTAACATTCATCAAGAACGCTCAACGACGAATTTTTAATGCCAAGTATGAAAAAGAACCAGTTAAAAATGTCTTAAATGAATTTTATTTTATTTCAACGAACACTTATTTTACTAAGGTTGAAAGAGCCAAATAATCATCACAAATCATCATCAAAATGTGTTCATCCGGGTTTATTTCAATACTCTTGAGTTGCAACATCTCATTGACGTATACTCAAACTATTTTTACATTCATAAATGATGTACAATTAACACAAATATATTATTATACCTAGTTATATATTACAATAATTTTACTCCTGAGTATTTCCTATTATCTTTTTATAACTAGTCTTGTAAATTATAATATACAGCAATTTGTATTGTTTTCAGAGTTGTTTTGACGAGCTGTGGGATAAAGTAATAGGCAATGTTGCCATTACAGCAACAGTGTTGGCAGTTGGGGCAGTAATTCAGGTAACTAGAATAATATGTTTGAGATAAGTGTACGAAATCTTTGTTGTTGCTACATAAAGATTCACTGCGATTTTGAAGTATCTTTTTCCGATTTGCAATAAAACAATTTTCGAAATTGGGCATCCATTTGGCTGTGGGTTATATAAGTACACAGTCACGGCCTGTTAGAGAATGGTGCTTCACCACAACATATTGTTCCTTACATTTTACACAATGGGAAAATCATTCCCTTCCTTCTTTCGAATTGACTACATTAAGGATGTTCGCTACTCTGTTTCAAAATAACAAGCTGTTTAAAAGACTGTTATAAATTGATAGTATATAAATAAAGAAACTAAAAAAGCAGAAAAAAATGGTGGGTCCGTGTGCTTGTTTTCAAGATATAAGCCATTGAAAATTTGGCGGGAAATAATTCTCTCTAGATTTTTCTTACATTTAACATTAACATCTTTTTTATTTAAAAAACTATGAAAAAATAACAAGGATTTCATAAGATTTTGAAATATGGCTTTTTAAACTGTATGTAATAAAAATGTGAAAAGAAAAGTGGGGGTTTGTGGGCAAACTTTTTTGATGTTAATACATGGATAAAACCAGAGGATTCCGAAAATCTGGCAAAAATTCAAAACATAGAGGAGCAAACATCCTTAATTACAAAAAAAAAGGGATTTACAAATTATCCATATAGCTATTAAGTTCTTCAATATTATGACTTAATATCGAATGCAATGAGATGTTAAGTATTATTAGTTCAATAGTGTGTAAGTGACCTAATATGATAGATACAAGGTAAGTATCATATTAGGTCACTAGCACACTATGTAACGAATTTATCTTACCGACTATCTTTATTTGTTGAATTTAGACTAAAGTTGTCTTATTTGCTATCATAACACATCTTCCTATTTCTGTATTAAAGTGTTCAAGTGTTCAATTTTAAGAACCTTCTTCAATTGATCAGCACTAAAACAACTCATGTATTTGTTATCAACAACCTTGATTTAAAACAACTCATGTATTTATTATCAACAACCTTGATATAACAATACAACAAATGGAAGTTTATAACGACCTTGACTGGCTATACAGCCCTTGCACGGTCGGCATAACAATACTAAACAGAACTTTTAAATAAATACTTTTAAATAATCAACAGTGCCCAATTCGTAAATCCACAACTAACCGTGTACTGAAATAAGCCCCGCCTCCCTTTTAACCTAATATGGAATATACACGGTCTCCACGAGGTCACTTTTAACATATCATATTCCTAGAAACGTATAGGAGGTAAGATAAACCTTGTCCTTCGATATATTCACTAAGGGCGCATTTTAGATCTGTATTTCTTTACATACCCAATATTCGTAGACTGTTTAAGAAATAACTAATATTTTTTCTGTCTATTCGAAATAACATAAAAAAAATTGGTGCACACTGAATAACGCGCATAGCGGGTTATTTAACAGTGTGCACCACATTATTTCGAATAGACAGAAAAAATATTACAGTCATTTCTTATTCCATTTTAAACCGTAGAAAACCACGAAAAAACGTTGATGCCGTCACGGTCACATGTCTATATAGGTTATGTCTATGGGCAAATAACAAAATAACGTCAGCCAATCAGAAGACGCGTTACATCCAAAATTAAATTATTTCTATATAACTTTAGTTTTATATTGACCCGAATAATTCAGTCGTTATATTCCGCTGATCTACGAAGAGTACATTAACACCTGAACGTCTTCCTCGATCAAGACCGTCAACCGGAATTTTCACACCTCTTTGCAATACGGAAATTTGATTTAAATTGGCAGCTAAAGAAGGAGGAGTTCCGGATGTTAATTGATGTTAAATGATGTAAACTGATGTTAATTGATGTTAATTGATGTTAATTAATTATTATCGGATTTGTGTTAATTGAACACACGTGTTTGGTAAAACAATTACAAGAGAGTTGCGCCGACTCATTATCCTGATCGCCGCTGATTGGCTCTCTCTCACAGAGAGCAGGCGACGCGGCCAATGATCACAAGGAGTTCAAGCCCTCGTGTGGGAGAAAATCGGACACGGAAAGGGCTTGAATTATTCGAGTTAGTTTTATATCGATTTTTATTATTCATTTACAGCTCATATTGATTATAGTAGAATTTGTGTTGTTTATGGACGTAAGAAAAAACAAAGTAGATATGAAAGGATGATATGTAAGTGTTATAGCTATATCTTATTTTCATTAATTATATACAAGCATACACAAATAAAGGGATGTGCCGATCGATGCCTTGTTAATATAATTAGAAATTATTTAGTTTGACAATAGATAAAAGGGTTCGGAATAGACACGTCTTGTTTCCGGCACTGCTACCTCTATAAATGCGGGCCGACACACTTTAATCATGATGAATTTATGGTTATCCAAAAATCATTAAAAAAAAGCCTTTAAGTAAGTGTGACAGATTTGAGTAGTGACAAACATATTTTTTACCGCATAAGTTAAAGAGACAATTGAATTATCAGCAAAAGATCAGACCTGTAACTAATTTGTCAGTTTCAGTTGTGGTTATAAAACATTAATTAAAGATTTGCAATATAACAACCACATGCAGGGATGAATTCAAGAAAGTGACTCAGCGGGCGTATGCCTAGTACCCTCTTAAATCGAAAAATATCATTTGTTTGCCTAAGGAATAGTCATGGAAATCAAGTTGACAAAAATAGTACTTTTAATTGTATTAACTAATTATATATATAATGACAAAGAAAGTTTTGAATTGTCAGTTTCCAATTACAACTTGAAATCAAACATGTAAAAATAACATTACAAAAAATAAGTTTGCAAATATACCAAGTCGGTCTCATTGGGTCTAAGCGTGACGCGGGATTGCCGATTTTTTGTAAGCGGGACACGTGAAAGTCAAATTATTGTGTCGGGAAAACGGGAAATGAGGTCTAGCGGGACCCGGGAAATGACAAAAAAAAATGAAAAATTGCTTACGTACATAGTGTAAGCGGGATACGGGAATCTGACAAAACAGTAAGCGGGATCCGGGATTGGAACCCCGAATGAGACCCCCTACCAAGGGCAAATTCGAAAAGGGAAAGTCAATAAAAACAAAACCAAACGACATTATTCGGACTAGGCAATTATACTGTAATATTCCTGACTTGGTACATAATCTTGAGTATTGTTGAATGCCATAATTTTTTTTATGGAGGATTGTTGCGTGCAGGGAAGCATTTGAAAAAATGGCGCTAGAATAGTGGAAAACAAAGTCTTCGAAAATGTTTGAGACGTCATCATGATTCAGTTGACTGTAATGAATTTTCTGTTCCACTAATTATCGTTATACATTTTTTCGTGGCAACCATTCCAACATCACCAATTGCTATACTCAGGAACAGAATTTTACTTGTCATGACCAAATGTACGAGTACAACTAGTAGATAATGAACTGCTCATGGCTGTTCTGACCACATTGGTACATTTTAAAAGAATTTTCTTGTTGCTAAATATTTTTTTTTCATGTATTTTTTTGTCAGTTGTACTCCCGTGTGCAATTTTTTTTCTGTTACCAATGGTGTTCTTGGGATTATGATTTTCGCCAGTTCTTCTTTAATACGTTCATAATATTTTCTGTTAGCATTGCTTTTTTCGGCTTTGCAATGAAATGTTCATGCAATAGCAAATGCATATTTTAGAAGATCGTAATATTGTCCTCTAGATGTCTTTTTGGCTTATTGTGTTTATGAGTTGTTGCCTCACAACCGCATATTATGTTTCATAATCTGTATTTTATATTTTAGAGATGTATCAACCAACAATTAGAAGAAAAGCTGTGATATAAAATTATTTACAGTTCATTTTTGTATTTGTGAGATATTAGCTAGATTCATGTCTGAACAAATTACATGTAAGGATTATCCTGTCAATGTTTTTAAATGATTATATTGTTTCCAGAGATATGTAATTAAGACGATCCCTGTTATTGGGTGATGTTATCATAAAGGTGTTTGTTTTATTTAAATTGTAAGATTTATTATAGAGAAAAGAAAAACGATTTTTTAAATTGCATATTCTTTTTTGTTTTTACTTTTTACATTTTTATGCAAATATAAATGCAAGTTTTGTTCTTATTTTTTTATTTCATTATTCACACAGCTCAGATAATACGCATATGCAAGTTTACAAATTAATTTAAACGTTGAACTGTACAGAACTAAAAAGTTAATTCTAAAATAGTATCCATACCCATCTTCCTAAAATGGCAGGAGGAACATTTTAGTGATGTCGAGAAGGGACCGTAATTTTTGTTGGAACTCAGGATTGACACACTTATCTCGACTCTAAAACTAATATAGAATTTTTCGAAAAAAAATGCTATATTTAATGGAAAAATCGGGATTTAGCGTTTTATTTTTACGAGACTTCACTGTGTTGTTATTTTGATAAGTACCTTGAATTATCCATATCTTTAAACATTTTTTGTTTTTATATTTTTAAACGCTAAGAAAATGATAAGAAGTTATTTAATAGTAGTTGTTTAGTTATATATTTGATCCTATTTTGTTGTTATGCTGTCCGACATTGTAGATTTTCCAAGTGGTGAAAAATTCTTGTAAATTTACACTATTACTAAAATGAAAGTCACCTTTCAGATAATCGCTTTCTGGTACATTAAATTGCTGCAGTATCATGGAACATGTTCCAGTTGTTATTTTACATTTATGTTTTAATATTGATGTACATCATACATTATTTTAATTTATATGTATATATAGTTACTTGCATCTGTTACAACAGAGTTTGAAATTATAACGCATACGTTAGTGTTTATGTATTACATCTTGCAATCTACCGTATTTTTATTTAATTGTTAAAACTGTTTGTGTACATACACTATTGTTACATTTGAATGTTTGTAATCCATGCATTGTCTGCTGGCAGACATCGTGTATAATAGTGTTGTGAATCCCTAAGAATCATCCATTGTTATTATCATTAGCCTTATAGATTGAAATAAACAATTAATTTCCCCATAGGCGACAATGGTAGCCTTTTTCGAGATACAGACTTTAGAAAGTTAATTTTTTTTAACGAAACCTTGCTAGAATCAAAGAAAAGTTATTAGGACAGTATTTGTTTGTCCCAAAAATATGGGTTCGCGTTGCTTTTCTTAGCGTATTTTGCACTTATCTCCCATGCCTATCAATTTTGACCTTAAAAATATGTGTCTTGTCCTAGCGTTGAAAAGTCATCTCAGTGCCTTTAGGGCTACGGAATAATTTTTATTTTGCCTTTTGTATAAAGCAGAGTGCACGAATTAAGTCTCTAAGAATAAAACATAATGGGCGCACATATCGACCAATCAGGATTAGCCATACTCTTTATTTTGAATACCATGTTAATATGCTCATAAAATGGCTGCGCCCATAACATCTAATGGTGTATTGTAACCTTAACAATATTTTGTTCTATACATATAAATGTTGCTTTGTTACTGACTAGTTTTACCTTAAATTAGAGCTAATGGTGAATATTGCTATATTTCGTTTTATTTACACATAAAAAAAAACATTAAATAATGTTGAACTCAAGTTTGCATAGGCTAAGCGGTGTCAAAACGTCATCAACATGGTCATACATCTATGGGATATTTTAACGACCTTTTGTAGCTGATTTTGAATCATTTTTTACATGTATCTGCTTTTGATAATACGATCACATTCAACAATCGATTTACTTTTGCCAAACGATATGATCATTATTATAAATTAACTGTTTACAATCAAAATAGTTTCGAAGTGCTAAAATCAAAAAAGAAGTTCCAATCGGAAAGTCCTTAAAAATGCAAAATCAAAATATCAAACACATCTAACAAATGGATAACAACTGTCTTATTCTTGACTTAGTACAGGCATTTCCAGCAGTGGCATATGGTGGATAAAAATGGGTTCTATAGGTAGCCAAACCTCTCTCTATGACAGTAGCAGAGAATTCCATAATATTGACAACATGAGTGAGCAGTACAAACAGACATCATAGGTAAACATGTCAAACATTGGAGTACAGCAACAAACATTGTAATATAATCTTAATCACTATTAAAATAAATAACTGTTTCAACAAAGAATCACAAAATGGCATATGAACAAATAACATAAACAAACATGAGTGACAAGAACTCAAAATTGGCAATAGGACAACAGCACAATGGCGAGATGTATAAATACCGATCCACGTCATAGGTATATAATAAAACAAAATGTCTGAACAGTAAAAGTTAAAAATACACAAGGACAAAAAGGAAGTTTTAACACATAATTAATATAATAACGATGTCAGTACCTAGAATCTATATTTCAATACTATCATGTATTATTTGTGCAATACCTAATTTTTTTCAACAAGGACTTATAATTTGCTATGAACATTTATAGAAACCGATTTGTTTTGACATAATCTTGACTAATCAACTTTCTGCTCAGACACAGGTTACGTTTTAAAAATGAGAAGCAGCTGCAAGCTCTTAAATACCGAATGAGTTGCAACTGTTTGCATAAGCTGCTAAGGTAGGGATTAATTTATATAGAATGTTCTACATCATACATAGAGTACCTTGACTGTATTTGGCAATACCTTTCGGAATTTAAGGTCCTCAATTCCTTCACCTTCTTTTATTTGGATTTTTTTTAATTTTTATTTGAGCATCACTGGTGAGCCGTTTGGTCCTTCAGGGATGGTTGTCTCACAACAACCCATGGCATCTTATTCTTGGGGAAACCTTATATCCATCTTTTGTTATCACTAACATCCATATGAAACTTGGTTCACATCCATGTCTAGCATATTACATAAAGAATGGGTTTTTTTGTAAATATATAAGAAGTATATATATATATATATATATATATATACAACTCGTCTAAACATCAACCCAACAATGTTAGATCTGTAAATTTGCTTTCGCAAAAATTTTTGGTTCTTCCCTCGCCGGGATTCGAACCCATGCTACTGTGATATCGTGACACCAAATCGCCTGCACTGCAGCCGTCCCGCTAGACCACACGACCACCTGGGCTCTCAAAAAAAGAGCTTTCGCTGGCCATGTGTTACCTTTCCACGTCAGTTTGAATCTAGCGGCGTACTACTATATATATATCAGTTTATTGTTGATGTTTAGACGAGTTGTATATATCAGTTTATACATATAATGAAGCCTAGGTGGTCGTGTGGTCTAGCGCAGCGGATACAGTGCAGGCGATTTGGTGTCACGATATCTCAGTTGCATAGGTTCGAATCCCGGCAAAGGGAAGAACCAAACATTTGCAAAAGCAAATTTACAGATCTAACAAGATTGGGTTGATGTTTAGACGAGTTGTATATCAGTTCATACTATATTCCAGGGCTTGTATTTCATATCTTTTCCCCTTGATATAGACTGGCCGCTCACAAGGAAATGATTAAGCCAAAGGTCAATGAGGTGATGTTGATATCACTCATTCGTAAATTTTAGGATAACCTGAGACCACCCCTGGTTTTTGATGAGGTTCATGTCCCTCAGTCTTAATTAGTTTTCTATGTTGTGATGTGTGTACATTATTTCTTTAACCACGGTTTTGTCAGTTTATTTTCGAGTTATGCGTTTAACTATTCTTTTAGTATCTATTGTCTCACTTTTTCTGACAAAATTGTGAATTCTTCTTCTATTTTATAATTCTAACTGTAATAGCAAAGTATTACATAATATTACGTTTCATGCTTTCGGGTACATATTTTTGATGAATTTAATGCTGACGTTCCGATTCCGTGTGATTGAACTATTTGCTTTTTATATTTAATAAATCTTTCTAGTTGTTATCTGCAATTGTCTTATTTGATGACGGTGTTGTATGTTTATTAAAGATCGTCACATCTATCAAGTAGATTTGACCCCAAATTTTATGTTTCTATGGTGAAAATATAACTGCACATTTATTTTCATGTAAGTGTGTAAACAATAGTTAGATGGGTCTGGCCTACAAAGTACAGTTTACGTTTAGCGTTGGTTTAAAATGCCTGTACTAAGTCAGGGATATGATAGTTGTTAATTCGTTTTTATGTGTTTAAGCTTTTGATTTTGCCATTTGATTAGGGACTTTCCGTTTTGAATTTTCCTGGGAGTTCAGAATTTTTGTGATTTTATTTTTACAAGCTATCTATTCCCCGGAGGATTGAAAAAGTTACATTTGAACGGAAATTAATTCAGAAACTTCATGTAAAATGAGGTAGAAAGGTTGTATACGTTAACTTTACCAGGACATTTTTTCAAGAGTATTCAAATAATAATTTCGGAATTTCGAAACTAATATTGCCAGATATTTGAAAAAAATAAAAAGCATACCTGAAAATAACAGAAATCAGTAATATAAAAAAATATAACAAGATGTCCTAAATATGTTAGGCTTGTTGAATGGCTGTCGACTATGTCAGTGGAAGTTGATGAAACAAGTAACCATTCGTGTGTCTATATCGAACATATATATATATTTCGTATGTCTATAAAGATGTCGTCTACAAACAATTGCAAGGACACATATCACCGTCTTCAAATAAACTCAACATAGATAACATGATTAAATTTTGACGCCAGTTACACGTTTCGTCTATACAAGACTCATCAGTGACGCCCAAAAAATTCAAAAGGCAAAATTCAGTACGACTTCCAAATATAGTCAATATTCACCATTTTACTGTTGAGTGTTATGCTTATGATAAGTATCTTTGGATCTCGGTATAAATTTATATACATTATTATCTTAATTATCTGATGTTAATATTGTCAACTTTTACCAAAACGGTCAACTAATGGAATATGATGTTTGTGGTATACCACGACGACGATTACAAACGGATGTTGGTACATTGCATTTAAATTTGGAAAATACGGGATATCTTAAACTTTGCATTGGCCACAGAAATCTTATGATGTGGTACAGAATTTAATTCATTAACTCGATTTCTGCCTGTTTATTTTAAATTGAATGTACCTTAAATTTAATAAACATGATAAAAACAGAACATTCATAAATATACGAAATTATGTACATTTGAAAAATCTACAGCACTAAAGTTGATCAATGAACAGTTCATAAAAACGGTTAAATCTGGGGAAAAAGTATATATGTATACCGGTCCTTGTGTCATTCCTACATACTGATGATTTATACCCATTATAGTTCATGTAGTGTAAAAAGTAAAATAACAAAAATACGAAAAGTCAAAAATGGCAAAATCAAAAGCTCAGACAAATCAAAAGAATGAATAAAATGTCATGTTCCTGATTTGGTACAAACATTTTCTTAACATTAACTTCTAAATGGTATGACAGTCACATTAAATTCCCATTTCCGTAATATTTACTTTAATGCTAAGAGGGTAGTCGATTGAGTTTAGTATATGTTTTTGTGAATTTGAAATTTGTTGTGTGTTGGTCTTTGTTTTCTCTTATTTTTGAGTGTGAATTCACATAACTATAAGACGTGTCACGGTACTTATCTATCCCAAATTCATGTATTTGGTTTTGATGTTATATTTGTTATTCTCATAGGATTTTGCCTAATGCTAAGTCCGTTTCTGTGTGTGTGTGTGTGTGTGTGTGTTACATTTTAATGTTGTGTCGTTGTTCTCCTCTTATATTTAATGCGTTTCCCTCAGTTTTAGTTTGTGACCCCGATTTTGTTTTTTGTCTATGGATTTATGAGTTTTGAACAGCGGTATACTACTGTTGCCTTTATTTGACGATTGTGTCAAAAAAAATCTTTCGTCTTTGAAAAGATGTATTTGTATTGATAAATAGTCTAACCAGTCGTATTATAACTCTTGGATAATCTACACATGTACACATTGTATTGATAAATAGTCTAACCAGTCGTATTCTAACTCTTGGATAATCTACACATGTACACATTGTATTGATAAATAGTCTAACCAGTCGTATTCTAACTCTTGGATAATCTACACATGTACACATTGTATTGATGAATAGTCTAACCAGTCGTATTATAACTCTTGGAAAATCTACACATGTACACATTGTATTGATAAATATTCTAACCAGTCGTATTATAACTCTTGGATAATCTACACATGTACACATTGTATTGATGAATAGTCTAACCAGTCGTATTATAACTCTTGGATAATCTACACATGTACACATTGTATTGATAAATATTCTAACCAGTCGTATTATAACTCTTGGATAATCTACACATGTACACATTGTGTTGATAAATACTCTAACCAGTCGTATTATATATAACTCTTGGATAATCTACACATGTACACATTGTATTGATGAATAGTCTAACCAGTCGTATTATAACTCTTGGATAATCTACACATGTACACATTGTATTGATAAATACTCTAACCAGTCGTATTATAACTCTTTGATAATCTACAAATGTACACATTGTATTGATAAATTGTCTAACCAGTCGTATTATAACTCTTGGATAATCTACACATGTACACATTGTATTGATGAATAGTCTAACCAGTCGTATTAGAGCTTTCTTACAAATTGACGAAAGGTACGTATGCTTGACGAATCATACTTAAGACTCGTTTAAGGGATCCTTTCTTTTGACATATTTAAATAATTATAGTCGTGGAACTTCGGACAATTATCCTACATGCAACGACACTTATTAAATTGGATTTTTCTTGGGATATATTTAGGATTTCGGGACGTACTATAGGTTAAAATATGATACCACCAGGTCGTAGGAGATAACACTTCAAAATATCCTAAATATAGAGTAGTCAGACGAAAACATTTCCCCTAATAGACTAAAAACCGGCCCTCTTCAATAATACAATGTTGCACTGTTTAACCTATAAAAAAAAAGTCAAAGCAAATACATTGTCTTCTTTCCTTACAGAAAAATGAGAAAAATCAAAGCGCAAATACTTCCTTGATTCAAAATTTACAACGCTCAAAATAATAAAATGAAAATGAAGAAAACAAGATGATCTTCAAACTATGCCATATGCTGGTGCTCGTTTAATAACTTTTGAATCATCGCCTCTCCCCTGGTAATATGCATTGCTCCCCCTTAATGTATATATATGATACACCGGAGCAATTGAAGGGTTGTTTTAGTGTATAATTACGTTTTGCCTATTGTCCTGAACCTTCATGAAATATTAGCCACTGGACGATAAGTGACAACTTTGCGTCTATCTTCCAAACATGTGTACTGTTAAATCGTCATCATAAAATCCACAAAATTGTAGATTTATTTTCTTGATATACAAAATCTGTTTTTCTAGATTTATTTAACATTTCTTTTTAAAAACATTGTAGCATATTTTTTTTAAGCAAATCTCGATATTCCACTTTGACAATTTGCTGAAAGTTTACTATAAAAAATAAAAATAAATGTGAATCATGTCGTTAAATTTAGACTAACGTACTTCAATAATGCCATTGAAATGTTAATCGTGAAACTCGTGCTTTAAAAAATCCCGCGGAAATGTGTGTACTCGTAGTTTACGTCAGTAACGTATCGGACGTAAGTGTATTTGACACTATTTTTCTCTGTTTGATTATATAAAAATCGTGTATTATTTACGAAATCATTATTTTTGAAAAATAAACTTGATTTAGAAAAGAATGCTGTTTTACTGGATAAAACAAAGACTCTTTTAACTGTTATTGTGGAAATGAAATACGTGCTCCCTTTACGTTCGTTCGTACCTTTCGTCAATTTGTAAGAAAGCTCTATTATAACTCTTGGATAACCTACACATGTACACATCCAACAAGTAGTGAATTAATTAAACTTTTGCTTTGAACTAACTATTATTTAAAAGATAGATTTCAATCCTTTTATTCCAAATGGTTCTGCTGGTGTTTTTTTTTATGAAATATAGTATACAATTCATTTCATTTTATAAGACTGTTTCCAAGTCAGTTTATTCTAAAAGATATTATTAATTAAGTGTGTTTGACAATCCCGTGCATTCAAAATAATTCATTGTGGAGGTATCGTTTAGAGACAATGTGCTGACTTTGACCTTAGTCATACCCTTTATTGGAACAAATTTCAAGAATATTGCCGAGAACGTTTTTTTGAATTACTTCTGATTTTATACTTCAGCGAAAAAATGTGTGAAGGTTTTTTTTTCGAACTTAACATTACAATCATATTGGGAAAATAAACAAAAACTGTGTTTACTTAAATTTTGTCACTCCTTCAAAAAGTGTATTCGAATACCAAGAACATATAAATATGATCGTAAATTAGGTCTTGTTTAACAGGTAAATAAAACACTTACTTTCATATGAAGAGCCCGTTACACAATTAACAACAGTAAAGATTTCATCTCTTGTGTTTCTTGCGACTAATAACTAAGGGACTGACATATTTTAATTTACGACTGTGAAAAGGTTGAGAGATAAAACAACTAAAATAAATATGGATTTATTATGTGTAAATAGAAATAGTACATACAACCATGACATTTCACAATACAAGTAACAAATGTGTTTATCAGTCATCGCCTTTAAACATGCACACACAACCAAGCAATATAAAGGAAATCAATCCTAAACTGCACATGGCCAATGTAAATTTCCATACAACATCGAGACACTGCGAAGAATTGTCATCTGCCGAAGCACCATATACCAACCCTGAAAATTACGAACAACGCATTACGTTATATGTATTTATTCATTTCATGTACCTCCGAAACAAAATGATTTATACTGTTCTGGATACAATTTTGTTTGTCGTGATAATTGAATGAATTTTTGGATAAATTTTAAATACATGGTGTTTTTTTAATATAATGTTCTTCATTATCTTTTCATTGAATACAATTAATTAATATGTTTCTACATCATGCACATGGTTTAAGAAAAGACATGATAAATTGTGACAACATTAAGTGTCATCGATTTATTTGAATACAATTAATTAATTTACCCGGTATATGAATATTAAGACTAAGAGGGTTAGAGAATCAAAATGTGCATATTTATATTGTTTTTGCATGTTCTATTTTCCTTTGTTTCCTTACATCCATTTTGGTGTAAGTGGTGGAAAATACTCATACGTTATTTAAATATTCATTTAAGTAATAAAATCAGATTTATCAGATAGCTCCTTGGCGCTGAGCCATCAAAACAGAACAGCTACATTTAACATTAACCTACCAACAAAGACAAAGATGAAAAACACAAAGGACAAAGCTCCAGTAATTCCATTAACACACTTGACTGTTTCCTTGCTGCCTTCACATCGGAAACTTTTGTAACTACTCCAGAGTGTGTTTGAAAAGAAAATCATTACAGCATCAAACAGGCCAACCAGTCCGGCAGCTAACAGAAAGAACGGTAGTCTATAACCTTCGTGAGGACAATCCGAAGCATACACTAAAGCTGTATATAAAAAGATGGAAAATTATTTTTCTTGCTCTTTTTCATAAAAACCATTTTTATGCATGTCAATCCATATGCAAATTAAATGATAATTTTTCAAATCTTTATTTTTGTTGCATTTATAAATAGTGACAAACGTTTCCTTTCTCAGTTGAAATACAAAAGAAAACAAAATACTGTATGTGTGTGCTTCATTCTAATAAGATGAGTTGAACTGCATAATTTATACAGGTTTTTCCTAATGTTGTGACATTACACCACCATAGTACTGACACAGGTTCGCGGAAGATTGTGTGGAAATGAATATTGTTATCAAAGGTACAAGGATTATAATTTAGTACGCCAGACGCGCGTTTCGTCTACAAAACGCACATGTTTAACCCCCATACAATGACTAAGTTATGAATAATGCGCAAATCTTATATCATTTATCCTTGCGTCTTTCCTTTTCTATAAATTTTTAGGCACAATATTGCATGAAACAGTGTTACATCTTTAATATATGATGTGCTTGAAATATAATTTGAAAATCGGACATGTGAACAGTGTAAGACTTATATGCTGTTCCAAGTGCATCGGTTACAAAATATTTCAAACAAATTCAGACAAAAGTTAAAAGACGAATTCGGAGTCCTTTCCGAAAATAAGTCAAAAACTAATTGAAAATATATAGTAAGATGGAACAGTCGTAATCTTAAAGTATTGAGGTATACTATTAAGAACAAAGGCTCTGTGTAGGACTTTAATATCTTACCAACAGCTATACTGGATACAGAAAAACAAAACAGCACCAGGGCTTGAACTAAAACAAACGATATTAGATATCATTAGCAATTAAGAATCATTTCAATTACTTATTTACATTCCGACATGAAATATGTGTTACATATAAACTTGTTGAAATTACAAATCAAACAAAATAAATGACAGAATAGATCTGGAGCTAACAACAAAATTATACATGCCAAAGGTTACAAAACTATATATACATATATGTATGTGTCAATGTAATTTTTTTTATCGAGATGACATTGTATACGATTCCGATTATAATTTTATTATTAAAGTTGATTTTCTGTATACCATCCAATTATTTCATATTATCTTCCGTCAATTCTCAATGTTCAATATGATAGAAAGTAAACAAAGACCTTGTACATTTTCTTCTAAATACATTACTTTCTGCCGTCACGTTTTGCTGAAAAGTCGCTTCTGTTTTGCAACACGTCGAACATTGTGTTTTCATTTGTATATCTTTCTGTCGAGATGGAAATGGTATTTGCAAACTACATTTGCTTGAATACACTTGAAGATTTGACGAACATGTATTTGTAGTACCTTGAAGAATTGAATTATATAAAATAAAACATTGATGACTTTTTGTTGGATATTTTGTTTTCGATTAAAGGCGACAGAAGTTTGTCGATGTTCAAATCTGGCCTATTAAATTGACAAAGAACACACAAATGAAAAATGATCGATTTTCATAAGTTAGAAGAGAGAGCGAGATGGAGTGCATGGACAGGGTTAGTAGTTATCAAAGGAACCATGATTATAATTTAGTACGCCAGACGCGCGTTTCGTCTACATAATACTCATCAGTGACGCTCATATTAAAATATTTATAAAGCCAAACAAGTACAAAGTTGAAGAGCATTGAGGATTCAAAATTCCAAAACGTTGTGCCAAATACGGCTAAGGAAATCTATGCCTGGGATAAGAAAATCCTTAGTTTTTCGATAAATTCAAAGTTTTGTATATTCTGTTATAAATGCCTCAGTCGTCACGCAAATCTACACTTAGTCAATATGTCACAATTGACAATTAGGAATAGGACACAAAGGGTAAGAATAGATCAGACGCATATACTGTTAGCTAAAGCTCTAAGACTGCGAAATTTAGTTGCTCAAGCACAAAAAATATAATACAAATAACAAACAAAAAAATCAATGTTTACATGATAATTCACCCCCTTCTAGTTGTTTGTTTTTTTAGAGTGATTATGATAATAACACAATGTTGACTGCTGTATCCGTATTATTGACATTTATACCTATTATAGATAGGAAGATGTGGTGTGAGTGCCAATGAGACAACTCTCCATCCAAATAACAATTTATAAACGTAAACCATTATAGGTCAATGCACGGTCTTCAACACGGAGCCTTGGCTCACACCGAACAACAAGCTATGAAGGGCCCCAAAATTATTGTTTTGTCCACACATCGTTGTCAATGTAATGTAATTTTACGCGACTGTCATACAAGTGAAAGGTTTGACTAGCTATAAAACCAGGTTAAATCTACCATTTTCCACGTAAGAAAGTCAGGAATATGACAGATGTTATCCGTTCGTTGATGTATTTGAGATTTTGATTTTGCTATTTGATAAGGGATTTTCCTTTTTGGATTTTCCTCGGAGTTCAGTATTTTTGTGATTTTTCTTTTTGCTATCAATGAAAACGTTTAAGAATTAAAGAAGAAATATGCAGAATTAAGCACTGTAACGACTCAGATCAGTGCGGAATAGTTATTAAGGAAGGTTGAGCGCTTACGAACATGTTTTTCGTCGCCACATCCTTTATATAATCCAATATTCGCAGTCTATTGTGGTTTTTTTTGGTTATATAATGTCACTGGCCTAAATAAGTTAGTTTTTCTTTGTTGTATTGCTGCACATTTTTATCGGGGAAATTGTTTCCTCTTTATACGGTTTGGATTCTGGCAAATATTGAAGGCCGGTCTATCGGAAAAGGTAAAATAACAAAAATACAGAACTCTAGGGAAAACTCAAAACGGAAAGTCCGTCATCAAATGGCAAAATCAAAAGCGCAAGCACATCAAACGTTTGAATTACAACTTTCATATTATTGACTTGGTAGAGGCATTTTCTTATCTAGAACATGCGAAATAAAGCTGGTTTTATAACTAGCTAAACCCTTCTCTGATATGACAGTCGATGTTTGACCAAAACAAAAAACCATAACGGTAGTTTATTTAAAGTTCATGTGTTTTGGTTTCTTTTGAATAGTTGTCTCATTGGCAATCATACCACACATTGGCTTTATTGTTATATCAATTTCATATAGTTGTATGTAATAATTAACTTAAATACATGTAAATCTTATAAAAAAAAGAATTATAATTTCTGTTTAATTTATTGTAGCAATGATTGTGAAAAGATATCCACACATTTTACCCACCAAACAAAGCTCTCCTCCAACATTCTCCAAACTGACAGTATTCCGCCATATTAAAGTATTTCAATAACTGACCGTCAATCTTACTTATTTACTTCCTAGTTGAAGTAAATTCTCCGAAGTAAACATTTGGTTAATTTCCAAAGAATTCATTTAAACATAGTATGGCTTTATAGATTGTTAAAATATCTATACCTATTAAATGTCAAGTACTTCTAAATGTACTCATAAAATATCGTTGGGTATACATACACTTTAATAAAGTATATTTTAACATTGTAGACGTGAGGTTTATGTTTATATCAATCATGAGGGTTAATTTGGAGGGGGTTAATTAAACTTGAAAGAATGGTGGCGTGGAAAAATATAAAGACGGTTTTTTTTTTTCAAACAAACAGCGACATAAATAAACATGTTTAAAGTACTGAATCCAAAAACGTTCATAATATTTAAATATTTGCTAACTTCAAGTTGAATAAAAAGGTGAATAATTATGGCGCGCTTAAAGACAGTGGTATCTTGAAACTAAAATGACAAATGCTAAGACTATAAACATGTCTCAAATCTATGGAATTTGATTTGAAAGGTCAACTGTTCCGAATTTCAAAAACACTGCATGGGTACGATACGGGTCAGATGAATTTCCAAGTTTTAAACAATGAGTTTGTATTTGAGCCTATATTACCATATATGCATGTATAATAAGCGTCTGCTTGCACTTGCCAAAAATAAATGTATGGATAACCAATTATTTAAAACTTTCCAAATATCTCGAAGCTCCATACTATAACTCAAGTAAAAACATATAAGATGCATAAAATTCTAAATTAGTCATCTTTATCAAACTTTTAAGGCTTATTCACAAAAATACTGAACTCCGAGGAAAATTCAAAACGGAAAGTCCCTAATCAAATGATAACACACATCAAACGAATGGATAACAACATATTTCTGCCACGGCATATGTACCAAAGAAATACAAAAAGTCACATGTACAAAGCACCCCAGCTAAAATAAATAAAGGATAATACAGACAACACATTGACGGGATGCATACGTATTGAGCCACGTCAAATGGATATCACCAAAAAAGACCAAACAGACCAAACAGTAAAATTAATATTAATAATAGAATTAAATAAAAGAACAATATAACACGTTATTAAGATGATAAACAACGTTAGTACGCAGAATCTATACACCAAGACCATCATGTATTATTCGTGAGGTTGGTATTTATCAACAAGGTATTGGTACCTCCCGATAACCAGACCATCATGTATTATTCGTGAGGTTGGTATTTATCAACAAGGTATTGGTACCTTCCGATAACCTTTTTTTTTTTTAGAAAAACTGAGACGTTCATTGACATATCCTTGTTCGTTAACTTTCTGCTCAGACAGACACTGGTGACGTTTTACAGTCTGAGTAGGAGCTGCAAGCTCTTGAATATCGAATCAGTTGAAAATGTATATCCCATATGCAGGTGAAGCTTGTATATTTCTACTAAGGGGACGAATATTTGATATTCTGGGGGGGGATTTGTTTTGGATCGGTTATTTATTTTTGTAAACTAAGAGGACAGGTTATTTATTTCCTGCACTATTGATGCAAGATTTTTCATTTTTCATTAAAGCAAGGGACTGATTATTTTTTTTCACAACTATATTTATAAATTATTTGTTATAATACATGTATAGTCAAGTTATTATGTACCATTTAATCAGAATTAATCATTATCCTCTGCAGAAATGAATCTTCTATATTCCCAACTGCATATACATGTACATGTACATGTACATGTATTGCATACTTACACAGTATTGGTTGTATCTAGCCTTCTTTAAAAGTATTGGGAAACATTTTTCGTTGAGCGGAGCGAAGCAAAACCAATTTTGAAGGGTTTTGGAGCCATTGAACATTGAAGGCCCAAGAAGCTATAGAACAAATGATACAAAACCATGCTTTCTTGGTGTTCCCCAGACCCTTTCTTAATCTGAAAATGCAAGTTCTGTTTTAATCATTTTTTGACAATATTTTGGTCTCAAAGCAAAATGTATAGATTCAGTGTAAGACTTAAGTTTCTAGGTACAACATCAAAAGACCAATATGCATGAAAAAGCGAAAAATGTAATTCACATAGTTAAGTCTGTGTCTTCTGTTTGTTTTTTTTTTTTTATAATTCATGATCAAGTTAATAACAAAATTACTAAATCACAAAAGGAATGCAACACTAACAGAATACAGAAGGGCAATCAATGAACAATAGACAAATAAATAAGAAACATTGATCCCGAAAATCAGGGGCTACGTCTGAGGGAGAACAGAACGAGCGTTGGTTTTGAAACTTTTTACATGAGGCATAAATTTTGCCTCAATGTAGTTATGGCCCTGTAATAAAAGTGAGTTAAGTGTTTCTGAGAAAATATATCTCAAGTTAAATGAAACCAATTTTCAGACATTTCCAGCATATTTAAATAATAATTATACTTTTATTATTAAAAGATTTGGGAAGTGTTTCCCGATTTATTTTTTTTGGGGAAAAGATGAATTTATGATGAATCTAGTGCCATCTCATACTTTCGATAAGACCTGCTGAATTATTTATTTTCAATACATTGCAAGTCAGGTAATTTATTTTCAAACTACCACAGAACAAACAGTCATGTATGTATTTTTGTGATTATTAAGGCTGAGTTATTTATTTTCAAAATCCTCCTGTCCCCCCCCCCCCCCAGGAATATCAAAGGGTCGTCCCCTAAGGGGGGGTTAATAATTTCAAAATTGAAATCGTCTCGTTTGTCATAGATTCTGGTACTGAGATGCCTGTGTATGTCAAATTCGAGGTATAAGTCTAAAAATGATGCAGAGGAAGCCGTATGTGTTGTTTTTTTAATTTCTAGTTCTAGGGAATATATTAACGGAAGCATGTAAACAATTCAAATATACAAATTTTGCTTTTTTACCTTCTCTAACAAAGAGTTCCATTTCTTTTGTTTAATTTCAGCTGGGTTTCGCCTGCATAAACTCCAGTTTGAATAAAGTTATTATTATACATAGTCAATACTAGACTGGGATATTCATTAGCTTTCGATAAGATACATGTAGGTTTGCACTTCCCCTCAAGCATCCATGATGTCCTCAATCAGAAACTGAGATCCTCTCACGCATGAAATAATGAACATTGAAAGACTTTAGATTTATTAAGACATGTCTATTAACTTCGGACAGAGTGTTAGTCGTTCAAAACGACATCCTGACCCGTGTACAGAAAAAAAATTATTTGAACTTGTAGGTCTATTAATAGTTTAATGTCACTTTTTTCGACAATTTCTCGATTGATTTGCAGGGGTTTAAACTCCATTCAAAAACAGTAAACAAAAAAACGTGTCTTTTAATGAAAGCATTCACCACAGCATAGCATTCTCCGAGTTGCAATATATGATCAGTTGAATTCGCAAATTACGATTTTAAAAATGAACATGCCTTGCGATCAAGTGAAACAGGAGGCTAAAGATACACCAGGGACATTAAAACTCGAAACTGAAACAAAAACTGACAACGCCTTGGCTTGAAAAGATATACTAACAGATAGACAATAGTTCACAAAACACAACATTCAAAACTAACGACTGAGCAACACAAACCCATCAAAAAGGGGGTGATTTAGGTGCTCAGGAAGATTAAGCAGATCCTGATCCACGTCCTGGCACCCATCGTGTTGCTCATGTTAATACAACACCGGTAAATTATTGATTACACTTTCTGTTGTCCATGTTTTTAAACCTTACATATCAACAGATATGGATTATCTTGAAAATACATCATGTGCATCGACGTTGTATAAAGTTTACTTTTTCCAAGTCATCGCAGAAGGTAGTTTTAGTCTTTATATCTGCCTGCGACAAATTTTAAAATAAACAAGAAACACGCAAATTACTTTATCACTTTACAGAATGATGAAAATTCGATAGAAATGCCTTGTATTTAGGAATAATGAATAAAACCAATTCATAAAAATAATTGTTTAATAAATAAATTATTTAAACTCAAATATATTTAACAATAACATACAGCACAAACACCTCCACACTCTCATTTTCTCTTATCACACACACAAATACACACACTCTTTCTCACGACTAACTCACACAAACGTACACAAAGAGGTTCTCTCACATATACAGGCACGAAAACTCCCTTCTTTTAATACTTCGACAGGCATTCTATCAATCGCACAGACCGAAACACATGTACTCCCACATCTCAATAATGAAACACGATAAAAATAAACTCTTCAAATGTAGTTGTGATAATTTAAAAAATATGTAATCAATTTCCTCTGTGTTTATGTTTAGTTCATGTTTTCTGTAGACTTGCAAAAGAACCCCCATCTCTTTTGATTCCATGGGTCTGTCTTATACCATCCAAAGGCAACTTCTGACACATCTGTAGCGACCTTCAACTTAACAATCATTCCTGAAAATGGAAATAAATAGTGACGAGGTTACGTTTTTTACAATCACAAAACCTGAGAAAAAAATCGAATATTGTATAAAACGAAATGCCAAACTCTATCCTCTATACGATTTCGTATATAGCATGTATAGTTCAATTATGTATATGAAATAAAATTGAGAATGGAAATGAGGAATGTGTCAAAGAGACAACAGCCCGATGAACCCTACCAGGGGCGGATCCAGCCATTTTAAAAAGGGGGTTCCCAACCAAGGACAAAGGGGGAGGGGGGTTTCCAACTATATGTCCCCATGCAAATGCATTGATCGTCCAAAAAAAGGGGGTTCCAACCCCCGGAACCCTCCCCCTGGATCCGCCAATGCCTACACACTTGCAAACAAAATAAACTGACATGTCACATTTTATACATATTGATAAGACTGCATTTTCTGATGTTTTAACGTTGAAATAGCATGTAATGTCCATAAAGATTAAGTTATAATAACTTTACCTTCTTTAATTTTGACGAAGCACTCGTTTCTTTTATCTGTCAAATCCTTTGCCTTCACATAAGTGTTGCTTAGAAAATTAAACTGGTTGTCTTGGCAACTGATGTCTGCAAAATGAAATGATTGGAACGTTATTAGAAATGTTCGAATTGTCAAAAACGAATGTGGTGCATTGTATTTGTTAATTGCAATTTGGGCTTATGAAAACCTCAGATGTCTCTAGAATATATATATTTATGATTGTAGTTATGGTGTAATTCGTTTGACAGATTTGCTCTTGTTCCATGTTGTGTTTTGTGTACTTTGTCTGTTTGTCTTTTTCTATTTTACCCATGGTGGTGTCAATTTATGAGTTTGAATGTCCTTTCGGTATCTTTTGTCTCTCTTTTATGTGAATGGCCGTCGCAATTTAAAACTGGTCAAGTTTTTAGGCAAAAAAGTTTTGCGTTTTTTCAATCAAAATAAATTAACGTTACAAATTAAAACAACTGACTTACTATTGTTATTGCGTTGTTCTTTTGTCGGCTCAGATGGTTGTTCTTTCGTTGTCTGCATGTCTGATTTGTAATTAACATATTGTGTATCTGGAAGCTTGGTTTTAAATCCGTTGGTAGTTTGAAATTCCTACATAAAAATATTTATTATAATCACATTGCAAACAAGATTAACAAATAGTATGTATTGGAAGAGATCAATTTTTAAGTGACAGTTCAATTGTTACTTATTCTATGCACAAAATAGAACAATCAATGATTTAATAAGATTATTTTCTAGTTTGTAATCTTTGAAGGGAAAACTCACTTTTGTGAAATTGAAGATTGTTGATAGATTTAAACGGGATCGAAATAATGAGACAAATGTGAATGCTCAACACTACAATGGAAACACATATTGTTTGAATAGTTACCTGTGGTGAACTGAACTGGTATTTGGAGCTTAGTTTCTCAATAATTGATTCTGCAGCCAATCTGCAGTCAAAGTCATCAATGTGTGGAAGTACTTCATACAGTCTACAAGACAAAAGAAAAGTCAATCAGTAAACTGTTTCTGGGTAACAGATAAATCATTAAAAACTTAGATGAATCGATAAAGCATAGATAAATCAATCAAATGTAGTTCAATAAAACTTAGATTAATCAATTAAAAACTTAGATAAATCAATTAAAATCAATAATTATAAAATGTATTCCATCATTGTTTAACATATGTTTACTCGTTTAAAATAACAGCCGAAAACAGACACGCAATAGTAAAAGGACACCGAACTTCTACCATTGGCACTTAAAGTCTCCTTTCTACGTTTATAGTGTAGAAGTGCTGTCACATTGATACTTACCGTTTTGTTGTCATTTACACTCGTTAAAACAAACCATGCATTTGGTTTACATTAAACAAACTACTTACTTGTTGGTATGTGCTGCAAAGATATACTTCATAGACAACAATCCACTGTGAATACGATCTGTTAGGTTAAATCGTATATCCTCCATTAGGTCAATTTCAAGCTAGATAAAACATAAAGTAAAACATCGTATCAAGACGAAATCTTTATACAACTTAGACATAAAAAGGATCACACAGTATGATAAAAAACGTAAATTATAAATGACTCTGCAAATTAAAGAACCAAATAAACTATTTTCCACATATAATAGAAAACTACAGATTGTAGTTTAGAGTTATTCTGTTCCTTTTAAAATAGACAAAATACAATTTTCTTGACTGTTTTTTTTTTTTTTTTTTTTTTTTTTTTTATAATTCTAGAGAACACAGTCAAATAACATTTCATCGGTTCGCATATTTTTACACCCAAAAAATCACCACTTTTTCAGATTACACCTCCCTTACATTGCACCAACGTAACAAAATATTCTACAATTGAACTTTAAACATTGACTTTTTCTGTTAAACTTACCAATTTTAAAGCATTTCTAGTAGTTTTTTCTTTTGTCAGTAAAGTTTGATATCTCCTGTTTGATTCTTCTGCTTTCTGTATTTTATAATTCAGTGTCGTCTGCAATTGTGTAATGCTGTTATCTCGTGCTTTCATGTTTTTACTTGATAATTTGTCCGCTAAATGATTTCTTGACAATTTAGCCGTGTTCAGGCATAATTCATACTTCTGTACCTTACTATCAGCAATCCAACACACCTTTAAATGTATATTACATCTATGGTATATATAACGATTTTACACACATTGTAGTTCTAGCTGTAAACAATTTATCACAAAACAAATTCCTTTTCTTTTCCACCTCCTAAATTGGTGTGCAAACACTTAAGATTAGAGAGTATTAATATTTTTCTCAGAAAAACATCGCGTAAAAGACTTAAAGTCAACTGGTAATATATGTCCAAATTATTATAATTTTGGAATGAATTACTTGAAACTAATAACTTGCAAAAAAGATTGTCACATGTGTGTAGTAAAATTACCTCTTGTTGTCTTTGAAGATCCTTGTACAAATAAGTGTGAGCTCTATATAGCTTATTCATTTCATTGACCTGTTTTTGATATTCTTCTACTTTTATCTGATGAAATCTGAAAATATGCAATCAATTATGAAATTTAACTTTTGTAACTAAGCACATGGAGTTTAAAAATTAGGTTCATTCGTAAAACATTTTACGTCTGTGTGAAATATGAATATGGTATTTTCAGGAAAGAATAATTGTTTCTTTTTTTGTTTAACAAACTGGTTTCTTTTAAAACACTCTCAACTCGTGCAAGAGACCGCCTTGACTCTATGGACGACCTCGCTATGACCCTTCAGAATTAGATGAATAAAAGTAATGAACGCGCAGTTCCTATTCTTTTTTTCATTTGTGTGTAGTGAATTAAATTATATATGTGTTACGAATTGATAAATTTATTTCTACTATAAAATGAGAACACAAAATATCCCTTTTGTGTAATGAAACCTTTGTTTGAGAAAATTTTACACAGTTTGTATTATTTAATTGAAATAACTTACGTTGGTATTGGTAGAATGCTGTCAGATGACGAAACCAGTTTAACGAACTTGTTTTGGATGCTGGAAGCAACGGACTTCTTCTTACTACTATTGTTAGCTGTCTCGTGTGCTCCAACAACACCCAAAATCATTTCAGACAGTAAATAAAACAATTTGTTTATTTCTGGAAACTCTGGAAAATAAAAGTATCCACGTCTGAGTCTCTCAAGTGAATGTACTAGAAACATATGAACAACATGCATGTTGTATTGCATTTCATTCACAATTTATTGATATCAAATTTAAAGAATTACAAATAAAAAACAATGGACATACATATTATATTGTTTAATCTAAATTAATTTAAACAGTCGATAAAGGCCAATTTAACTCGAAAGACACTGCTAATCGAGAGAACGATTCGGTTATATTTATATTTATAACACTGCTTTTAAATTGCACTGTGTCATATTTGAAAGCGCTTAACTGCATGCCTATGAAGGAATTATCCAAAATTATGTGATCATGTCTTGGTGTCGAAAAACATTCTGCTTAATCTTAATATTTTACACATCTAAAAATAACATAATCTTACCCATATTCTGTCTGTATGCCATCATCTTGTGCATGACACTTTGAATTTGTTCTCTTGGGAAATCTGCATTTTCCGAATTGAAGTTTACTTCAAGAGATTCGCTTATTGTAGCGAAAACATCAATTCTGGAGAAGAAGAAAAATATCGTGCTTGATGCCAAGTAATATTTTTTTTAAGAAATTGTGTTTGTGTTCAAACCATTAGTTATACATTTATAGTTATATGACTTTCAGCAATCAATCAATTAGATTCAGTAAATAATAATAATCAAATATATATATTATGGAAAAAGTAAAAATCTGACCGGTAAAATAAACGAAAGGAAGATTCTTAATGAAACTTATAAATAATGAGTATAAAAAATCGCCGAACATTTTCAATATAAAAACTTACGTTCTGTGCGAAAGAGATGTAATACTGTAAATATCGGGAAAATATAAACAATCCATCTTATCTTCTTTGATTTCTTTTAAAAAGACTGCTTCTCAAATTTTACAGCTGGGCTTTCCTTCGTAGTGAGGGTAAGATAGCCCGGATAGCGGCGAGAGTTAACGTCATAATCTCGACGTCTTTTCGTTGGACGTTGGAATTAATGTAGAACGTCACAGTTAGAGTTATTTTTAGTTGGTTGCTGGACAAAAATGTAAAACGCGGCGATTTTTATTCAGCAGAATAATTATCTAGTATTTTGGATTTTTAAAGAAAACGTTAACTGCATCTAAATAAACTTCAATAGACAAAATCCGGTATGTGAAACAAACCTATAAATGTGCAGAGTCCAAGTAATTGCGTCGATGTTTTTCTCAATTTTATTTACGATTTCACGAAAACCTGCTTATAGAAACTGATCGAAAAGTGACCAGTTAAAGCTACATTTACGACCATAAAATGTTCCGTTCTAATGACGTTTAAATGGGTTCACCGTTTCTCTATGTCTTCACATATTGTGTATATGGGTTCACCGTTTTTTATGCCCCACCTACGATAGTAGAGGGGCATTATGTTTTCTGGTCTGTGGCTCCGTTCGTCCGTCCGTCCGTCCGTTCAGGTTAAAGTTTTTGGTCAAGGTAGTTTTCGATGAAGCTGAAGTCCAATCAACTTGAAACTTAGTACACTTGTTGCTTATGATATGATCTTTTTAATTTTAAAGCCAAATTAGACTTTTGACCCCAATTTCACGGTCCACTAAACATAGAAAATGAAAGTGGGAGTTTCAGGTTAAAGTTTTTGGTCAAGGTAGTTTTTCACGATGTCAGTTAACTACTAGTAGTCTGTTGTTATTTATGTATTATTGTCATTTTGTTTATTTTCTTTGGTTACATCTTCTGACATCAGACTCGGATTTCTCTTGAACTGAATTTGAATGTGCGTATTGTTATGCGTTTACTTTACTACATTGGTTAGAGGTATAGGGGGGGGGGGGTTGAGATCTCACAAACATGTTTAACCCCGCCGCATTTTTGCGCCTGTCTCAAGTCAGGAGCCTCTGGCCTTTGTTAGTCTTGTCTTATTTTAATTTTAGTTTCTTGTGTACAATTTGGAAATTAGTATGGCGTTCATTATCACTGGACTAGTATATATTTGTTTAGGGGCCAGCTGAGGGACGCCTCCGGGTGCGGGAATTTCTCGCTACATTGAAGACCTGTTGGTGACCCTCTGCTGTTGTTTTTTATTTGGTCGGGTTGTTGTCTCTTTGACACATTCCCCATTTCCATTCTCAATTTTATTTGATAAAATTGAAGTCCAGTCAACTTGAAACTTAGTACATATATGTTGCCTATAGTATAATCTTTCTAATTTTAATGCCAAATTAGATTATTACCCAATTTCACGGTCCATGGAACATGGTAAAGGATAGTGCGAGTGGGGCATCCGTGTACTTTGGACACATTCTTGTTTTTTTATATTTCTTGACATAATGTTTATATGGGTTAACCATTTCTATATTTCTTCTGTAATCTCTACTTGATGAATGGAAAAAGTGTCAAAAAGGCAAAATAAACGAAGCGTAAAATGAAAAGATTTGTCTTCGCTAAGCCAAGAAAGTTGAATAGGATAAAGAAAAATAATAAGGGGGTCAATATACTGTTACTTATAAATCAGACTATACTGGTTTTCGAAACTTTTGATCCACCAAACAGGCAATTTATGTCATAAATTTAAGAATGAATTAAGTTTTTTTTAACTCAAGTTATTACAGTCATTATATGTTATACAAGGATCACCACGGTACTTCGCCTTTCATTTGATAATACATGTATCATTGCCAAATGAAACTACATAAGCGGATCAGTTTTTAAAATGATGAATTATATATATTCAAAAAGAGGTTATTTCAAAGTTAAAATGTTGAAAGGAAAACCCCAATAGTATTGCACATGCACAAAATTAAATTACAGGAACGTACATATATCTAGTTCACGAAGCACTCAAAGCATGTTGACCAATATGAAGATATGTCATATCAAAAGCACTGTCTAACCAAATAAAATCTATGAATGGCTGGCACTGATTTTAATTAGTGTCTCCTCTATGACAGTTTTGAACATTGAATAAAAATCACTGCTATTTTAGTGTTTGGTACTGTATTGCTGTGACTGTGTACCACAATTAAACATAGAACCCTATAGGAAGAAACCAGAGTCCTCTTTATGTCAGAAAACACTATCCAATCTATGAACGGTTGGCACTGATCTAAATTAGTGTCAGTCCTCCATGACAGTCTTGAACATGAAATAAAAGACACTGCTATTTTAGAGTTTGGTAGAGTTTTGCTGTCACTATTCATCACATGTACAGTTCAACATAGAACCCTATAGGAGAAAATCAGAGACCTTTTTATGTCAGAAAAAACTATCAAACATCCAAACTTACTATCCACACTGATTTGTGTCCACACTTGTTTCATTTTGTGTTTGTTATTAAAAAAAAAGACTAATGATGGACGGAATGATTTTTAGCATCTACTTAGTTTTGATTTGAAACAATCATGAACGCATTATAGTACCAATCAAATATGCATTTTATTGTATTTGTATTTTGTTGTATTATCATGATATGTGAAGGAAAATAAAGGTACGACTTGGCATTTATCCCGGGCCGAGTTGGTATCTGAGTTATGTCCCTTCCAAAATGGATGCGCCCATCACAATTTCATTGCGTTTCTTATTTGAGAACATTTTATCATATATTGAATATTTATAGTGTTGAATATTGATTCATAACAAACAAAAAACACAATTATTATTAGACTGGTTTATTTTGAAATAACACAGACTTCTGAATGTCTATACTTTAACAACAGACTAACGTGAATGAAACTTGTATTTACTTCATGCACATTAACCTGTTCACAACACATGGAAGACATACATGTACTTCAAGTGTATTGTTAAATTGCCTAAAAACTCTTAAACAGTCAGAGACATTCATATCAACAATGTCAGATTTAACAGCACCTAAGCAAACCACAGATGGAGATGATGCAATTCAGGAACCTGTTCTCTCCAAAAGAGCCCAAAGAAAACAGAAGAGGGTATAACAAACTGATAAGCAATGATAAGGGGACAACTATTTTAAAATTCTAGGATTTTTTTGTTGTTTGATTATTTATTTTCATCTGCTGCTCATACTCGACAACAGCTTAATTTTCCAAGGTTTTGTTGCACTATAGTTTATTTTCATTTTTTGTACACAATTATTTCTTGCACATGGTTGTGTAGAATATTAATTTTAATTGTATCTGACCCTCTGGTATGATTATTTATCAGTCAGGGGACTTACTGAAATAAGTGATTTTTAAATCACTTTTTTGAGTAGCAAATTCGAGGTTTTGTCACAAATTGGGATTTTGTAGTTTTTTTCAAAATTTTAAACACATACAATGTAGGTTTAAATAATATCTTTTAATTAGTAAAATTAAAAAAAACAAAAACTTTTTGCTTCTTTTAAGTAGCAAGGTTTATGCCTTTGATTCTATCATTTAGCTGAAAATTCTATTTTAGTTGAAAAAATGCAATTACCAGGCTTCTCACAAAAGAAATCAAAGTTACTCAATTTTATTACGGCACAATATATACACAAGACAAACAGATATATTTCATAGCACAGGACAAACACTCGACTATACCACTGACAGTCACATATAACATGTAAAGTTAATGTTAAACATGTTAAAGAGCAAATATAGCGTCTAGCCATTAGAAATGATAAATATATTCATCCAAACAGCTCGAATAAACACAAGAGCTAGCCACAGTATACACAAGCACATCTTATAAATAAGTACATAAAATACATTAAAATTCATAACTAACACAGTTGTATGCGGCGGGTGGCAGGGTAAATAATTTCAATGAAAAATTTCAAATGTACTGCGAATCCCGAAACAAAGAAATATATAAGAGCGTCCTGTATCCAGGTAACAAATTGACCAATCAAAATAAGGAATACTCGGAACAATTTCTTCCGAGTAAATGTAAACAGTGATTCACGTGGTAATTATCCATTTTTATAAAATCAAAAATTACACTATAATCATGATAATAATGGCTTTACATAATGAACTGATATTTTCTTAAAAGATTTTTCCCAGCAGTGGGAGTATTTTTGCTGTGAAGTTCAAGGTTTTATCTTTCAGATTATGTCATAATATTCTACTGTTCGCCATAAAAATATCACTGTTCGGGGGTGTTGAAATTAGTGGGGGTTATGAAAAGAATGAAACTTAAAGAAGTGATTTTTTTGAAGGAAATTGAGGTCTGATACTTAAAAAAGTGATTTTTATGTCATTATCCTAGATTCAGTACAAGGTCATCACCTTAAATGACCTGGTCATCCTAGACAACACAGATGTTGGTTCTGATAAGTTTAGAAACATAATTAGTCCCTGGATCATTAGTATTCTATATTTAAAGCTACAATAAAATTAAATCACTTCTTCTAGTGATTAATTTGTACTACTTAAATAGGTGATTATTAAAGAAAGACAACTCTAACTTCCAACCTTTATGGAAATAATGTTACTTGAATCAGTAATACCCCTGACTGTTTATGTTCAGTTTTACCAGGGTATTCATTTTATAAATCTTCATTGCCCCAATCAGCAAATCATCATAATCATTAGTTGTTCTCTTATGCTGTTATAATTCAGAAGCAGATTTAGAGCCCCCTGTTTTTCTAGGAAAAATTTGGTTGATTGAACGGAATCACTGAAGCATGACTGGAGCGGGCCCTCTCTTAGGCAGTCAGTGGGCCCCACTTATGAAAATTTCTGGATCCGCCACTGTAATTTATTAGTAAACATGTATTCATCATGTACATGTACATGATCATGATTATGATGATGTACATGTACTTGCAAAAAATAATCATAATATATATCATTTTGAACTTAAACATGTTAAATGGTTTATAATTGACTTTAGAGTGTTTTAAATTAGATTCTAAACAATGGGGTTATGTTTGGTACATAATAATTTATATTTAAGCTTGTTGCCAAAGAAAGAAGAAAGGAGATGAAAAAACTAACAAAAGGATTAACAAATAACAAACAAAATCCAGGATTTGACAAAAACCTGTTTGATGCTGCAGAGTATTATTTTGAAAATGGTAATACATACATTTATATGTAATATATTTCATTTTTGTATTTGTGTACAAATCAGATTTCCACATGACATTCATCAGAGTTCACCAAAGACTGAAAATTGAGGGAAGGGATCCATGTCACATTAATTTCACAATTAGTGTGTAGTCGTTTGCATTCCTCCTTGGACATAAATTTTTCAAGAAAAATAGATATATCTTTATCAAATTACTATTATATGAAATATGTTAAAATTGGTCATACATTTTGTACATGTCATACATGTAGTACAGCATCCAAAATCATATATATGTATTATACATTAATTGTCATGAGAGAATGTTGAAAACACTGAATTCTACGGCAAAACAGTCAAATCATGTTAAAATTAGTCACAGCAGAATAGTCAAAATCATGTTACAATTAAAGTCACTTCAGAACAGTCAAAATTACAGTTAAAGTCATGACATATTGTAGAAACCATATTTCATGTAATGCAGTATATGGGTTTTGCTCATTTTGATAGGCTGTACTGTGATTTATTGTAGTTTACATTTGTACATCTACATCATTTTGTGTCTTATTGGGAATTATCAGATTATTCAACATCCTTATTTTTATTACAAGAGAGGTCTTGACAAAAGTCAAACTCATGTTTCATTATCACTTGAACAATGTTGAAGAGAGTTTACTGTAAATTTTAGAAATAAAAAATGAATTCTAAATTCTAGCCAACATGCATATTTACAGCATTGACTTATTCATGATGTTATTGGATAGAGATGATGATTTTTAGGACAAACATTCAACATGTTTAATCGCTATAATATACTATATGAATTTTGTATTTTAGGATTGAGAAAAGTGTACCCATACTATTTTACATTTTCATCATTTTGCAAACAGCGATGGAATGGTAAAACAGTACTTGACATCTTTACTAAAGATTTCCATGGAACGGAAACAGAAGAATACGTAAGACCTCATAAAAGCAGATGTACTTCTAATTTATATTATACTTTAATCTGCATAGATATAAGAATATGTGGTATGAGTGCCAATGAGACAACTCTCCATCCAAGTCATAATTTGTTAAAAGGAAACCATGGTACATTTAGGTCAAAGAATGGTCAAAACTGAGGCTTGGCTCACACCATACAGCAAGCTATAAAGGGCCACAAAAATGACTATAGTGAAACCATTCAAACAGGAAAACGAATGGTCCAATCTTTAAAAAAAAAACCAGGAGCACTTATTATAAACCGCATCGACAAACAACAGCCACTGAACAACAAGCTCAGACCTAGGAGAGGTGCAAATAAATGCATCAAGATTTAACAATCCTCAACTTTCACCATGTTCACTATAACCTGAAACAAAAGTGAAACATTTCAACATAAAAAGACAGACTATTAAATATCAATTGAAATGGCTTATTAGATAAAAAAAAAAAACATACACTGAACAAACAAATTTGATTTATAACACAATTTAAATACAATATTAATAAAACAAAATGGGATATAATACAAGCATGTATTTTTGTAACTTATGGGAGTAAAAATTTGTTTGCAAATGAATCACAGAAAGTAAAATATTTATCCCTAAAACTTCCCATTTCAGGAATACGTACCACAACATACATTTTTCATTGCATAAACTTTATTATTACCAACCTAATCAAGCTTCTTTTATGATAACACCTTGGGGATGTGCTGAGTCTATAAATGATAACACCTTGAGGATATGGTGAGTCTATAAATGATAACACCTTGGGGATGTGGTGAGTCTATAAATGATAACACCTTGAGGATATGGTGAGTCTATAAATGATAACACCTTGGGGATGTGGTGAGTCTATAAATGATAACACCTTGGGGATGTGGTGAGTCTATAAATGATAACACCTTGGGGATGTGGTGAGTCTATAAATGATAACACCTCGGAGGTGTGGTGAGTCTATAAATGATAACACCTTGGGGATGTGGTGAGTCTATAAACAAATGAAATACAAATCTTCTTGACCTATTTACCATGCTATTTACATCTTTATTTTATTATTAACTATGTTACTGTTATCTTATAGATTGATGCTATAGAGAGTGGTAGAGTAACAGTAAATGGTAAACCAGTATCTATAGATTACAAAGTAAAAAATCATGATTTTCTGGAACATACTCTTCATAGGTAATTTGTTACAAACATGTCTTCAGTAGAATTAAGTAGGTTAAAGAAATTTGAAGAATTAGGAATGAATACATAGAAAACAAAATCAATTCAATTAAAAAGTCAAGCACTAGTACCTTATGTTTTATTTGAATTTAAACATGGCTTTCTTTAAAAAGCAGAAAAAAAATATGTAACTTTAGCATCTATGATTATAGTATATAAAAGATAATTTCAAAGGCATACTTTCAAATTGATTTTCATCTTCTACAATATATTAAAACTGCATGCATTTCTTCTTAGTTAAAACTTGACTTTCATGACGAATTAGTTACCAAATGTATACCTTACTGGAAAATTAAGTTTTCACAAATGACTTTATTAAATATACATAAAACTAAATATAAATAACAGTAGTATACCGCTGTTCAAAAGTCATAAATCGATTGAGAGAAAACAAATCAGGATGACAAACTACAAAACATTAACTATAAAAAAAAATCCCAACAAAACAACAAAAATTCTAAAGTGCAACAAAAACAAACGCCAATGCTACATATATAGAAACAGACTATTTGATAACAATTGTCATATTGCAGAATTGATACATGACATTTGAAGAAAAATAATGATGGGTTGAACCTGGTGTTTTGGCTAGCGAAACCTCCCTCTTATATGGCACAAATGTCATTGATTGCCTAACAATGAAAGTAACAATTGCATAATGTTATTGTATAACAAACATAATAGGGGACAATGGTACTAGATAATACTTCTAAGAACTGATATATTTTTTAATCATAACTTTACCAATTTCAGACATGAAAACCCTGTCAGTGGTAGTCCATTGAAGATTATCCATGATGATAAAGATGTTGTAGTTATCAACAAGCCACCGTCCATTCCATGTCATCCCTGTGGAAGATATAGATTTAATTCTATAGCCTTTATACTAGGCAAAGAATATGGATATCCTAATCTTAGAAGTAAGTGTAGTTATCAACAAGCCACCTTCCATTCCTTGCCATCCCTGTGGAAGATATAGATTTAATTCTATAGCCTTTATACTAGGCAAAGAATATGGATATCCTAATCTTAGAAGTAAGTTTTTGTATGCTAATGTAATTATGATACATAAATTTTGCCCTGTACTTTTCATTACAGACAAATTCAAAAGAGTAAAAAAAAGCAGCTTTAAATTGAAATTAAAAATTGTAATCTTCTTATTTCAACTAGATTTATTAAAATTTGTTGATATAAAAATTTGTAGATTGAGAAAAAAAAGCTGTAGATACTGGAAATTCAGAAATTATTGCCAGATTTTTATTAACATGATTAAAGCAAATAATACGACTGGATGAGTTTCACAGTGATAAAAACTCATGTTCTGATATCTGACTAAATAAAAATGAATGTAGATTTTTCTTTAATCACAATAATTAATCTTGCATCTTTTTCCATTCTTAAAAAATCACAATAATCATGATAATAAATGTATGTGATAATATCTAAATTTACAGTCCTTAATTTAAATTCACTGTTCGACATGTTTAGTTCACTACCTAGTAAGTGAATTCAATATATAATTAATTATCTTGTTTCAGATATTTATAGATTAGATCGGCTGACATCAGGGGTTTTAATATTAGCCAAAACACCAGAAAAAACAAGGCAACTTGAAGATGAAATATTTGGTAAACATGTGCAAAAGGAATATGTTTGTCGTGTGGTGGGAGAATTTCCACAGTAAGTATGATGTTATGGAAACGTAAATGAAATTGCATTTTCAATCATTTTAATGGAACGTTCCTACTTCCATGTACGGTAGTAAGTGATTTTTCTGTTTTAATTCTAAATGAAAATTCCGAAATTTATAAACATATAAGATTTCAGTTTATAAATTTGCTTATCTCAACCCCAAAAAGTCATTATTGCTATATATTGCTCTCACATTCATATTTTTGTATTTCAATTAGCACTAATTCATGTTTTCAATATGGATTTATAAACATGATAAAATTAATTATTTGAATTTAATTATTTAATGAATTATTTATTTAAATAGAATTGAGTATTATTCCTAGGTTATGAACATATTCTATAGGAAGATTTGAGGTATACTTCAATGAAACGGAAAACCTAATTTACAAAAAAATAAAAAATACTTCTAGTTTCATTTGGATTTCATTTAATTTTTCCTAAACACATTTACATTGGAACCTACACAAATAAATTCATAGTTATATAAAATGTAAGTTTTAATAGATATAAGAAGATGTGGTATGAGTGCAAATGAGACAACTCTCCATCCATGTCACAATTTTTAAAAGAAAATCTGCATTTCTCAAAATTGTATATCAAATATAAACCAAACCGCCTACAATGTTAAATTGTATACTTGAAAAATGCCTCCCAGTCTCATTTGATTAAAAAATATATGACTTGAGATCCAAGGGATTCATTTTGTGTGAACCATTATCATTACATTTATATTTAAATAGCTGTTATGAATAGAACTTCATTGTAATTTTATTTAAAAATGCATATATTTTTCAGAGAAGAAATAACTTGTGATCAACCTCTTGACTTAATCAGCCATAAAATTTCCATGATGAGGGTAAAATCTCCTGGTAAACCGAGTAAAACTGTTTTTCAGAGATTAAGTTATAATGGAAAATCCAGTGTTGTCAGATGTAAGAACAGGTTAAATTGATGTATTAATTTGTGGTGGTAATTCAGATTTTTGAGAAGACAACTATATCAGTCTTTTGAGGTGTTCCAGGAGCAAACATGAATATCATCAAATTAAAAATAAAATACTCACGTGTATATTAATTTTTATACATGCATAACATGATTGATGTTTTACTATTACCCATGATTCAATCTTCTTTAATTTGACTACAGTCTGATAGTTGTGAGTTTTAATTTTTTAAAAGCATAGATTTTTCTGTGTGTTGATGAATTATTCTGAAATGAAGTCAATCCATTTTACTGTCACTCAAGGATCCGGAAATTTTTTCACTTAATTTCGGTCATTTTCATATAACTTAAAAGTTGGTGCCCCTTTTCAAAAAATGATCGTCAAAATCACATTACTGCATGAGACTCATGATGAGTATGCTCATACTCGTAGCATCAACAAAATTATTTCACTGTTGCATCGCATTTACTTCATGGTGTATCCAACCATTTTCCTAAAATTGATCAAGAGGAATTAAGGGAAGGCAACAGTTTAAAAATAAAATGACTTTAATGACTCAAATTGATAATTTTCTCAGTCATCGCTTACGTTTCTTTCGATTCTGAAGTCGAAATTCAGACCGGATGTAATGCGACAATATTAAAACAAACAGTTCTGGACTAATTTCCGGGATAAGTTTTGTTTATCAAATTCACAGGAAATCATCGGCTTTTTAATATTTTACCTTTAATAGTGTAAGAATATTAATGAAAATAGTTGCACTTGCTTTATTTAGCATGAAATTATTTGAAATTTACGATTTAGTGTCTAAATCTGCGGAAGAGAATTTCAAGCATGCGTATTACATAGTAAACAAAGCACGTGTGTTAGTAGTGATTTTTTTCTACGTAAATGAAATCAAGTTTTAATTTAATTTTAAATCATAATTGACAATTGTCTTAGCTGTTAAGTAATTAAATAATGAAGCCAGTTGGTATGGAATTTTTATTTCTTTATAATATTAGTTCGGAGCTTGTGATTAATTGACAGGTGTGAATTAAAAACACAGGTAAAAAGATTAGAGATCATTAACCAATAGCTCCCTGAGGCATTAAAATAGTTATTAGGAGGGCCCTCAGGATTATAACACTTTACTGGAGTGGCAGTTTAATTACAGGAAATTGATAACAAACAAAAATATGCTCAAAATGGCTATTTGGAAACTCGATCTCAACGAAATGACCGAAATTATTACTGTTGAAAAACAAAATTTGACCTAAATCCCAATTAAAAGTTTAGGACATTATACTGTCAGTTTAGGACAAGACTGGCAAATATGACCGTTTCCGGACCCTTGCTGTCACTGTATTATAAACATAACAACAGTTGTTCTTCATTAACAAAATGCATACATTATTAGATGTTAAACTTTATTTGGAAAATCTTTAGAAACCAGAAGATGGTAACACTTGAACACTATAGATTTATAATTATTTGTTGGATACCAATTTTCATTGATTTGGTGGTCACCCGGGAACCATGGATTCTTATGAACAATTTTCCGTTACAATATATATGTCGTGTACAAGTTGCAATTTTGTACAGGTTATAACATGTACAAAAATATTGTACATATTATAATTTGTACAATGCTATAATACAAGTTATAACATGTACAAAATGACCCCATACATGTTGTAACATGTACAAAATATAGCTTAAAAATGGTTTTAACCTGTACAAAATTTTAGAAATTATAATAAGGCAGAATATACATGCATGATTGAAATTTATTTAATAATAAAGAACAATAATCAAAAGCAAAAGAAGTTGCATTATTTACAGCATGCATAAACTACAACACTTTCATATACATTTTAGAAACATTAATTTTTTACTTGTTGCTAAAAGACAGACACATGTGACACCTTGAGTTGCTCAAAACTTTCATTCTTCTACAACTACACCTACCATAATTACAACTGCCTTTCTTACGCTGACAATGCACAAAAACTTGCCCTCCTCTCAATAACAACTTATGCACTATCTCTCTCACACTAATACCACTCATTGGGACTTCAGACACATTTAAAGTTGCATTTGCCAAAAAAATTGCACCTAGTTTCTCTTTATTTGTCCAACTGAAGTTCCAATTTTATAGCTGACATATTCATTCACGTTCATTACCATGCCTTTAATGTTTCTCTAATCGACAGGGCCCCTATAAATGGACGGAATATAACGTTATCAACTTGGGAGAGAACAGATATTCTTGTTTTTGAGGATTTTGGTAAGACATCAGTTTGTACCTACTGTCCAGAATGGGCCCTCTTTCGTGCACGCTTGATATCAATATTTGAAATTTTAGACAAACTCGCACTAGTATTGACAGCATGAAAATAACCACCAGAAAGCGCCCTCTCTTGAGGAAGTTTACCAGTAGATGTCATGATGAAACTTGCTTTATCAGCTATGTTAGTATCACTTGATTCACTCACCATTGTTTCTGTTTCTAATCTAACTCAATGGTTTGTTCATTATTGTCTGCTAAATCAGGACCATCATTTTCAGTGTTAGTTTCAGTAATAATGTCCGTCTCTGATACTGTTTTGTCAGTTTCAATTCAGTGTCCGTATTGTGTTCTGTCTTGGTCAAAGGGTCTTCACTATCAGTATTATTGGATACAGAACTTGCTTCAAAATATTGCCTCTACGTCTTCTTCTGTTTCAATACCAGGCGAGAATACCGAATAATGTTTATTGACTTCAGTGTATTTTGAAAACCTTTAAGGTACTAAGTAATCATAACAACTATTAAACTGGTCATTGACTTTATCAAAAGGTATCACACTAACATGAATGGACAATAACAAAAAATGATGAAAATGATATTGAGGTTAATGACATGTGTTGTGATAATAGAAACATATTTTCATTTTCAAATATTGTACAAGTTAAAACCATTTTTAAGCAATATTTTGTACATGTTGTAACATGTATGAGGTACTTTTGTACATGTTATAACTTGTATATTTGCATTGTACAAATTATAACATGTACAATATTTGTGTACATGTTATAACCTGTACAAAATCGCAACTTGTACACGACATATACAGACTTAAGCAAACACCACAAAAAAAATCAAATATCCAGGAAATTGTAAGTATTCATCAATCCACGTAAATTGGTACTCATGAAAATACCTGAATTTACAGTATATAGTAAAATAAAAAGTAAAGAATTAGGGCTTAATGTGGCTGACATTGCAATCATCAGAAATATTTTTAACATATGCATAACTATTTCATGATTTGTGAATATTTTTCTTATTGGAGCCTTTTATTTCAGGTTTACCCTATACTGGAAGGACGCATCAGATAAGAGTACATCTACAATTCTTAGGTAATACTGGTAGCAGAAAGTTGTTATTATTTAGAAACAGATCCTTTTTTATAAATCCTTTTTTCCATTTGATTAGGGACTTTCTGTTTTGAATTTTCCTCAGATTTCAGTATTTTTGTGATTTTACTTTTTTTTTTATGACGAGATATTGAATAAATCAATACATAGTAAATGTTTAATTTTATATCATACTTTTGGATTTACATAAACTGCTTAAAAGAGCCATTTTGAATGCACAGAAAATCCTCCAGCATGCTCAAAGCATCCTCATAAGAATAGATCTAGGACTGTATTTCCCTCATTATAAATTACAAGGGGTTTATAGAAAGAGAGCTATCTGCACATACATAACATTTTATAACATATGTCTATACTAAGTCAATATAACAGCTAGGTTAATAATAAAGAAGATTTGATTAAAAATTGAGTCTGTTTATGGCATTCTACACCTGTTCAATGAATATCCATTGGTCAAAAAGTAATGTGCAACAAACATGGTCTTTCAACTCTTTTTAGAAGACTAAATCTATTTGTTGGTAAAATTTGGAATCACGTATTTACTATAAAATCCAAATTCAATCACATTCCAATAAACAAGACATGCATGAAGATATGTTATTTCACTACATGAACAACTGCTTTCAAATTAATTCTTGAAAATAGCTGAGAAATTTGTTTTCAAATTAATTATAGGTGTGTAAAACTTGTGGGGTAATTTCTACTTGTACAGTACTCGCCTGCACATTCCCTTTCCTTAAAATTACTTGTTTGAATTAGCTTTTTAGCTGTAAATATCTTAATTAAAAATAAGACTGAACATTGTTTATCAAAATTCAAAATTATTAAATATTTATTGTGGCACAAGATGATAATGCTACTATTTTATTTACAGGATATCCTATAATAAATGACCCATTGTATAATAGTGCAGCTTTTGGACCAAATAGAGGAAAAGGAGGTGAATTCTGGAAATCTGATACAGAGGTAGGGTCTAATGAGAATACAAACTAGTTTTCCTTACCTTAATCTTAATTCTCACCAGAAGTTGCATAAGGCCTCCTTGCTGATATTCCACCCTTTTCTATCTTGTGCCGCAAGTTTTAGACCCACTTAATACGTGTTTCATGAAAAGGAGCTGAGTTTGTTATATATACCCATATTAGAATTGAAGACTTTGAGAAAGCTTAATTCAAGATTTTTTTTCTGGGTTTTGAAAGGGAGACGAAAGATACCAAAGGAAAATTAAAAAGTCCAAAACAAACTGACAATGTAATTGGAAAATATGTAGAATGACGAACATGATGAAAAGACTAACAACCATACACATAACACAACTTACAAAACTATAGACAGGCCCCACTACCCAAAACTGGGTGTGATCCCAGGCCCTCAAGAAGGGTAAGCAAATCCTTGTATTTATGATAAAATGAAACTGCTTTCAATTTTAAGATCTGAAATCTGAATTGATAACTGAATTCAAATTCATGATATATGTAGAGTAAACTGGATCTTAAATTACTGAAATAACTATTATGATTTCAAATATTTACCTTCCTTTGAATCTGTGAGCATGAAATTGAAATTTTCCCCATGACTTTTTTACAGATTACAAATGAAATACAGAATTTACATAGTGTTGGTTTATGGTATGATGGAGAAAACCCACTCTATCATAAAAGATTAAAGGAAATAAAAGAAAATCAAGTTAATAAAGAGATAAAAGAAAATATAGATGGTACAGACTATGATGTTAGGTGTACAGATTCAGAAACAAACACTGACATAGAAAGTTCAGAAAGTGGGACAAGAAAAGATTCCATTTATAGTGATACTGAAATAGATAGTTTAGAACCTAAGGAAAAGAAAGCTAAAATTGATCATACAGAGACAGAAGATAAAATTTCTAAAGTAACACTCTCGGAAAAATCTTCAGGTTCAGAGGTCAAATCAGTATCTGGCTTAGACAAGGATAAAATTATATCTTGTAATTCTGAATCCCTTGACAATGATAATGAGGCTTCATGTTCAGTAACTAAGGATGGTGTTGAAAGGAAAATTGTTTATCCGACTTTTGATGAATCAAAATGGCTTCCTAATGAACATTGTAGTAGCTGTAAGAGGAATTATATAGATCCTGGACCAAAGGATCTTGTCATGTATCTTCATGCATTGAGTTATAAGGTAACTTATTCAGATAACATGTATATTTAATTTAATACATATGCTATTTGCAAATTGTATTGCACCATCCATAACCTGTGTATAAAGCATTTCTAATTTATAAAACACATCATTTATACATCATGCACATGCAATATAATTTGCAAATTTTATCACACTAATACAGAGCTTTATTTTTTATTTGAAATACCCTTCAAGTAGGACATGTAAGGACAAAACATAACTAAACAAAACGTAACACCTCCACTATTTATTAAATCTTGGGCACATATAACTCTGTAAACAAATTAGAAGATGTGGTATGATTGCAACTGTCCACCAGAGGCCAGAAGACATAACAATTAACATACTATACATATTTGATAGTATAAAAATAAGATGATGGCACACTGTTTAATTTAATCTTTTTTTCATGCTGTATATTTGCATTGAATTATAATCAAGATAATGAAAGAACTCAATAAACTTTTAGTGTAATACATTAATACACGTAGTTATGTTCAGCTGATTTAGTAACAAATTTGAAAGTAATTGTTTTGTATTGAATATAATCCTAATGTTTACCTAAAATCGATGAAAAGTAAACCTTAACTAGTTTAAACATATTTTATTGTTCAAAACGACAAATGGATCACACACTTGTTTTACAAGTTCTTAGTAACGTCATCTCCAACCTTTACTTAATATTAACAATTACAATTGTATTTTGTGATTAAGGAACTAATTAATGAATTAATATTTGTGGTATTTTTCAGGGATCAGACTGGGGATATTGTACAGAATTACCAGAATGGGCGAAAGAGGACTGGGTAGACAACACTTCTTCATAACATTAGCCATTTTCGAATAAACAAATTTAAATTGTAATTCTTATATAGTTTTATCAAAACTTGACGTCTGTCGTATGCATAGACTTTTTTAAGTGTAAACTTGTTTTAAATAAAATTGAGAATGGAAATGGGGAATGTGTCAAAGGGACAACAACCCGACCATAGAAAAAACAACAGCAGAAGGTCACTAACAGGTCTTCAATGTAGCGAGACATTTAAAATCTTCTTCATTGAACCTACATATGATCTCCTCAGAAATTTCTTATATCATCAGGGAATTGTAAAATATCAGTGGCGGATCCAGAAATTTTCATAAGTGGGGGCCCACTGACTGCCTAAGAGGGGGGCCGCTCCAGTCACGCTTCAGTGATTCCCTATATAAGCAACCAATTTTTTTCCCAAAAAGGGAATTTCAGAAAAGTCAGAAAACAAATATTGAAGTTATTGCCCTTGAAATCCTTTTTTATTTCTTCATTTCAGTCATTGGTTATGATCTTCAAAAATATAACAGATGTTAAAAAAAAATATGATTCGACTGATAAGTCAACACTAGGGAATTGTCTTACTTGAGGAGTTAATGAATGGCTTATATTTAAAAAAAAATCCCAGAAACTTTCATAGATAGAGAGAAATTCTAAAAAGAAAATTTAAATGAGCTGAAAATAAGGCAACTTGGCTGAAATTTGTCAATTGATCTCTTACAGGAGTGATTGCCCTTGAAAGATTATATTTATCCACATTTTTGCAGAAATCATTATAGATAGAGATAAATTGTATATAGCAAAGATGTTGAGCACCAATAAGATTGACCAATAAGTCAGCATAGGTGACATTTTTTAGTTAACGAACTCCTTTTGGGACTTATTGCCCCTGAGTGACCATGTGTAACCATTTATGAATTTTTACCAAAAACAAAGATAGTGAACAACAAAATAGATAAAAATAAAATGTGCTTGTCCCAAGTCAGGAGCATGTGACTCTGTGGTAGTCGTTTGTTGCTGTGTAACATATTTGTTTTTCCTTCATTATTTTGTTCATAAATTAGGCAGTTAGTTTTCTCGTTTGAATTGTTTTACATTAATTTTGTCATTTCCGCCTGTTTTATAGCTGACTATGTGGTATGAGTTTTGGTCATTGTTGAATGCTATATCTATATGTTGTTAATTTCTGTGTCATTTGGTCTCTTGTGAAGAGCTGTCTCATTGGTAATCATACCACAGCTTCTTTTTAATATTTGGACACTGTACAATGATAGTGATTGACAGCTATATGTATGCTAGCAATGCCAGATATCAAGTGATCGGGATTGCTCTCAATGCCTTGAATGTGATAGGCTAACATAGCAAAATAAAGAAAATACATAAGGATCAAAAAGAAAGTTGAAATATGAACCTTCACTCAACCTTTTAATTTTTATACGCCAGTCACAAAATTTTGACGGGACGTTTTATGGTTTACAAATGTCTGGCTGTCCGTCTGTCTGTCCGGCGTCCACATGTTTCACCGTAACTTGAGAACAGCTTATCCAAATTTCATGAAACTTAAAAAAGTTGTTTCTTATGATAGTCAAACAATCTGTATACTTTTTGGTGAAAATAGGATTTAAACTTTTTGAGTTATGGGACTTTATAACTAAAACAGGGGTGTGTATTTTTCACATGTCACGCTGTATCTCAAAAACTATTTCTGATTATTGCTTAAAACTGTACACACTTCTTAGTTATATTAATCTAAAGATCTTAATATTTTTTGGTGATGATTCAAAATTTTATTTTGGAGTTATTGAGTTTTTTGTAAAAAAAAGAGGGGGGGGGGGTCACAACTTCACATGTTGCATTGTATCTTAAAAAACACAGGGCTTATCATGCACTCATGACACAGCTGTTTATTAATTACATGCATGTCACACAGAAGAACCTATATATGACTGTTGATGATCTATGTGTGCAATCAAGCATGCAAACACTATAGTTAGATCATGTTGAATAATTATGAAATATTTGCCACTGGTCTTGACACAAAAAAAAAAGTGGATATTTGACGCTCTAGTCTTAAAAACAACAGGGTGGCACATGTATGCGTATATGTATATAGAATTGAGAATGGAAACGGGGACTATGTCGAAGAGACAACCAGCCAAAAGAGCAGAGTAGGCCCAAGTCTACCAATGTAACATAACTTGTATTTTTCCCTTTAACAGTGTTGTGTTGGGTCATTTTCTGTTTGCCTGATATATTATGTCTTTTCTTACAGTATATTCAAGTATGCTGTTTATTAGGTCGGGTTGATTTGTATAATTATAACAACATTTAATGTAATTACATTCTGTTATGTGGTATTCAATAACTGTGACGTAAAATGCAATATTAATAAACCTTTAAGAAAATAATGCCACAGTTAAATGATTTTACGATATGCGATCGATTTCTCGTTAATTGTTTACTAGTATATTTGAAAACCCATAGTCAAGGTCAGTTAGAAAAAAAATATCTTCTTATAAATTATATGCAGAAAAAAGGTCGCAGAAAGTAGGGCACGGGTAGAATTTTCAGAGTGTTCAAGCATATTTCTTTTATCTATGCATTTGAAAGAAAAAGAATGTTTTTAATGAAAGATTATATAATTATGATAATCTATTTAATATTCATATAAATCCCTTGATAAGATTTTTTCTGTCAATACCCGTGACGTCACATGTGGCTTATTGTCATATATATGTCAATAAAACAGTTATAAATATATCTATATCGGTATATTTAGCTACAGAAATACAATACCTAGGCATATAGAGTTACAGGATATAACACTTAAAACAGAATTTAACTAACAGTTTAAATTGCGTCTTTAACGGTACATTTTTATATGCAGATGTCCTTCGCTAATATTGATCTTGAATGTGTTGTTGATTAAATTCATTTCTACCCGAGTAAACACGTCCTTTAAAAAGATGTGCGAGTTACTGGGGAAACATTGGTTATAAACAAACAACTTTCAAACACATATATCATTACATTTAAAAAAGATTGAAATAGGTAAGACAATATTTTATTTGTATCTTGTACATTTGTATATATATATTTCTATACAAGCATTTTTTTCAATATTAATTATTGAATCCCGATAATGTAGTTATAGTTGAAAACTAATATTTAAATGGCATCAACATGCAACGATGGTAATCTTATAGCATCCTGATGCTAAAAAATTTCTCAACGATTCCTTCAAATTTAACATTACTGAACATCATATTCCTGACTTAGGACAGGTGCAAAAAAATGCAGCGGGTTTAAACGTTTTTTTTTAATTATATACAACATTCACCCTTATCTGAAACAATAGTGTAACATCATAAAAGAGAAAGACACACTATAAAAATATCAATTAAAATGCACATTTGCCATGATTGCCTTATCAACGAAATTGTAAAGCGATTCTTAGATATGGACTACATCGACATATGCAAGACTGATTTATTCATAAGGTCTGAGGTCAAGGGTGAAGGTCAATTCTTAGTAGAATACGATTGAACGATTTGGTTTAATTTGAGTGTTAACCTGTTCACTGCACGTTATTGTTTTTCAAGGGAAAAAATGAAAGGTTGTAAAAAAGTAATAAATCATTATTTACTGTGAAAGAGAAAACAATTCATTAAAAACTGTGTTATATTGTTTGAAATATTTGGACTTTTAGTTTAAATAATTTAGATAATTTTTATTATTAATGTTTATTATTTTCTGACATTTTATAATCCGAAAGTCGTATAAATGTTTTGAAACGTGTGTAAGTTTCATTTTATTTAGTATTAATCAGGTCTTTGTCTAATTGTAAAACTGTCATGACTGTACGACCCCCAAATTAAAGGTATTTTGTGAATTAACGCTAACTAGTTCTTTTTTAATCAGTTAATTCATATATCTTTTCGATATCCTTTTCTAGGACATGTCAAGCTTATCCGTTTGTCAATCAGCGTCTATTGTTACTCTTAAAGTGATAATTATATGTGTTGTAAAGTTTCTCAATTTTGTTGTTATGTATAATCTTAATTTTGTGGCGATGTGCTAACATTGTCCATCTGCATAAATTGTAGACTAAAATTTGGATTTCATTCGAAGTCAGTCTTTTAAACTGATACCATCTGTCATCAGGTAAGTAATCTATAGGCAAGTGATCTGTCGGGTTTGTGTTCTATAGGCAAGTGCTCTGCCGGGTTTGTATTCTGTAGGCATGTTTTAGTCGGGTTTTATAATTCATAGGAAAATGACCTGTCGGATTTTTATTCTGTAGGCAAGTGATTTGTCGGGTTCGTATCCTATAGGCATGTGATCAGTCGGGTTTGAATTTCATAGGAAAGTGATCTGTCGGATTTGTATTCTATAGGCAAGTGAGGCAAGTGATATGCCGGGTCGTATCCTATAGGCATGTGATCAGTCGGGTTTTAATTTCATAGGAAAGTGATCTGTCGGATTTGTATTTTATAGGCAAGTGAGGCAAGTGATCTGCCGGGTTCGTATCCTATAGGCATGTGATCAGTCGGGTTTTAATTTCATAGGAAAGTGATCTGTCGGATTTGTATTCTATAGGCAAGTGAGGCAAGTGATCTGCCGGGTTCGTATCCTATAGGCATGTGATCAGTTGGGTTTTAATTTCATAGGAAAGTGATCTGTCGGATTTGTATTCTATAGTCAAGTGATCTGCCGGGTTCGTATCCTATAGGCATGTGATCAGTCGGGTTTTAATTTCATAGGAAAGTGATCTGTCGGATTTGTATTCTATAGGCAAGTGATTTGTCGGAGTTGTATTCTAAAGGCAAGTGATCTGCCGGGTTTGTTATATAGGCAAGCGACGTGACGAGTTTGCTTAATATATATAAACGTATATTGGCAAGTGATCTGTCGCCGTTTTATTCTATATGCAAGTGATCTGTCGGGTTTGTACTATATAGGCAAGTGACTGCCGGTTTTGTATTTTAAAGGCAAGTGATTTGTCGGATTTGTATGCTATAGGCAAGTAATCTGTCGGGTTTGTATAATATAGAAAGGTGATCTGTCGGGTTTGTATTCTATAGGCAAGTGATCTGTGAGGTTCGTATTTTATAGGCAAGTGATGTATCGGGTTTGTATCTATAGGAATGTGATCTGCCGGGTTTGTCATGATTCTATAGGCAAGCGATCTGACGAGTTTGTTTAATAGGCAAGTGATCAGTCGGGCTTGTTTGCTATAGGCAAGTGACTGTCGGGTTTGTTTCCTATATGCAAGTGATCTTTCGCGTTTGTATTCCATAGGCAAGTGATCGCTTTGGTTTGTATTGAATTTCTATATGTAAGTGATTTGTCGTCGGTCACTCTCTGTCGTTTCTGCATCTGCAACGGAACCTGCTCGTAAAAGATTTGTCCCACCGTTTCGAAAACATGTCTTCACCATTTATAATGTAAATTTTTTTTTTTTAAATGATGTGCAATAACTTTAGTAATTTTTTACACAATTAAACAGGAAACTGAAAGAATTTAGTTACGTTTCAACGTGTTCATAATTAAGTTTACCCATATTCGAATAAAACTTCCCGGTACTTGATAACTTTTGTCAAGTTTACAACATGATATAAGGCCATTGCTTATCGAGTGCTTTAACTTGCGTCATTCTGTACAGGCAATTTCAAATTATAACCCTCACGGAAATGAGAAAAAAGGTAAATATATTGACTAGATTTTCCGGTATGTTTTTGAGTTCAAAGTTATACAGGAATTGTTATACACAAATATTCTGTTACACATACAATAGAATGACGTTTTATTTTAGAGGGCTGTTATAAAAAATATTTATGGTTGAATTTGTATGACGAGCAATTTTAAAGAATATAAAAAAGAAGATGATTGTCAATGAGACAACTTTCCACAAGAGACCAAAATAACACAGAAATTAACACCTATAGGTAACCGTACGGTATGTTTGCAATAGAATGTATTTATTACACTTACTGAATTCCCTTTCAGGACCAATATGTATAGAAGAACTTACTACGACCGGGACCCCTACAGGTCGAACTACACACGTCGTTCATATGATGATAGTGACATCCGCCCATATAGCAGTCACGCGAACAGATACCGAAATAGTACATTTAACCCCCTGTATTATGGATATAGCCGCAGACCTGATTATTCATATCCATGGGAGAGGGACCACGAATGGAGGACAAGACGGGAAGAAAACAGAACTGAAAGCCGAGAAGTTACGCGAGACGAGAGGGACGAGGAACTTAGAGAACCTGGTAATTTTGAATTTTTGTCTTCAGTGTTTAACAATTATATGAAACGTTTTGAAAAAGTTGGAAATTTCAGATATATTCTTACAGTATTGTTTGTATTTTTCAATTCTCATAATATGTTACTTATTGACCCTTATTTTAAGATGTAGGAGTAGAACACTAAGGTAATTATTCATAAACTAACGACGTCTGAGTACAAATACAAATATAAAAATTATTGCCTCCAGTGAAGAACATAAACTTTATTTATCCACTCTCATTTTAAGGTAGCACAATACAAAGATTATTTTACTTCCAATCACTAACCTTTAAAATGCTGTAACTTTCTTATGAATGCATAGAAAAAGAAAAGAAAAAAAGAGGTATATATAGATAGATGAAAGATTAAACTTTTAAATTAATGCAATATTTTTATTATGCAATCATTATGTTATCAATTATTATGTAATTAGTGGCAAAATCTCGGTCAGTTCACTTGAACGAATTTAGCTCTTTCATCTCTTTAACTATACAGAAAATTTTAACGAAATCTTAATCAACACATCATGGGCGTCAAAACGGTGTCTCAAATTGTCCCTATGGTATTTCATTCTCTCATAAATCTCTAATTAGTGTGAACATCCTAACCACATAAAAGAAGATAATGTTTAACTAGGTGTAAAATTTGTTCTATACATTCTATCTGAAATCTGAGACAAACTTTTGTAGATAATGGCCATAGGAACCAGGGGCGTAGCTAGAAAGAAATAATGTGCAAGTAACTATCGCCGAGCGGATCGAGGCGAAATTGTTTTGGGGACCCTTTTATGCAGAAACATGGTTTTTTCCCTTCGGTTTTCGGTCGTAGGACGGTTAAAAGAGGAGCTATATGTAGATAGGACTTTAAAAAAATTTATGAATGTAAAACTATTAATAAATCTTTTGAATAGAGTAATACATAAACAACACATATTTGTGATACAGAATTTACTCAAAATTGTCCAAAATCTGCTCTTCGGGTCTAGGCAGAAACAAACTTCTCTAGTACTTTAATTGTCAACATTCACATTGAAATCCCGATGAATATGCAGTAATGCTTGTAACTGTCGTTGTTCATTGTTGATCATACATTTGTTTTCAACATACGTAGTACACTGATAGATCTCCATGGTAGCACTCGCGAAATGTTATAAACCAGCGTACGTGTTCGCCATCGAGCGACCTCCCAATTGAATTCGTCAAAATTACATGCCATGTCAGTTTCGTATCTCAGACCATAGATGTAATGGGTAGTACATCTATGCTCAGACAATGTTGAGATTTGTTCGTTGGTTATATTTCTTACAACATGTTGAAGCAGATACAGCGCAAAGAAGCGATTTTCTGATAATACTAGACGCGACTCCACTATCCAGTTCCCTATTTATGGTCTATGAACGCAAAAAATAATATGACTTTCCAATACTGTTTTAGCGTGTTTGTAAGGTCACTGGCTCTTGTACAACGATATCGAAGGGTTCTGATAATTCTAATGCCGATTGGTACATCTCATTCCAAACTGATGAACCGTACACTGTAAAACGTGCTCCAAAAATACATGTCTAAGACTGAGTATTACAAATTCAAATCTTGTAAAAGATACAAGTTACTGTCCGATTTTGTCATAATCTTGAATAAAACTTTCATTTTGAAACCAAATGCCGTTATTTAATGATATTTTATCAATTTAACATTCAATCTATAAATTTTTATTTTGCCATATTTTTTTTTTGCATGCCGAATCGATGTGCACGCAACTGCGTGTTAGCGTATAGGGAGCTACGCGCCTGGGAACAACATATAATAAAATCCATCCTCTAGAAATACCTATGAGGAAGCTAATTAATTAAAGTGGAAATTTGAGGAAAAATATTTTAGACACAGCTAGTTAACATTATAATTGGTTACATTATTGTTGCATTATACTAACATTGCATTTATCTGAAAGAGTAATCTGTTAGCTATCCATAACTACCACTTTTATAAATTTTCAAGCATTATTAAGAAAGTTACAGCATTTTAAAATTTGGGAGTTGGAGTTATAAAATCTTTGTATTGTGCTACCTTAAGATGCCGGAGAACACTGAAACCACAAAGTTTCATTAACTTAATTTGCGATGTCTTGGGACATACAAACAAACACATTAAAGGAGTGTTTGTGATACAAATACCAAGGATCTGTCGCCATTTACAATTACATTTTACGAAAAAGTTGTGTGATGTCAATTAATGCTTTATATGCTCCTTTTGTGTCTCTTTATGATTTATCCAGATACTTTAATAGACTATAAGTTTGCAGTTATTTTTAAAATAAAACAAATGAGAAGACAGAATAAGCCGCGACTTATAAAGTTGGGGCATTTATTCTGTGTATAGATGAATTGTCTCTTATATTACATATGCACTCGTGTTTTCCAAAAATGCATATTTTTTTTACACCTTACACAATTGATTCGGAATGTAAAGGAAAAAAGAATTCATACATTAAAAAGCATCCTCATATATTATTCTATTACAGAAAAAGATAAAGAAGTCAACAAGAAATTTCACGTGAACAAGGTTGATTTGAATATCAAAAGTAACACGGCAGACCACCACACAGATAAATACATGTGCACCAAGAGGAAGAAGGACCCTGACTTTGTAATACGGAGAGGACAATCATTTAAAATGACCATTACTTTTGACAGGCCATATAATAACGAGCAAAATGAAATTTTGTTCACCTTCAAAACAGGTAAAACATTTGTATATGATCAAGTATCATTCGCCTTTCTTTTACTGTAAACCAACTTATTTTCGCGTGCGATTTATTTTCGCGACTTTCGTGGATAAAACAATAACGCGAATACCAATTTTCGCGCATAACACATAGATCTTAACTTATTAAACTACACAAAGTGAATTTGAAAATTGCGAAGTGTGCTAAAAAGGGCGAAACGCGAAACGTGAATTACAATATCTGTGAAAATGATTTAGTTCACAGGCTGTAATGAAAATATGTTTATTAGAACGTGTGCTATTTAAAAAGAATTCTTAGTAGAAGAAGCATAATAAACGTTTATAGTTGTGATTTTTCTAAAAAAAAGATAACTGTGTTAAATCTGAAATTTGATATACTGCATTGTAATTAGTTATCAAAGGTACCAGGATTATAATTTAGTACGGCAGACGCGCGTTTCGTCTTCTTAAGACTCACCAGTGACGCTCATATCAAAATATTTATAAAGCCAAACAAGTACAAAGTTGAAGAGCATTGAGGATTCAAAATTCCAAAAAGTTGTCCCACATACGGCTAACAATAGATGTTGATGACTGCATTGTGTCAACGGCAATGAGACATTAACCCAACAGTTTAAAAACCTGTAACCGATTGACATCTAATTGTCTTTTTACAGTCTTTATCTCAATAGTAAGTGTTCATACAATATTTCATCGACGTAGGTCTAATTTTGTCGAATTTATATCATAATATGGTCATTTTATAAGAATCATTCTATCTGTTACCGTATACCGGGTTATTTTCGCGGATGTAAAATTTCGCGATTTTCATTGCATAAGGTATACGAAATATTTTGGCGATTATTATTTTGGCGGATTTAAAACATTTCTCAATACCTTTGCATGTGCACTTTAAAATTGGTGGAATTTATTTTGGCCATTTTGTTCTATCCTCGAAAATAAGCGAATATTTACACCCCGCTAAAATAACCCGCTATACGGAAACCCGCATCAAAGCCCAGTGTGCGTACTTGATCAATAGTAAATTGACCTTTAATGGTTTACTTTTATAAATTGTTATTTGGAAGGAGAGTTGTCTCATTGGCACTCATACATTGTACCACATCTTCCTATATATATTTGATCTTTACAATAGTTTGGTTTATCACTAAACAGAATTACATAATTACAAACGCAAGAAAATAGCTCCAAATTGTAATTTTGAGCGATTTTGGCAAATTTTGATTTTAATTCCCAATGGTTAGCAATGGCAATGACTCGTTTTTATGACCCATTTATGGGCATTATGTTTTCTGGTCTGTGCGTCCATTGGTCCGTCCGTCCGTCGATTCGTTTGTTTGTCCGTCTGTTTGTCCCGCTTCAGGTAAACGTTTTGGGTCGAGGTAGTTTTTGATGACGTCCAATAAACTTGAAACAAATTTCCCCCCATTTTCACGGTCCATTAAACATAGAAAACGATAGTGCGGATGGGGCATCCGTGTACTGGGGACACATTCTTGTTCAAAATATTTACAAACAAGTAAAATTGGCAATTTTGTACCAAAATGACTTCTATGTTTATAAATATAGCACTGAATAGCATTTTGATTGTTTGTATCTTTATAGTTTGATACTGTGGGTGAAACAAAAACAAAAGTTGGCCATACCATTTTCAGATCGCCCCAAAAACGTTGTGAATATATATTTAACGGAGACCTGCCCCAACAAGCAAACATTTTCGAAATAACAACACAATAAACCATCATGACAAAAAGACATACCATTTCGAGGTTCCTGTATCGGAGAAAATGTCCACATAAACTGACCTATCAAAGGGAGATTGACAAGTCTTTCAAATGCACGGCCTTCTACCAAAAACAATCTTTAATATGTAACGTGTTATAACCTATATGATCCTATATTATATTCAGATGTTTTTATTCTGCGCATTTAGGTAAATCATCAAGGCCTTCCAACAAAACACAAGCCCAGATCATCATGAATGAAAACACAAGTAGCAGAAGTAAAGATAAAAAAGAATGGTTCGCTAAATTATTGAATAAGAAGGAGAATAGTATCGACGTAGAGGTTACACCGCCTTGTACCTGTATCATTGGAGAGTGGAGGTTTACTATACAGACAGAATCTAAAATAAAGGACGACGGAGACAAGTTAATACTTATGTATAAACACAACGAGGATGTTATTATTCTTTTGAACCCATGGTGCCCAGGTCAGTTTATGAAAAAGAAATTATCTGGTTTTTGTTGTTTTTTTTCTACATATATTTGCACTTGCACTCTCAATATATATTTAATGTTCCGAAGGTAAAAAATGAGTTATAAACTATTACTGCAAGTCAACAGCTATATGTGAATCTTTTGTTGAACGTTCATAGAACCTAAAAAACAGTAACTGTTATTGTTTTACTCTCTTTCCCCTGTCAATAATGTCATAAATGTCGCCTTATTCTTACGTTCAAAACGATTCATCACTGATAACAATTTAACAGATGATCAAGTTTTCATGGGAACAGAGCAACTATTGGACGAATACATACTCAATGAGTCTGGTGCCATATGGAGTGGTAATTACAGACAGATGGGTGTCAAACCATGGAATTTTGGACAGGTAATTATTCTACTTGGAATTGGTGCCCCAATTTTGATGACGATGTCGACAAAACCCATTTTTCTGTTTATGATTTCGCGGTATAAATTGAAACTGCAACTAATTTGTATAATGTTTATATCATCCTGAATATGATTGACATATTTGCCACTGGACGTTAAGCAACCAACGATCATCAATTAATGTACTATTTTAATAGTTCTACTTAAATATTCTAGTTGTTACACGTTTTTGTATACGTCTATGTATCATAATTTGTACGTAAAAAGAGGAATGAATAAAAGACATTTTTTCATTATTAAAGGAATAATTTTTCATATAGAGCGAATTAGTCATTTCCTCTATTACAGTCATCTACACTGATATTATTTATTTTATTAAATATATGTACTTATATATTTTAGAAAAGTAACCCAGGGCCTGTCTCATCTAAAACACATACATCATCAATAAAATTAAAAAAAAATAAAAAATTCGGACGTTAAACTTAGTTAATTACTGTGGATTCATTTATTTTCGTAGGAATACATTTTCGTGGATTGCTAAAAACTTGCATTTTCGTTGATATTTGATTTCGTCGTTTTGTCGATTTCTATATACAAAGCCCCTTGAAAATATGCTATTCGTTGAACATTTGAATTCACAATACTAGATATACTTTTTAGTTCAGAGATGGCATACTAGACACATGCTTACATCTTATCCGGAAGGCCTACAATAACTCAGTAGATCCTGCGATGTCGGACCCTGTTAAACTCGCTCGTGCTATAACAAAAATGGTAAGTACTTGTAAAATACTACTCGTTGTCACACTTTACTTTTAAGTATTGTAGGTGATTTCGTTTTGCACACATTAGCAACTTTTAATTTGAAGAAAATATGATAATTGGGTGACATTCATTTAAAAGAATTGAGAATGGAAATGGGGAATGTGTCAAATAGAAAACCCGACCAAATAAAGCATAAAACAGCCGAAGGCCACTAACGGATTGAGAAAATCATGCATGGTTGTTTAACTTGCGTCATACAGTTGCTGTTTCATTAAAAGTTGCCTCATATTGTCATTGATTCAGGTAGCATAATATAAGACCACATAATAATAATCGGGGATAAAGCTTTACCGATGATTGATTAAATACAATTTTTAAAATAGGCAAAAACTCTTAATCGACGGTTACGTTTCTATGCATTTAACTATATGCTGTAAAAAACTGCTAAGTACTGTAATATTTTGTTCAAATGTTCACATTCATAGACATAACAAAATCAAAATGTACCGTATTTTAATATCTGAGTACATTGATTGAAATTGAAATTGCGTCATGATTCAATTCTGTGTTTGTACTGATAGGTGAATGCCCCCGATGACAATGGTGTTCTGGTTGGTAATTGGAGTGGTGATTACAGTGGCGGAACTCCACCAATGAAATGGGTCGGAAGTGTGGCAATATTGGAGGAATATACTAAAAACCAGGGTACACCCGTTCAGTTCGGACAATGTTGGGTATTTTCAGGACTGACTACTACAGGTAACAGCATAAAAGAAGAGAAACGCATTTAATTGTTTTATATTCAAAAGTAAAAAAAATCAAAACGGAAAGTCGGTAATCAAATGGCAAAATCCTACACCTCAAACTAATGGATAACAACCGTTATATTCCTGACTTGGTACAGGCATTGCAATTTTCTTGTGAACAATTTAGAAAGGCAGGATGACATTTTTCACAGAAGTATGAATCCTACTAATTGAACATTTTTATTCTTGAATTAGTCCATTCTTTCATTCTTAAAACAAATGTAAAAATATGCTACCTTTTGTATGAATTTCATGTTACGATACTTTCCTCTAAGTTTTCATATTAATATGGATCGTTACGGAATATGCATGAAATATTAGCCACTGGACATTAAAAGCAACTAGCAACTAATCTTAATACCATGAAAAGAACTTTAACTTATAACAATCATGATACAAATAATAATGTCTGTTTCAATATTTTAGTGTGCAGAGCCATTGGATTGCCAGCACGCAGTGTAACAAATTTTGCGTCAGCCCACGATACAGACGGATCAACGTGTATTGATAAAGCATTCGTAAAGAAAGGCGAGGATTTGGAGAAGGTTGACATTGAAGGTTCAAGTGATTCCATATGGTATGCATATACATTTTGATTGTCAATATACGTTCGAGTTGAATTTAAAGATAAGTTTATCTGTTTTTATGCCCCACCTACGATAGTAAAGGAGCATTATGTTATGCCCCACCTACGATAGTAAGGTGGCATTATGTGTTCTGGTCTGTGCCTCCGTTCGTCCGTTCGTTCGTTCGTCCGTCTGTGCGTCCGTTCGCTTCAGGTTAAAGTTTTTGGTCGAGGTAGTTTTTGATGAAGCTGAAGTCCAATCAACTTGAAACCTTATACACATGTTCCCCATGATATGATCTTTCTAATTTTAATGTCAAATTATAGTTTTGACCCCAATTTCATGGTCCACTGAACATAGAAAATGATAGTGCAAAGTTCAGGTTAAAGTTTTTGGTCAAGGTAGTTTTTGATGAAGTTAACGTTACATCAACTTGAAACTTAGTACACATGTTCCCTATGATATGATCTTTCTAATTTTAATTCCAAATTAAAGTTTTGACCCCAATTTCGCGGTCCACTGAACATGATAGTGTGAGTGGGGCATCCGTGTACTATGGACACATTCTTGTTAATAATCATTTTTGTCCAGTTCAGAGAGAACAATTACATATACATATAGTATACAAACAATACAATAATCAATATAACTTTTGGAAAGCTAATTATTATCTCTATCAATTTTTAATGCACAGATATAGCTTTTATTAGATTCAAATGAAGCATATTATATACGTATATTTGAATACTTATAGAGTATGCTACTAAATACTTAGTTGCAAGAAATACAAATCTTGATGAAAGTCAATTGAAAAGTCAATATTATATTTCAAATACAGGAATTTTCACGTATGGAATGAAGCGTGGATATCAAGACCTGATCTCGGTAAAGGTTATGACGGATGGCAAGTTATTGATGCAACACCACAAGAATTAAGTTCAGGTAATTAGTATAGATTATCTGATGTTTTTGCGGATGTACTGTATATGACTTTACTTGGAGATGTTGCTGAATGATAAGATAATTGTTTAACTAAAGAATTGTTGATGCAAACGTATGGAGTACTTATGCCAAAATCAAATATGTTTATAAAATTACAAATGATTTTTATAACTTGACATGACTATTTTGCAGAGCTGAAAATGGTAAAATAAATTGATAAGGTCTCTTAAATTTATATAAGGTTTACCTTATCTTGTCTGTACATAATTTGTATAACAGATAACTTGTTCAAATTTCAAAATCGGTTCTTTTTATTTAGGTGTTTACCAGTGTGGACCAGCACCTGTTACTGCTATAAAGAAAGGTGAAATTGGCCGACCATTTGATGCACCTTTTATATTTGCTGAGGTTAATGCAGATATTGTTCATTGGGAGATACTTCCTAATGATTCATGGGTTATTATTAAAACTGACAGTAACGAGTATGTATTTAAAATAGTTATAAATAGAAATGCCTTTTACAATATATCATATACATTGTATTAGCAAAGTAAAAAGCAAAAATGCTAAAGCTCATGCATATTTACCAACTATGAAATCAAGTGTTAACTGCATTAAGAGCTAACGTTTATTTTATCCCATTAAAGTTTTTTACGATGATTATCAACTTCGACCATATACTTAATTTATGACCCATTTATTTTGGTAAGCGAAAAAATTCTTCTTTGCTTTCCTTTTTTCTTATGGACCTCCACTTTATTTTTTCCCTCGAATAAAGGGAAGGTTATATAAATGTTTTTGTTCTAAACAAGTGTTCCCATAGGAATTGTTTATTTCCCTTGTATACCGTCTATACTTTTCTTTGTTTCCGAATAATTCTGGCTGTTTTTAAAGGCTAAATGCATTGTTTTCGGAGGAGACGGATTTAATAGATTAGGGTAGAATGTTGAATTGTCCAATAGGTTTATTTTGGTAGTTTCTTGTAATGTTATATTTGTATTCAAGTGTTGGCAAAAACATAAGTACAAAGAAACCAGATGGAAGACCATATAACGGAGAAGCATCTGTATGGAGAGGATATGGAGAAAAATATCGACTAGATGTAACAAGCGAATATAAGTATCCCGAGGGTAGTTTAGAAGAAAGGCTTGCAGTTCAGAATGCTGACAATGAGGCGAAAGGGGGACGTGATGTATTTGCTACCGGTGACACAATGGTATGTTCACCCCAGGGGTGTTTTGTCTTTCTTGAACAGGTCTTAATGAAACATGCATTACCACAAAACCATATTTTTTCTAGTAAATTTGATGATGTCTACTTAGTATTATTAAAATAATCGTGCTATGTGGTGCACTGAAATCCACACAACTGGCTGGTTATAGTAATGCACTTATATCAAATGATATGCGATATGCATTGTTTGTTTTCAATTTAGATGCTTTAGTAATTGACCACCAAGCTGTCAACCATAAAAAAATAATAAATCTGCCGATTCGTCTGCAGACACCTATATTTTTATCAACAGAATTACACATTGACATGCTTAAGATAATTACATAAATTTATAATAAGTAGTATATTTTTCAAATCGTACATTCGAATGTGATATGAATATGCCAACCATTCGAGTAACACCAAAATGATGATACTAAACTAACAATTTTCAGGATACGTCATTTTAGACTTATTATATCACTTGAAACTGTATAAATGTAAAAGTCAAACGTTATACAGGGATAGACTATTACATTACTACTTTTAAAAGTTGAGCATCACAATTTTTTTTATCATCAATACAGTTTAAACACACACACGCTTGTAATCTCCAAAATAACATGAATACCATTGCTATTTCAAAATTATCGAAAAACAATCAAAACTACTGTTAACAACTTCGATTCACATTATCATCAATTCCATTCACTTAAAGTAACAGAATATTTTTTATATAATAAAAACTTTTGTATCTTTTAGGACATATCGGTGGAGATTGAAGAAAAAGATGGTGTTTTGGTGGGCAATGACTTTGAAGTAGAACTCAAACTGAAAAATATTAAAAAGAAAAAGGCACTGAGAACTGTAAAGCATTTACAAGTAGTTGTAGATAGTGTAAAATATACTGGGGATGGGAGACGTAATGTTATAAAGAAGAGTTTTGATGATATCCGTCTTGATTATGGTGAAGGTAGGTTTCGTCAGTGTTGTTGTTGATGTTTACAAATATTAAAGTAAATATTGATAAATCCGGCTGCGGTATATACATCTATGAATAAAGGCCACAGTAAAAAATAAAATGATAAAAATACCGAACTTTGAGTAAAATTCAAAATAAAAACACCCTAATCTAATGGACATTTTGATGAAGGTAGGTGGCTCAGTGTTGCCGCTGTTTACAAATATTAAAGAAAATATGAATAACCTCGGCTGTGGTATATACTTCTATGAATAAAGGCCACAGTAAAAAGTAAAATGATAAAAATACGGAGCTCCGAGGAAAATTCAAACGAAAGGCTCTAATCAAATGGCAAAATCAAAAGCTAAAGCACATTAAACGAATGGATAGCAACTGTCGTATTCCTGACCTTGTACAGAATCTTTCGTATGTAGAAAATGGTGGGTTGAACCTGGTTTATAGGTAGTTCATTTTTCGATGATCATTTATCGATTAGAAAGAAACAACTCATGGTAACAAACCTAAACAGAAGTCTAAAAGTAGCTGTGTCGACAGGGGAGACTATATTGCTAATCAATAAACATGCTGAACTCAGGCAAAGTATGTATTGGAATTACCACTTTTAAAACAGTCTAAGACCTCTTTGTAAACACAATCATATAGATACAACTAGGAAATGTTCACTCAATTAGAAAGAGAGAAGATAAGGAAAAAAGAAAATAGATTAGGCTTTGAGATTGTCATGCAAAATCCGAACTTCAAGGTTTTAAGAGTAAAACAAATCCTATTTACGTTGAATTTAAGGAACGTATGTTCGGATGCTATGTTTTGAAGAAATACACAAAGTGTTGGGTGGTTTAATCTGGAAGATACAAAATAAGTGTTGATGTTCAACTTGATTTATATTTTTTTTTTAGAGAAGACAGTAAAATTTACAGTTAAAACAGATGAATATTTGGACAAAATGTATGAGTTGTTTGGGATGGAAATAATGGCATATGCTCATATCAAGGAGACAGAGAATTGTTACGTTAAAACAGATGATTTCCGTTTGAGACGTCCTGATATTACAATTGAGGTACCTCATTAATGATATTACTCCATATATCAGACCATATACAATGGCTAATCACATTTACCAACTTGCAAGTTTACATTATGAATATCGATTTCCTAGAACATAGAATGGCATGTTATCTACATGTACATGACATAACACATATATCTTGTTAAAGAAGGTTTCTTTGTGATGATGTAAGAAATACAGTCTCATCGACTTCAATATGTACTCAAAATTTGGACTGTAAATAAAAATCATTTGGTATACATTGATTAGAAAGGAAACCAACTGCACAAAAAACTACAAGACAGATTTAAGTCAACATTCGGTCCTCAAATACACAAAAAAAACAAAGACAGACTTAATATAAAAAAGAAGATGTGGTATGATTGCCAATGAGACAACTATCCACAAAAGACCAAAATAACACAGACATTAACAACTATAGGTCACCGTACGGCCTTCAACAATGAGCAAAGCCCATACCGCATAGTCAGCTATAATAGGCCCCGATAAGACAATGTACAACAATTCAAACGAGAAAACTAACGGCCTTATTATGTAAAAAAATTAACGAAAAACAAATATGTAACACATAAACAAACGACCACCACTGAATTACAGGCTCTTGACTTGGGACAGGCACATATATAAATAATGTTGCGGGGTGAAACATGTAAGCGGGATCCCAACCCTTAAGTCGACATTCGTTCCTTAACAGAAGACAACAGTCTAGATTCTATAAAAAAAATATCTAATGAAGTCAACCATAATCACGCAAGACAGACACATACTAGTACACAGTTCGCACGAACTTATGGTTTTACTAGCTCTCTCTCTATTTATAATGTTTGTTCTTAAATTTTAATAAATTTTTTCATACGTTTTAGGTTCCACCAAAGGTCAAAGTTGGAAATCCTTTCAAAGTGAAACTGTCATTTAAAAATCCTTTACCTAAATCTCTAACCAAATGTTCCTACCTCATTGAAGGAAACGGACTGGAGAATAAAGCAAACTCAGCAAGGTAATAACATTTAAATGTGCTACTTAATTGATTATGTTTTACTCACAAACAACAATAACGGAACGAAATGAGACTGAAAAAAATAACCTTCCAATGCACAGACAAAAACCATTAAACTGCTTATCAAATTATTTAATTCAACTATTTTGAGCAATTATAGTTAACCAATAAACATTGTTTTAGTTTTATGTGTATTTTGTGTATCATTAATCTCGTCTTGCAGACTTTCTAAGGATTGACAGTTCAGGATTTATTTGAGTTGAAACATTTGATATCCACCCATTCCTTTCATCAGTGATTTTGTTAGCGCTCGTCACTTTCGTATTTTACGAAAGGGTTTTCTCATTGACGAAAGTATTTCAAATCAATTTCGTCACTTTAATTTTGAAAGTGTAAAAAAAAATTCGCAATAAAAACTATAAATCTACCTGTCTTCATGTTTTTGACAAGTTTATGACCTCCAGGTAATTAACATTTTCAACAGGTGTTACAAGTTGTGATTACAACTAATCCGCTTATCGCCATCAGATGGGTCACTTATCCGTAATTTATTAATTAACCCATAATTGAATGACCATCATAATTATTTCCCCAGGAAAATCAGTCAGTCGGCATTCAACAACCAGGAGTATAATTTCGTCATTTAATCAAAAATGTAACAACCCGGACAGTTCGCATTTGAATTTCAATATTTCCCAAACGATCACAATCTGAAGTTAGTTTGTCGTAGATTCGTCCTTCGAAGGCATTTTCGTCATATTTGATTTAAATTTTCATCAAAAACTTTCAACAATTTCCATTTAAAATAAAGAACTTTCATGTGTTTATTCAAAAAGTTCACGAGAAATGTTTTAAACAGGTGCTTCCTGTATTGTGTTCTACGCATGCGTGAAAGTATCCCTTTGACTATTTATAGACATTAAAAACGTAAAATACGATATCATTTAGAATCAATTAAACGAGAGAGAAAAATATATATCTCTTACTAAAGGAATTTAAATCGAAAAATCATAATTTCCTGATGAATCCGGACTCGTTTTGAATTTATTATCCACGTGTCACTTCCCGTTTTCGTTTCATTTTAAAACCGAAAGTAGTAAACGTGATCTATTGTTGATTTGTTTACAACCTCCTTTCAGTCATTATAATCGTTCCAAAAAGGATATAATACATTTCCAACTTGATAGAAATGATATCCAAATATCGACTTAGACGTTTTATAAGGATAATGATTATGCAGTGAAATAATCATTGCAGTAGTATTGATTTCTGCTGTGATTCATTGTTTAAAAAAATAGAATCCAACTTTTGTTGTTCAGGAATGACCCCTGGAATAAACTGAAGAGAAATTGTGATTCCATGTCAGAATCTTTCATAATAATAGCCAATACAGTCAAATCATACAATAACTGCCAATCATGCTGGTGCCTCAATCCCTTAAAATCTGACTAAGTCAAAAGATGAAGCTAGTACTATACATCATTGTTCTATTGCTTATACACAAAATAAGGTTGATTTTAATAGCACGCAAAAGTGACTAAAGCCCTCAAAATCCTAGCTTAAACCCTGCTTTCATATTATCAAACATTCAGAATAATAATAATATACTTATCAAATTTTATAGTGATGTTCAAGCTAAATCAGAATGGAGTATCATGGAAGAGCTAGTAGCTGAAACAGATGGCGAAATTCAAATCAACTGTAGTTTTGATTGTGAAGAATTGAGGGACATTATTGGGATGGTATCTGTAAAAGCAGAGTAATTAAAATGCAAGGGACATTACTGTATCAAAATCAGACATCATATACGCAAATCAAAAGCAGCATGTGATATTAAGTGTATATAAACACTAATTTTTATCTTATTTATATGTTACCATAACTAGTATAGAGATTTCTTGTAATTTAAATTATTTATATGACTTCCATTGAGATTTATTGTATTTTAGATTATTAAGATGACTTCCATTGAGATTTGTTGTATTTTACATTATTTACATGTCTTAAATTCCATTAAGATTACAACTTTTATATGTATACCTTTTACAACTTAATCTACGACGTGAAACATGTTACATTTATATTAATTTTTACCTATTAACTGTTAAAACATTTTAATAAAAAAATGATATAAGCCCAAAACATGTGATGAGCTATATGACTAAAACTGACAAAAATTATCCAAATACATCTTGGGTCAACTTTTCAAGATGAAAACATGCACAGCAAACATCCAATAAAACAAACAAAAGCAAAGGTACAGCGCTTAAACTGCTGTTCTTTATCGCAAAGTCATATTGAGGACTTCAACAACAAACAAAAACAAAAACCCTCACTTCACTGCAAGTTGAAGATGTTGCACCGGCTTGAACGGAATTCTTTGCAAAACTAATTTGGATATAATTTTTAAAATGAAACACCACCTAACTAGGCCCGTTAAAAAACCTGGAAATAGTACATTTTTAAATAAAATAGTTCCTACTCACAGGTGTAAATCCAAAACTGTGTAGCATACATGTACATCTTAGTAATTTTAAAAGGTATCAGATGAAAGGCGAATGACTATATCCCTTATTTGTACGTTCTGTTTTGTTTTTATGAAAATACACATTACTTTGGGGCATACATGAATTGGTTACATAAATGATTAAGCTCTCCCCAATTTAGTTGTGACTGCGCTTGATTGGAAATTAAATTGTGCTCAATAGGAAAGTGTAGGATTTAAGTAGCGAACCATCTAGTCTTTATATGACCTCATTTACAAGGAAACTGTTTTTGTTTAATTTATTAGCAAACTATTACCAAATATTTACAATAATAGATGTGACTTTAAAGTTTTAAAAAAATGTGAAATTATTTTCAATGATATTGTGAATGAGGTTCATTTTCGATTAGGGGATATCAAAGAACGAATACCAAATTTGTATTGGAAACACCTTTTCACTAAAAGATTTGTTGCTTAATTATCTAAATTCGGTATGTGTGTGTGATTTTTTTCTTACCTGCATCACAAACGTTGAAAGCAGGTTCATTCACCGCTCGACTCCCTGCCTTCATTCTGTTATTCCATCTGACTTTGGTATACAGATGTATACTACTGTTGCCTTTATATGGATAGATAACTTTTCTTTTCTTATTTTTTATGAAAGTTTATAATTACTCTTCACCTTTATATGGTTAAGCGGTAGCGTGTATGCAAGTTTTAAATCTACCGTCTAGCTATTTCAGGTTTTCCGAAATGTTGACATTTATATCAAATATAGAGAGTGATCAATCATAGAGAGATGCCCCTTTTAAATTGAAAATTGTTGATACTATTTATTATGCATTTGTGGACGATATTTCACATACATTTTATCATCAAATGTTTATGATACTTTTTACCTTGTAAGATCTTTTCAAGTAGAGGTACCCTTTACTGCGTTCCTGTTCGTTGACAAATTGTATAGATATGACCTTCGAATTAAGATAAAAAAAAACAAAAAACAAACAACTTATCAGTATGTACTTTGGTAACTAAATTCCTCATACAAGCTTCATCAGATTTTTATGAAATCGTACATTGTCATATCATAACAATAACATAGACATATTTGAAAAAATTGATCCGATGACAAAACCCAAAGTTTTGCCATTTGCCATGTTTTGTTAATTAGTTTTAATTTTGCAGTCGATATGCACGCCATATCTCGTAATTATTACAAAACATGAGTTTTGATTGGTGGCGTTTTAAAACTGATGAGATTGTATTATCTAGGATGAGTTATAAAATTCTGAAAACGCTACGTAGGTAAGAATAAATTGATGGACTGATAGTATGAGTAGTTGAGACCCAATCGATAGATATGATATTTTATGATTACATATTGCTAGATAAGTGTTGAAGTCAATAACTGCTACATTTTCAAATATCGCATATTAAATGTTCCTCTACTATAATCTGTATAACACGATAGTTAATTTTGTTAACCCTAAATTATTACAATTTTGGCCATGTCCAGTAGTTTCAGAGACACATATGTTTGGTAAAATTTAACGACGACAACGACTGGTGATGAAAATAACTCAAGTAGGCTAGATGAGAAAGAAATCTGAATTTGAAGAGATATATTTTGCGGCTAAGTGATAGTTTTGACTATTTGTCTTAATTCGTATCCATTTTTGTTTCGTTTTAAAAAGGTGATCGAAGTACTTTTTTTCTTCGAAAAGATGAATAGAGGAACTCAATTTCTTATTCAGCTACAAATATAATGTGCCATTTTTAAAAAAGATTTTATTTATTTCAAATATATCAACCAAGTTAAAAAAAAATAAACATAAAGGAACTGAATGAATATTAAAAAGTAAAATCATAAAAATACTGAACTCCGAGGAAATTTCAAAACGGAAAGTCCCTTATCAAATGGCAAAATTAAAAGCTCGAACACATTAATCAAATGAATAACAGCTGTCATATTCCTGACTTGGTACATGCATTTTCTTAAGAAATTCACAAGAAATAAATACTTGACAACACGAACACTATTAACAGAAGGAAACTAGAGTGTTGGCATTAACGTTACCAATCTTATTGCACCAGATCTGTATGTCAACAGTTTTAGATTACAAATAATCGATTAGGGTAATTAAACTAATTAAGTCTCCCAAACAAAGTTTGGAGACTTATTGTTTTTGCTCAGTTCTTATTATTTTTATTATTCTTCTTCTTCTTCTTCTTTTTCTTCTTTTTCTTCCGCCACTTTTAAAAATGAACTTGTCCGCAGCGTTTCTCTAAAACCGCTTGTCAGATTTACTTAGGGTTTCATAGAATGGTAGACTAATATGTCTAGGTGAGCCATCAATCTTTCGTTTGTGCATTGGGGTTTATTAAGGGGTATTTTGGGAGGTAGAAAGGAGGGAGGGGTTTACTATAGAACCCTATGGGATTTTATTTTTCTAAAATTTTCAAATGAATATAACTTGAAAACTGTAAGTGATAGACACATGCAGTCTTCAGAAATGATTATAGGACAATAAAACAAATCACATGAAATATAGGGGGAGTCCCTAGGGGGTCATCCCCACCCCCTTAAATTTGAGAATATGCTTTTATCTTGTAAACGGTCACAATCCCCACCCCTAAACCATATATATTCTTGAATGGGACGATTAAAACAAGTCAAATGAAATTAAAGGGAAGTCCCCAGGGGTCATCCCCATCCCGTTCAATTTGAGAATGTGCTATTATCTTGTAAACGGTCCAGATCCCCACCCCTAAACCATATATATTTTTGTAGGGGACAATAAAACAAATGAAATGATATAAAGGGAAGTTCCTAGGGGGTCACCCCACCCCCTCTTGTTTGAAAACTTGTAAACGGTCAACATCCCCACCCCTAAACCATATATATTCTTGAATGGGATGATAAAACAAATCAAATGAAATTAAAAGGAAGTCCCCGGGGGTCATCCCCACCCCGTTCAATTTGAGAATGTGCTATTATCTTGTAAACGGTCCAGATCCCCACCCCTAAACCATATATATTCTTGTAGGGGACAATAAAACAAATGAAATGATACAAAAGGGCAGTTGCTAGGGGGTCAGCCCACCCCCTCTTGTTTAAAAACTTGTAAACAGTCAACATCCCCACCCCTAAACCATATATATTCTTGTATGGGACAATAAAACTAATCAAATGAAATTAAAGGGGAGTTCCTGGGGGTCACCCTTACCCCGTTCAATTTGAGAATGTGCTTTTATCTTGTAAACAGTCCAGATCCCCACCCCTAAACCATATATATTCTTGTAGGGGACAATAAAACAAATGAAATGATACAAAAGGGCAGTTGCTAGGGGGTCAGCCCACCCCCTCTTGTTTAAAAACTTGTAAACAGTCAACATCCCCACCCCTAAACCATATATATTCTTGTATGGGACAATAAAACTTATCAAATGAAATTAAAGGGGAGTTCCTGGGGGTCACCCTTACCCCGTTCAATTTGAGAATGTGCTTTTATCTTGTAAACAGTCCAGATCCCCACCCCTAAACCATATATATTCTTGTAGGGGACAATAAAACAAATGAAATGAAATAAAAGGGAAGTCCTGAGGGGGTCACCCCACCCCCTCTTGTTTGAAAACTTGTAAACGGTTAACATCATCAACTCTAAACCATATATATTCTTGTATGGGACAATAAAACAAATCAAATGAAATGTACATAAAGTACCTGGGGGTCACCACCACCCCTTCCTGTTTAAATACTTGTAAATGGTGGAGATCCCCACCCCTAAGCCATATATATTTTTGTATGGGACAAAAAATCAAATCAAATGAATGGGACCATATGAATGGCGAGTTATGGGAGCTTTGTTTGGGAGACTTCGTAACAGCATCCTGTTACAATTACTTCTTGTTAGGATAAATATTTAACTTCGAGGAAAATTCTAAACGGAAAGTCCATTACCAAATGACAAAATCAAAAGCTCAACACATCAAAAGAATGGATAACAACTGTCATATTCCTGATTTGGTACAGACGTTTTCTTATGTAGAACAGTAGGACATTATCAGATGAAAATACGAATACTACAAATCCATGCTAAACATTAAGGTATCAAAAGTCATAGGTACATGTACATTGATCTGGACAGGACAATTGTTTTTCTACCCCTCCTCCTTTTTTTTCCCAAATTCCCATTTTTTTTGTTTTCTATTAATTTCAATATGAACATATATTTAGTATATTATGAACATTCATTACTATACATTAAGTGTGTTTGCTTTTTACTATCAATTGTCAGTTTACTAACCAATCCACGGCGGTCATTGACATATTATATGGACCCTCTCTATTTAATATACCGGTACTTAGTGACCGGCTCCTCCTTTCATTACTTTGAATAAAGTGTATAGACCTCTCTATTTAATAAACTCTGTGACCGTCGTGGATAGTTAACTTGAAAATGATAGCAGATAGCAAATACACTTTGTTCATGTATGCTCAAAGTATCCAGAAAAAAGGAAACTGCAAGTCTAGTTTGACTTTAAATTTCGTCCAATGACGAGACAATATCTGGATGCCTTTTTTTTCGTTTTTCTCCCAAATCAACCCAAACTGAATAATCATAAGAATGGATGACAAATGCGACTATCCATGGTACTAAAAGGACACAGAGGCATGATGATTAATTTATTGAGGAAAGAAGAAAAGCGACACACAAAATGAGGTCTTATCGTTTAAAAGTATAGATATAAAGGTTGATAAAAAAAAAAATAGTGGATAATGAACTGTGAAAGATAAGAATAAAAAAAAAGAGAAACAACACGTGAGGTCAAAATAGAGAAAGAAAACATTTCTACTACATAATATGTACATGTATGTCTTTTCTTGGTTTCATTTATACTTTGTTACACATTTGCTCCTTAATTTCTCTTATTCTTATAATCGGTGTTGATAGTTCTGTACGTATATGTATCAATGTCATCTGCTTAGCATAATACTAAAGTTTCCATTAAACAATTTCACAATTATTAACAATTTATAGGATATATATATGCCTAAGTTTATGATTAGCAAAAATATATTAAAGCTCAGAATATTGTTATCAATCTGATCTCTCATTGAATGTTTTTAGAGAAAAAGGAAACAGTAACGAATTGTAACGAATAGAAAAAATAAGGAATAAGTTACAAATAAGAAAAAAAAAAAAAGTAACAAATACATGAAATAAGGAATGCGTAACCAATTTGACGACCCTACCAAATATCCCATTACGCAAAATAACCTAAGTTGTTTTTACTTCCTGTTTATTATTTTTACGTTTAATATATGTACTGTATCTGTTTGTAATCCGTTTCTTGTTTATGTCTGACCACAACGGAACAAACACTTATTTTGTTAACAATACAATTTCTGTATTACAACATTTTAATTACGTACGTTGCATTTCACCGTGTAAACAAGTATGTTGAAAGGGGGAGCATCTAAACCGTCTGCAAAAACAAGTATTGTGTAGCACACTTCTGCGAGGGTATTCCACTGCACAATGTTTGGTTTCTTCCGAAATTTATTTTACGGTCCAGAACGAGACGAAGATTATCGCTTCCCTTGGGAGAGAGACGAAGATTTGGATAGAGGAAGGGAAGAAAGATTGGCTAGAAGAAGAAGAAGATTTGAAGAAGAAGATGCCTTTCATGAAAGAAGAGGACCAGAGGACATCGTAACTAATGGTATGTTTGTACTGCTTATGCTGTTTGTATTAACGGTACATGTACCAATGTAAACTAGAAATCGAAAAAAAACCTGTTTTTATTTTACGTATCATTTAAATGGATGCAAATATAAAGTCTTTGACAAGTTTTTGAGAAAAAAAAATTCAAGCAAAACAGCACTTCAGTATTCGTGATGCTCAGTCTTATCAACCTAAATTGATCAATATAGGATCGTTCAAAACGTCATGAAAGCATAATTGTATGAAATATCACAACAATATTAATGTCCTTTTTGGTTGAAGACACAAATTGCATGTAACACAATATTTTCTATTTGCTTTATTTTGAGAAATCCGTATAAATGTGGGGAGGAGGGAGAATGTCGTTTTAATTTCCTAAATGTGGTTGTTAAAATAATAAAAGGAGTAAAGAACAAAATTTATAATTAAAAGCAGAATTTAAAGTCCGATGTGATACCTAAACAAGTCTACTATAAACAAGTTTACCAAAAACAAAAAAATTAATGAAAGCAAACTCAAAAATAAATGCCTTAAGACCGGCCCCTTAAAAGTCTTAACAATAGTTATCGGTTTTTGTATCCGTTTATAAAGGATTTTTGTTTGTTCTATTATCAGATTCAGACGAAAGAGTCAATTCAAAGTTTCATGTAAGGGATGTTAACCTGAATATACAGAAAAACACAAAAGAACATCACACCGATGGGTACATGTGTACTAAAAGAGAAAAGAACCAGGAGCTGGTCGTTAGAAGAGGACAACCTTTCATAATGACCATAACTTTTGACAGACCATATAAAAATGAAGAAAATGAAATATTTTTCCATTTCAAAACAGGTATTTATAGTACTGAAAGAAAGTAGAAAGATACCAAAATGATATTCGAACTCATAAGTCGAAAACGAACTGACAATGTCATGGCAAAACAATCAAAAACAAACATCAACATACAAAAGACTATATAGAAAACTAAATACAAGAACGACAAGAAAGACCGGGGATGATCTCATGTGCCCCGGAATGATAATCTAGTCCTGCTTCATATATGACACCTGTCGTGTTACTCCTATAACCTATTTTGATATTGAAATTCATTTTAATAATTAAGACTTTTCCATTTACACACGGTTTGTTTTCTCTCTCACTTTTATAGTGCACAGCACCACTGCAGGTCCATACTATTGCATTGATAATCAAAATACAGCAGATGATATGTATCTATATACATTGTCAATTAAAGTTCTACAAATATTAAGAATATGAAATAATTCTATTTTAGGCAAACGTCCAATGACATCAAAAAGTACTTCCATTAAAATAGACATGAGCGAAGACCCAACAAGCGTTGGAAAAGCTACAGAGTGGTTTGCAAAGATGGTTTATAAAACTGATACCTCAATTGATGTAGAAATACAACCTCCATGTAACTGTATCATCGGAGAATGGCGATTCACAATACAGACAGAATCTAAACTAAAGGAAGAGGACGAGCCAATATCACTTATGTATGAACACAACGTGGATGTTATTGTCATCTTAAACCCTTGGTGTAAAGGTAGGTATATATGTCCTGATACATAAATGACCAATAAAAAGAATTACATGTTAGCTGATCGTCAAAATATGTTACATCTACTCAGACAATTAGCAATATTTTTTGGCTGTGAGCGTTTATAAATACGTAGCCATAAAACTGTTTGAAAGAATTTGCACTATTACAGTCGAGTTCTAACAGTTTGTGAACTATTCAAGTAAAAGGGACATAAAGCTTTTAAAATAAAAGTGTGTAATTTCTCGTTACACGAAATCGTCATCCTTCTTCATCAAATCACATGATGGGGCATGCGTATTTATATATTTCCGTATAGACGTACATGTTTATTTACCTCATTAACAAAAATTTCAATGACACTTGCATTTCAGTTTTAATGAAAAAGGTTGTGTGATGAATATGGTATGAGATTAAAAAAAAAGTATCAGTTATTGTAATCATTGAGTTCCACTACAAATTATTTAAAATGATATCGTTTGTTTATATGTGTTCTTCAATAAATTATACAAAACGTACACTAGTAACGGGTTTTATTACTGAAACTATCATTGTAAACTGAACAAGTCTTAAATTCTGAATTCACCTCAAAGAAAAATGTAATCAGATGAATAAAATTATTGATTAGAGCATATATTTATTTTTAGCTTTTATGTCCATTCGTTTTTCGAGTAAGCTGTTCATTTGACTTTCAAATTTGTCTTATTTTTTTCCATAAAAACAGATGATCAAGTATACATGGAAAGAGAATCTTTGCTAGATGAATATATATTAAATGAATCGGGTGCAATATTTGTTGGAAATTATTATCAACGGTCAATCAAACCATGGAACTTTGGACAGGTATAACATATACATTGGTTGGGTTGTTCTTTTTAATTTCAAAAATTGCAAAACCAGTAAATTTTTTTTTATTGAAAGGAAGAAGGAGACACAAAATTTTAATTTATTTCTATAATTTATGATATCAGCAAATCAAACAAATACACTCACGCCCGCGTACACACACAGATAAACAAAAATAACGGCTGTGGTCATACTGAATCGCATATTTACATAAATACTGTTCTTATTATCAACGTATGAATCAAGAAAGGCAACGGTAGTATACCGCTGTTCGAAACTCATAAATCGATCGAGAAAAAAAATTCGTGTTACAAACTAAAACTGAGGGAAACACGTCAAATTTAAGAGCAGAACAACGACACAACAGAAACACAACATTAAAATGTAACACACACAGAAACGAGCTCTAATATAACAACGGCCATTTTCCTGACTTGGTACAGGACGTATGAAAGTTAGCTTTCACTTATCATCGTTATTAAGGCATTTTCTAACTGGTTCCGATTTCGCTTATATTGGTGTCAACTGTTTATAACATAACAGATGTGAAAAGTCGATCTTATTTTCTCATATGATACCGGTAAATTTAATGATAGTTTTTGTATTTTCATTGTAGTTTCACGATGAAATTTTAAGTATATGCCTGCATCTGATAAGGAAAGGATTCAATAATATGATAGATCCAGGAATGGGAGATGTTATTAAACTATCTCGAGTTATATCGAAAATGGTAAATTTATGCAGTATATTAATTTTTATAAGGATGAAACCTGAAATATAATTTAAGATATAGGACAATATTTAGTTTTATACGTGTATTTATACAGCACAAAACTATATATAAAATAACCGTCTCTTGTTCTTTTATTTTAGGGTAATTTTTCTTTGTGATCATATAAAAATCAAAACTACTAGTAGATCAAACTGTTCTTATTAGATAAGTTCGCTGTCCATTAGAAACACAATGAACTATCCAAAAAGAGACTTGATCTTTATGCATTATAGACATTAACCTATAATGTAGTGTTTGAGTTTGTATTTTGTTGTACCCTGATTGTCATTGTCATGATGAATGTGTGTGTGTTGGATTTTGTCGGATATAGTATATTTTATTCGACTGTAAGGTTGTTTAATTACATTACAAATCAACTTTGCATCAAATCTTTTTACCTCATAGCTTAAAACATAATCTATAAGGATCTGGTAATACAATTCACCTTATGTTATTGTTTTAATACCTACAATTGGTTAAAAATCCAAATTGCAGGTAAATTCCAATGATGACAATGGTATTGTATCTGGTAATTGGAGTGGTGATTACACTGGTGGTACTTCTCCTACAAAATGGGTTGGAAGTGTTGCTATGTTGAAAGACTATGAAGATAATAATGGAACACCAGTAAAGTTTGGACAATGTTGGGTATTTTCAGGAATTACAACTACAGGTATATTTAGAAAAATAATACATACATTGTTTTCTCTTTTTCTGGTTAAACAGATTTAAATGAAGATACCGAAAACAAACCAACAAAAACCAACATAAAACAATAGATAAAAGACATAGACGAAATATCTACAAAACACGCCGTCGAAAAGATTAAGTTTAAAACAAGTAAATAAACTCATCATAGATACCAGGACTAAATTTAGTATATACGCCAGACGCGCGTTTCGTCTACAAAAGACTCGAATCCAAAAAAGTTAAAAAGGCCAAATAAAGTACGAAGTTGAATAGCATTGAGAACCAAAAGGTAATCTATGCCTGAGGTAGAAAAGCCTTAGTATTTCAAAAAGTTCAAAAATTTGTAAACAGTAAATTTATAAATATAACCATATCAATGACAATTCATGTCAGCACAAAAAGTGCTGACTACTGGGCTTGTGAATGAACCAAATCCTAAAAACAACTGGAATGTGCTAAAAAAGAATGATGGACATATTAATGATTGATTTACAGAGAACTAGAAAAACATAACGCTTCAGTTAATATACCTTTACAATTTCATGTTTATGATTTGACCGAGTTTAGTCGAAACCGATTGATGACACCATATATAACTTTGATAAATCATTTCCAAAAGATGATAAAGTTGTAGCTCAATCAAAATTGCGAGGTTATAGAAAGAAGATGTGGTATGATTGCCAATGAGACAACTATCCACAAAAGACCAAAATGACACAGACATTAACAACTATAAGTCACCGTACGGCCTTCAACAATGAGCAAAGCCAATACCGCATAGTGAGCTATAAAAGGCCGTTTTTTAACTTAAAATCCATTAATGTAACAACAATATTGCAATGTGGTTTTTTTTTGTTTTTTTTTTTATAGATGTTGAACGTTTTTTCTTCTACGATGTTTGTGAAACTTGTCTAATTTGTATCCTTATTTGTTTTTATTTGTTAATTCAAACTTACATAAAAGATAAAGATTTTTTGCTCTTAAACACTTGAACCTATATCTATTCCCTTTCAGTTTGCCGAGCTATTGGTCTGCCTGCCAGAAGTATAAGTAATTTCTCATCAGCACATGATACAGACGGAACAACCACCATTGACAAAGTATTTGTTAGAGATGGGAATGAATTAGTCGAGAAGAAAATGCCGGACTCAATTTGGTATACATTTCAAATAAAACGTTACATATATCTTATCATTTTTTTTAATTACTACAAAAAAAAAAATTAAATTAAATTAAGAAAAAAAAGACTTTATCTTTTAATTGAAATGCCCATTGATGACCATTCAATCAATTAAAATGAGTTCCATATTTAGTTTTCCAAATGAAGTTGAATTCTTCAATGTGATTGTAAGGTGTTATGATATTTTGTGGTAACAGGAATTTTCACGTGTGGAATGAAGTATGGATGTCAAGAACTGACCTTGGGAAAGATTATGACGGCTGGCAAGTTATTGACGCAACCCCACAGGAAACTAGTGAAGGTAATAACATGTACATATATAGAGGTGTTTCTATGCATATTTTGATTAATTCTTGTTTTCTTCTTTGTTTTGTTAAAAAAAAAAGCATGATCTTATATGGAACATTTTGGAATTTACATATTGTCCAGGTTTCATTGGAAGCTTAGATACATGTAAGTGCGAGACATTGAAAAACGTCTTAATTTATTATTATTTTACAAATTAATGCAACTTAAGCGATTAAGATACACTAGTTTTGTGTCTCTTTGTTATCAAAACAATCATTTGTAGCGGAAAGGTTTCATTGGAAGACGAGTTCTTTTCTCTGCTTTTTGGACTAAAGTATCATCGAATGAGCAAAATGTTCTGTATAAAATTAAACGAATCAGAAAATTCTGTTTTTTTTATTAGATTTTTAATTACTAAGCAATTGGAAATCTCTACATGTATATGTATGATAAATACAAGAGTAAAACCTTTACACCTGCGTGTTATTATTAAGCTCCATGTCAAATAATACTTGAAATTTTGTTTGTAAGAACACTTATGTTGGTTGTCTTTCTTACGGCTTTTATGTCAACAGATTACAATATTTAAACTGTTTCATGTTTAAAATATAGTATAAGTATGGCTTGTATGGGATGTTTATCGAAACTGTCTTCTTTGTATTTCCGCCTTTTTTTATATTCCAGTCAAATAAATAAATAGTCATTGAACCGAAATATAAAATATAGGAAGTTATTCGTTATAATTTGACTGTTTTTAAATCTTGCATTTAACGCGGTTTGTTAACATCGACATCCTTACTGAAACACATACATTTTTTCCAAGTCAATAGCATGGCATAATTCCTTTAAAATGGATACATTGGGAACGTATTGTGGATGAAGGTGCCACGTACAATTGCTTATATTTTCCACATTTAAGAATTTGTCAATATCACGGAGAAGTGATCATCAGATTAAAAGATTCCGTGCAATGACGTATTGTATACAGTTTCGATCCCATGATGATTTTTTTACGAAAATTTGCATACAAGCTTTTTTCACCAAAGCAATTCAAATAAGTAATACAAATAAACCTTCGTGTGCTAGTTTAAGACTATAAAAGGAGTCAAATTTTAGACATTTACAGACAATTTCGTTTATCGGACATTACTATCTTTGAATAGAAAGTTTCAGGAATTAGCGGTATATTTTAAATACTTTAAATTCAAATAATTTCAATGTTGACTTTTTCTTTAAAGTTGGTACACATAATCTTCATACATTTTATACGTGATCAAACCTAGTGCCATTAGAGGGGTCCATGTACTCATTTTCATGTGAAATCAGTTTGAATCATATATAAAAAAAGCTGTCGAAAAATGCAACTTTTCCCGATATGTCCCAATTTGACGTTCCGAAGATAACATTTTACGTGAGCAACTTCATTACCTCCCTAGTAACTGTATCGAATTTGATAAATTGACGAATAGCTTACTTTCTTCCAACTTATTAAAACAGGCATATATTGTTGTGGTCCGGCACCTGTCATTGCCATCAAACATGGAGATATATCAAAAGTTAAATATGATGGGCCGTTCATATTTGCCGAGGTAAACGCAGACATTGTTAGCTGGGAGATGCGTGGTCCGCCGGCAAATGACTGGATAGTCATAAAAGCGGAAACTAAAGAGTGAGTTAAACAATGTATACATAAATTGTCGTTGAACTATTTTTTAAATATAGCTTTGAAGAATTCCAATCTCCAAATGTTGCAATGAGGATCAATTTTCCCGAAATGTAACCATACCTTATAATTTAAACATTACTTTTACATTCTGACAGCAGAGTACGTTCCAAATTGTTATTTTATGAACAAAAACAAAAATATTAACAAAACATGAACATTTGCCAATATGAATTCCAACAATCAAACACCACAACGGTATGTAAAGCAGTGCCCTAGTCGCAGTGTTCAGTTATCGAAACCAATACACTCGTCGAGGACATGTTGTTTTATGGTGTACTAATGTTCATCCGTCTGTCTATACGACGTACGATAACTAGAATTTGCGTTTAACCTATCCTGCTTTAATTTTAACATACTATTTTGAATGACGGAAAACCTACCTTCGAATTTTTAATGAATTTTAGGCTTTGCCGTTTCAGAGTTACAGGACTTTAACCGTTATACTTTGGCTATTGTTCACAAATCATGGACTAACACCATGCAGCAATCCTTGATTGAATTTCTCAATATAACATTTTTTTCTACGGAGCCATTTTATTTGCTTAATGTCAAATGTCTATAAAATATCCTATTTTATTCCTAAAACACTTACAATACGCATTCAAAGGACAAACCATGCTCTCTTGTTGCATCTGTTTATAACTTATAAAACAGCCAGTTTCCACATTGCACATACTGTAACATACTTTTCAAACTACATATAATATTGGGTATTTTCGACCGAAGTCTTATTTTGGTATAACTACATCCATGCAGAAATACTTCATATACACATTTTTAGCGATGTTTACTTTTATTGCTAATATTGCGACGAGGTAGGTGACCTTGCACAGCATTTCTGAAATCGCAATAATTGAATACACATTTGTATCGACTTTCAAACTTTTACATAAATTTCTGAAATTACAATATTAAATGCGATATGCTAGCAGATTTTTACTTTGACCTTTTTTTTTTAGTGTTTAGATAAGACTTTGTCATTTTAGAGACAATGGTTTACATTTTGTGTGACATATTGTGATACTGTTTTGTTTTTATTGATAGAGTTGGTAGATATATTAGTACAAAGAAGCCGGATGGTAAACCTTACAATGGAAATGTGTCAATATGGCGGGACAATGACGATTATCGACTTGACGTTACCAGTGAATATAAATTTCCTGAAGGTATATATAATGATATATTTTGTCCAGAATTAGAATTGTAGTACAGTAACTCCTTTCAATATATGATAATACTATAAATTTAGAGACTGATCTAAAGAGAATGGACCCCCCTCTTTTGTGTGAAAAATTTGGTTAGTACTTAGGGAATCAAAGAAGCATGACTGGAGCGGGCCCCTTTATGGCAGTCAGTGTCCCTCCCATTTTTCTAAATATTAAAGATATTACAGCTATTTATCATAAAATCTTAATTAAGCAATTACTAATATTAATGTACTGAGGTCAGTTGTTTTCGTCAAGAGCAAGGTCCGGAAACTATCCGTGACTAGAGTCACTAGACAAAATTTCTGATTCTTTCCTTTGAAACCTCATTTTCAAATAGAATTCATGAATTGGTTACCTTATTAAATGACCAACCGCTGTACACAATCCATTGCATTTTGTTTAATGTGCCAAAGTCCTACATATACATAGCATAGTTGCCACTGGACGTTCAACAAACAATTTTCAATTAAGGATTAATAAAAACAAAAGATGCAGTTATAATCATTTTGGGTTTATTATTGTTTGTTGCAAAAACAAATTAACTTATTTAATAATTTTTATCAATTTTAATGATCATTGGAATTTAACACAATAGTATATATATAGGACTCTGAACCGCGATTGTTCTCCGAAAATGCGATGGTCCACGTTGAAGTGCGTTGGTTAACACGCTGAAGTGCGGTGGTGACATTGTGACGCTAACTTGTTGCTAGATACGCTGTTCAGTGCGTTGGTGGATACGCTGTTCAAAGTGAGATGGTATAACTGTGACGTGTATACATTTTTACTATAGCCCATAACGATAGTCTGAAGTTAGAACCCAATGTTGCAGTGTAGTAATTTGCGTGCTATGCCTCGCATTTGAATGATCGGGTTTTATTTCTGGTCAGATCAAACCAAATACCTTTTTTTTCAAAAGCTTGAAAATAAGCTGCGTCTCCTCTAAGCAGCAGAAATTTAGAAGAACACCAAGTAGGACCATTCGGGTTATTTTGGCCTAACCCGTTTCAGGAGAATAATACTGCAAGCACAATTAAGTTGCTTAAGTGCGTGTTTTCTTACAAAACAGGACTCGTCTCAAAAATAAAAGAAAGTTAATTCTACTTGATAAAACGAAAACTCTGTTAATAATTAATATAATTTTATTATCAAACTGTCCAGACAAGATCATGTGAAGTATACTTGAAGACAGAAGTCAATATTGATATTAAGATCATGACATTTAACTTGTCGTACAAAGTTTGCGGCATACATTTGGCATGTTTTGAACTTTCGAACTGGTTTTCAAATCTTCTTTTAGCCGCCTTGTCACCCGTGGGTTAATGTCTGAATTAGATTTACACATTTTGGAAACCTCCATCGCATTCTAAAATGCTTTAAACTGTCCCCGACTTAAATTGTTCGTTTCATTCTGCTTCCTTTCCTGTGTACGCATAAAACTTTATCTACAAATCTTATTCTTCTGCATGCGAATCCATTTTGTTTTCAAAAATGTTGTATTCTAATGCAATTATTTTGTATCAATGGTTCTGATTGGATGACAGATAGCGTAAAATTCTCTATCTTCTTGTCTGTAACTAAGGAAGCCGACATTTTGAATTGCTGAATGTATTGACATGTAATTTCTACAATAATAAGCCAAAAAAACTCACATGTTGCACCTAAAAATCTTCACAATATCTAACGTAACGTTAAACCATCGCACTTCAGCGAAAGGACCATCGCACTTCGGCGTAGACCATCGCACTTCAGCGTGACCATCGCACTTCAGCGTCCCCATCGCACCTCCGAGTCCTACATAAATATTTCATATTTAAGAATTGAATGCTTTTTTGTAAATTCATTGGGATGTAAAAGCGTTGACCGAAGTACATTTTGTATAAAGCGCAGAAGCGCTTCATTTTAAAAATAAAATGTGCGCACGGTCAATACTTTTACTACCCTATGCAATAACTAAAAGAAGCATTCAATAATTATAATTACATTTTTTATCGTTTTTTATCATTTATTTCTTTAAATAACGTGTACACTTTTTTGTAATAGCACCTTTCATCATGAATGTTAAACTTCATTGGGATATGAAGGTGAATTTAAGTATGACGCACAAGCGTTATTATCCAATCAAAATGACGGATTCTCCTGAAACTCACATGTAATGTAATTATTATGATATATATTAAAGGTTCTCTAGAGGAACGTTTGGCAGTGGAAAAAGCCGATAGGGCAGCCAAACTTGGAAGGGACGTGTTTAAAGTGTCCGAGTCAACGGTATGACTGTTTGATATAGCTTCATGTTGGTTAAAATTTATTTTGAAATTTGGTTCGCAATACATATAATTTTATGTTGATAAATATGTAAGTGCAATTTTCTATAATTTATAATAGAAAGCTCAATTAAACCAAACCTGACATATAAAGATAAACATGTATAGCAGAAGGCAACTTGAAGGATACATATCCTATGCCGTGGTCTAAATGACAAATGCCTTGATTTTACCGAGACCACGAAAGATCTGCTTTTAGCAGAAACTCACTTTAAAAGATATGAGTGACGATAACCATCGAAGAGGTTCTAGATAACTGTTATATAATTATAAGTAATTTAGATGACTTACATGGTAACTAAATGAAATCAAATAATACGATGCAGTTATTGAAATAAATCACCGTGTATATAATCAGATGTTATGATAAAAGCATAAAAATTTGAAACAGGTATAGTTTAAAAATTGTTTACCCTACTGTATCATGCAGATATGATTGATTGATTATTGCTAAATAAGAATGATATACTTACAAATATGCAACTTATAATTGTTTGTTGTTGTGTTGTACTATTTACAGGATGTTTCAATGACGATTGCAAATAAAGATGGCTTTTTGGTTGGCAATGATTTTGAAGTAGAAGTTCAGGTGAAGAATATCAGATCGGAGAGAGGCCGACGAACTATTAAGCATTTACAAGTTGTTGTTGATTCTTTGAAATACACTGGTCAAAGCCGACAGAATATTGTCAAGAGATCATTTGAGAACATCAAATTAGATTTCAGTGAAGGTTAGCATTGCCTATAATATGTAGTAATTTGACACAGTTATAATACACTAGAAACTGTTTTAATTTTTTTTGCGGGACTTTTTTGTTGGATCGCTATGTAAATGACTTATACTATAGATGTTAACTTAAACGTCGTTGGGCTCTGATAGAGAGTTGTCTCATTGACAATCATACCACTTCTTATGTTGTATATGTATATATATATATATATCTGGTGTACTAAAAAAATATTGACTCCTTATGTTTGTGGCTTAACATCGTGGCCACAAGTAAAAAAAATTTTGCTTAGTATTAAATTTATATTAAGATCCATTTTGTTACATCTTGTGATCAATTTTATTTGGCAATCGCCAATGGCAGTCAGCAGGGTTAAAGAACATCAGGTGTTCGACCTGTTAGTCAAATGCGTTTTGTTTAAATATACTTTTTCACTTTTTTGGTCTTTTGGAAAATGTTGTTTGTGCTGTTTTTAGACCCTTCTACAACGAAATTTGTTTTACATGCACACGTATAAAAATTGCGGTTTTTATCCAACGCAATCATAGGTTTGAACGTAGTTTTCAATTTAGACTCGTATATATATACATATATACATATTTGAATAGTTTGACATGATTCATTTGACATCGTGCTATTATTAAGGAAGGATATCTGTTATCCGAAATATCTAATATTTGTTCATTTTATAGTTATTTAATGGTGATGTTGTACCCTTTTTGACTTGTTATATATTATATTTTGTAGTGTACAGAATCATATTACATGATCCATCGCCCTGTAAGATTGATCGTTGACTATTTATTCAGTCATTTTACATATATATATATATATACATATTCAACGTCTTCTTAATTTCTTAATATGATTATAAGTTACCATGGTCAATTTTGTTCCCGCCTAAAAAAGACCACCGCAAACAAATAACCGTTAATTTTTATTTATGATGAACCCTTTTAAATATTTTTTTACGATAAATAGTCTGTGAAAAAAGATGGCGAATCTTTGGTCTTACTGTCGTGGTATCTATTTAATGTGATTCAGGTACAACTTGAGTGATTGTACCATTCTAATATGCTATATTCATTACTTGAAACTATCCAGTATATCGTAAAGGTGTTCAAAACTCGTTGGTGATTTATTCTGGTCATTGTAGCTAAACATTTCCAATATGAAAGTGTATGCACGTTTTCAAAAGTTAAACCTATTTCAATTCTAAACACAAAACTATTTGCTATTACAAAAACTAACATCCAATGAGGTTTAATAACAAATAGTCTCCATTGGAAATAACACTGTTAAACATAATAACACAAATTTGACAAGAGTACAATCCACACTGATCTGTGTCCACACTTACAGTAAACAAATTATTATTCTGTAAAGATGACAGTGACGTTTACGGTGAAAACGGTCGAGTTAACCTATAGGGACAAGTAGTATTCGTGTTTTACATTGTAGTAAACAATTATATATGCGAAGCAAAATCCAATGGGAAGTTAATGACAATCAGACTCATTGGAGATAACACTGCCAAACATAATAACATAAATTCAACAATTACAATCCACACTGTTCTGTGTCCACACTTGCAGTTATCAAAAAATATTTATATTCTATAGAAAAATCAGTGACGTTTACCGTAAAGGCGGACGAATATTGGGACAAAATGTATGAACTGTTTAGTATGGAAATAACAGCATTTGCATATATTAAAGAGACTGGCAACTATTATTTGAAAAAGGATGACTTCCGGTTAAGACGTCCAGATATACTGGTAGAGGTATATGTTATTGTTATTTTTTATCTAAATGTGATAACTGAAAATCTTTAAGAACTTCATGTGCTCTTTTGAGTTGACATTTTATCAACCACGCAACACAATATCACTATCAGAAAATTCAAGTGTTATGTAAAATAATTTAAACTTTTTTCAAAATAGAAAAAAAAAAATCAGAATAAGAACATATATCTAATTTTTATAATTTTGTGTATGCATATTGTCAAATAAATCTTTTAATCATCTTAATCGGCCTTATGTCTTTGAAGAGAGATAGAAGTTAAATGAAACATTATTATATTTTCATAGGCACCAAGGGTTGTTCAGGTGAAAGATCCCTTTGAATTAAAACTTTCGTTCAAAAATACATTACCAGTACCGCTTACAAACTGTTCTCTGCTGATTGAAGGAAATGGAATTAAACATAAAAAGACTGAGGAGAGGTTAGTATGAAAAGTTAAAACAATGTGTTTTGCAACAGGAAAACCCACTGTACTCAGATATCGTGACCAACTTTTTCCACAGAAACCTAGGGAAAATCACAAGAGGAACTGTGACGTAAAGCACAAGTTTTGTTCAATTTTACATGTAAAGCTAGGATCTGTGAAATACAACGTATTTCATCTTTCGGTTACCTACACTAGTATATGACTTATTCATTATAAACAAAAACATTTTAACTGACAATTTTCATTAATAAGACCTCAGTTGTTAATTATTAATCAGACGCTAAAATTAAAAAAAAAAAAGAAAAAAAAAGAAGAGAAGAGATGCTAACAACGTGTTGTCTGTTTTAAAACACTGCGTTAAATCAAATTTTTAAAGTTAGAGTACCAAGAACACTAAATGCCAAACATTCGGTCAAGACGTGCGATGTGTTTCATGGGTTGATTGATGTTTTGAAAACTTTATGTTTAGTGGCAAAAATGTCACTGATGTAAATTCAGTAGGATGTTCCTTCCGCTTTTAACAGTTTACCATATTTATCAATAGAGAAATTGTATGAAAAAGCCATTACAAGTCACTGTGGACAAACTTGGTCCTCGTCGAGGATTACATCTCTTCAATCTGTTATTCCTGAATAAACTATATCGATCTATATCGGGGTTACGTCTTTTGTGCGTAAACACAGATTTACTTTCACCGTGATTTAACAGCATATTATATTTATCTTTCTCTTCTAAATTTAGTGATGTACCTCCAAAATCTGAATGGAGTACTTCTAAGACGTTGGAAGCAGAAACAAGTGGAGAACTGCAGATCAACGTTAGTTTTGATTGTCATGAACTGAAAGACATTGTTGGTATTGCCGTCATCAATTCTAAAGACTGAAATATACTGTGATCCATTATATAAGAATATATATATTTTCGATGAACAGACCGACTTTATTTTCCTATGTAATGTTACACCATTATAATTTATCATTGCATTTATATATATTTATATTATTTATGTCACCGTAATTTTATATTATTTATGTATGTCTAAACTTATTTATTAAAGTGCAGTCTTACATAATATGTTTACCGAAGGTGAATTTTCATGTTATTTAAATATAGCTTTAAGTTTCGAATTACTATTAAAAAATTGAAAGCGTTATCTTCGTTGTTAATGAATTAAAACATAATTTTGATAAACATGCTATTTCTTGTATGATGCCTCGTCATTTATTATAACTTGTAATCTGATTTCATCAAAGAAAAGAAAAAGAAGAACAAAATAACGATATGTGTGTCACCAGTGGAACAACAACGTCTTTAAAATTTCTTTATTATATCACTTTAAATGGTTTTAAGTTTTTGGTAGGTTTGTGATACCCAATTATTCAATTATCAGATTTCTGTATGTTGTTTTATGATCTTTTGTTAACTTTGTTTTTTTTTGTTCAATTGAGTAGAAATTGCAGTGGTAATGATAATCTGTCATATATCTGCACATGTTCGTGATAATTGTATATGATTTCTTATGGGAATTGAAGTTTAACCGGTATTTGAATAATGACAGTCATGACAGTGGTATTTAAGTTTACGAGATATTTTCTATAAATTGTACAAACACCATAAAGCTTACATTTTTATCTCATGTTTTTCTCAATTAGCCAAAATGTCTAGCTAGCTTGATTCCAATAGCAGTATGAAGGCCTATTCCTATTCAAAAACTGGCATTAAAATTGGTCAGCGCTATACATAATTTAGATTGAATATTATATTTTTTGTTTAAAAATACTTAAAATGTACCCAAAACCTTAAATCAAATCTTGCCCCAAAGCTTGATTCGGCATCCTAGGCAACTGAGGATATTGTAAACAGGATTTTTTTTGGAATAAAAAAGTATCTACAAAATCAAACCAAAAATGACCCCAAAATATTTTTTTGAAAAAATGTAGTTTTATATACAATATATAGCGAAAAATCTCAAGTGACGAATACACTCTGTATTTAAAAAAAAGCTTGTGTTTCTTCAACACTGGTTTGTCCCCACTCATCCAATCCACTGTATAAGAAATACCCATGTCTCTAACAACCCCAAATAAGTTGTTTAGACACATGGTCATAAGAATGATGGCTCGTCATTTATTATAACTTGTGTAATCTCATTTTATCAAAGAAAAGAAAGGAACGAAGAAGAAAAAAAGACCCGATATGTGTGTCACTAGTTGATTCCATCTGGAATAAGCAGTCGATCCAAAACAATTTCCATTGTTTTTTTTTTCCATAGTTTAAAGAATAAAACAAATCCGGAAGAAGCAGGGATTGCAACAACCGGGTCAGTCCCATGTTGTCGCCGGTGTATTAATAGCTACCCTAAAGTAGTGATAGACAAAATTTTTAAAAAGATTTAAAAAAGAACATGTGGTATGATTGCCAATGACACAACTCTCCAAAGAGACAAACTGACATAGAAATTAACAACTAGTATAGTCACCGTATGGCCTTTTACAATGAGCTCAGTCAATACCGCATAGTCAGATATAAAAGGCCCCGAAATGACAAAATTAATGTAAAACAATTCAAACGAGAAAACTAACGGCATAATTTATGTACAAAAAAGTAAAGATGTAAGATGCTTACTTTCATCAGCCCATTAAAATAATATAACTTTAATTTTTTTTCAACATAATAGTAGTATTTCATGTCTTAAGTTATACACTAAGTAGTAAAAATTTATAACAGTATACGTTTGCCATGACCGGGTGCACACCATTTTATTATCATCTTACTTCAACGTTTTACTGTTACACATGGAAAACAACACTGTTTTGCAGTATATCAGAGGTGGATCCAGACATTTTGTTTAAAAAATGAGAGGGGGAGGGGTCCAACCCATGATAAAGTGGGAAGGGCCAACCATATGTCTCTATTCATACAAAATCACGTAAAATAAAAGGTAGGTTTCCTGGCGTTCCATAGGTTTCACCCCCTATCTCTTGATCCGCCACTGTGTAGCGTATCAGTGGAGCAAGGATGACATGCAATGCAGTTATTACTTTTTACTTTGAATTTTTATTATTTTAATCATAATACCTTTTATAATATAAAACTAAAAGCGTTAAAGCCATTGATTTTCCATATAAAACCAATTGATAATATATAATTATGGATATTTTATTCGAGTGTGACAACTTAAATGGAGCCAATGATACATTACATCAATTCATCTAGCATAAACGTATTTTAAATTTACTTTCGATTTATAATTTCCATATCAATTTCATCGCGATAGATATTAGTTATGAATACAATATATGTAAAAAATAAAAACCCATCAAAGAATATTCATCATTATCGCTATTTTGTGCATTTTTCCTTTGATCTTTTTTTGTGATAATTTTCATATCATGCTTCTCGCTTGAGATGGAAAAATTATCGCTAGAAACTAAGGAGGCCACGTGGCGTTGCTAACGAAATTGACATGAAATTGACAACGTCGTCATAGGTAAAATAGCGATAAACAGATTATCATTGGTCATCTCAACTCGATTGCTTTTCTCACTTTCGCTGTACCAGCTCAAGCGAGAAAATCAATCTCGTTGAGATGATCAACGATAATCTATAATGATAACAATTTTAACAATAGAATGTTTGTATTTTGGCATGAAATGAATTTCGAAGTATTTAATAATTTAATGATTAAAAACCAAATGCTGTACCCGCAATAGTAGAGGGTTTTGATGGGGTTCTTATATCTGTATTCTCAATTTTTATCCCGTTTTCTATATTATTTATTTATCTTGCCAATTATTCTCTAGTCGGCTATATTTTACACCTCATTATTTCTTAATCTGTATTTGTTAAATTATTTTTCTTCATTCTTTTTATTTTGACATTTTTTCTGACTACTGATCAATTGTAAATGCCATCCAGACCCTCTCAGTACTGTTTTTATGCTTTTTTTGTTGGTTTTTGGACAAGCATGCATCTTTAGAACATAAAAACAAAGATCGTAGAAATCACTTTTATTAAGGAATTTTAAGTCAATAATGATCAATAGTGACGTACTATAGATTGAAGTAAAAAAACCCTCTAGTAAGTGTTTCTAAGAAAGATAAGATATTGTAGATTTCTTTTTTTTTGTTTTTGTCTATAAGATTCATGCAAAACTTGTCTTCATGCAGATCAGTTTAAAGTGTTCATATGAAGTACAGAAGTTGTCTATTGTTGACGACCGTACTGTGTTCGCCTATGGATGTCTTCTGTGTCTATTGTTTACGACCGTACTGTGTTCGCCTATGGATGTCTTCTGTGTCTATTGTTGACGACCGTACTGTGTTCGCCTATGGATGTCTTCTGTGTCTATTGTTGACGACCGTACTATGTTCGCCTATGGATGTCTTCTGTGTTTATTGTTGACGACCGTACTGTGTTCGCCTATGGATGTCTTCTGTGTCTATTGTTGACGACCGTACTGTGTTCGTCTATGGATGTCTTCTGTGTCTATTGTTGACGACCGTACTATGTTCGCCTATGGATGTCTTCTGTGTCTATTGTTGACGACCATACTATGTTCGCCTATGGATGTCTTCTGTTTTCATCATCATTGCGTTGTTATGTTGCTGTCTCATAGACGCATACCAAATATATCCAATATATTAATTTAAGGTAACCTAGAAAACAAGTTACCACCTACACGCTGTTATATTAAGTATGTATGCATATATTAGTGCATTAAACTTTGGCTATTTTTAATGTATGTACAATACATGTTATCGGTGAAATGTACTTGATATTATAATTTCCACTTATTTACTTCATTTTACAAGCTATAGAAATTAAATATTTTTATTTAAATATATGCCACGTATGCACAGTATTTATCCATATCGCTAGGAGGAGTGTGTCAAAACATTGCAATGCAAACAGGTAGCTGGAAATATATGGTTTATACCTTAATCGTAGGTGTTATGAATAAACAATACTTTAATTTATTGCACCGAATACTGTTTTTTTTTATGAAACAAAACAAAGACCAATAAACTATCCGTAGTTTCGTACAACATGTACAATTATATGGCAACAGTGTTATAATGTGTGGAAGTTACTAGCCCTGTTTTATCTGTTAGTATTGTAAGATGTTGAAAATCTATTGCGTGAAAGATGCCTTTTAAAGAGAGACTCGAACATTTTGATATATATGTTTATTAAACCATATACCGTCATAAGCACTTTAATACAGATATAACAATACCATACTATTTTGTTCATACTCATGATGTTGTGAAATAAAATTAACGTTTCTAATGTTAATGTATACTGTTCATGATAAACTGAATAGTTATTTGTTTGTCATACAGCCGGGTAGAGGGAATGTTCATGATTAATATCCCTAAACCAATAATAATATTAGCGGTAAAGGTGACTGCCCAAAACGAGTATGTCGTACTCAGAAGTCCAGCTTGTGGACCTGAAACAGAACAAAAGTTATGAAAACGTTGAATATTATAATATTTGTCAACAATCCAACATCGCATTGTTTTGACATTAAAATACTCAAGTTACAAAGTGATTTCTATTATCCGGTATGAACAACTGATAAATCCGGACGTTGATCTGCTTCTATAAATAAGCAAAGCAAAATTTCAAAATACAATACCAAAAAAAACCCCGATTATGTCAATAATGTGGACAAACACGTTTATAAATGGTCGAGAAACTACATTTTACACTGTATATTATGTTTAATATAAAAATAGGAAGATGTTGTATAATTGCCAATGAGACAAGTCTCCACAAGAGACCAAATTAAATGTCAAAGAAACTAATAGCAGTTACTATAGGTCATCGTACGGTCTTCAACAACGAGCAAAGCCAATACATCATAGTCAGCTTTAAAAGGTCCCGAAATGAATAATTCAAACAATTCAAACGAAAAAAACAAACGTCAAAACAAAAATTAACAGAAAACATACCTTACACAGCAACAAACGAAAACCATTGAGTTACAGGCTCCTGCTTACTTGGGATGGGCGGGGATAAACTAGCTAGTTGGTGCTAACCACCCCCTTACATGGGACAGTGGTGCAACAGTATAACATAAAATAAGAACAAACTATAAACATCAGCAGAAAAGGCTTAACTAATCAGATGGATACAAAAAGAAAAAAACGTCTAACAAAAACACAGAGTTGACGTAGACGGGTACTTATACATGTACATCCACACAACTGAAAAACAGATCTGAGAGGACTCGCAGTTTTTTTCAGCTAGTTCAAACCCAATAACAACTAATGAAAAATTCGTGCATCTAAGACTATAAATGAGGGGGAGGACAGGGGTAAGGGAGACAGGGAGAAAGGGGGTAGGAGAAAGGAGAAAGGAGAGGAAGGCTGGGAGAAAGGAGATAAAGTTGGAGAAAGGAGAAAAAATAAAATATCTCTCCTTTTAAAAAATGATCTAATATTTCAAGAAAAAATATCTCAAAAAGGAGATGTTTTATTCTAATGGGAGAAAGGAGAACGGGATAGGAGAAAGGAGAAGAGGGTGGGAGAAGGGGAAGGGTACCCCCTGTCCTCCCCTCATAAATCATTTTATCAGAAAGCAAAAAAGAATCTATTATCATACCATCTCCTTTCATCTTCCCATTTTAAAAACTACAGACTGTAGACCAAAGTAATTTTATGACAAAGTTTCAGTATATTACTTGCAGTCATGATTCTGGCTGGTTTTGACAAATTCTGCTGAATGATTGTTAGATTCAAATATGTTACCCAAAACAGTCATTTTGTCAAATTAGGTGCGATTGTGTGTCTTCTAAGTTCGAGTTAGTTCCTACTGTTTTTGTTTTTAAACTGTAAATTAAAAATTATTAAGTTGTTATTCCATAAGTGTCGGAAAAAAAACTAAAAAAAATAAATAAATCTTAATATAGTCTACCATAAAAGGTGGTAATTCTTTGTTTTGTGGTAGTCAACTGCATGAATAGGGATTTTGTTTCATAATTTAATAAATCAAATACCACTTTTCAATAATACTAGGTTCCCGAGTACCAAAATATTTCCTTAAATGTAAATAATATTTAAACAATCTGCCAGGGGACACCGTTCTGCATTTCAGCATAGCATATTTTATGAGCTGTGCAATGAATAAATTAAGAAGATGAACTAGTAATACTTAACTCAAAAGACATCTCAAAGGTCATTATACTTTCTAGTTGAATAATGGTGTTTTATTTATTGTTTAAGACTCCTTGTGTTATTTGACTTCTATATAGCTAGTACATCTTCTTTATATCTGTTTCCATTTTAACAGTATTTTAAAAAGTAAAAGTGCCCCTCCACTCCACCCTTCAAAAGTAAATATTTGTCAACTAGTGCAAACACTAGCAGTAATAACTACTTTAAAAAGTACACTTGTACTCTCAATGTAAAGAAATTAGAGGACCTTGTATATAGCTCATTAGGAGTCTCCAAGAAAGCAACCCAACTAACTATATACAAACAAATGTCACTATGAGGAAAATATCTATCAGTGTCTAGCATATGTTTTCTGTATTTAATCACATGCTTATTGATTTTACCTGTCGATTTAACTTTTTTAATGCTCATGTAAGCAAAACCAATTTCTATACCAAAGTAAAAATAAATAAATACTTTAAAAATAGAATTCAATTTTATTCAACCCAATATATCTGAAGTGTATCCGTCTATCCGTAAAGTGATGCCAGTCTCTACGGAAACCGTATGTCAACAAAATAGAACAACAAGCAATTGATAGTTGGGTAAAAATTTAAGAGGACTGCTTCATTTCCAAATCAATGTGAGTCAATTTTACTTTATTTATTAAGTCGGTATATATTCGATCTAAATAAGACATTTAAGAAATGTTAACAAAGACTTATTGTAAATTGATTATTTTTTTAAATCTACGGCATATTGAATTATTGAATTTATAACTGCTTATTTATATCTTTACAACGAAGTCAAGGTCTTGTTTAAAAATCTGCTTACTAGAACAAAATAACAAATAAATATAAGCATAAACCATGACCAGGTTATTGCAGTATAGATTATAATTAGTGATTATTAAGAAATTAAACATAACAGAGGGGAAAATAATATATACTTAGTATTTCTTACTTAATAGTTTGCCGCCTCTTGAAAGTATATGTTTTTCGTTGATATCAAGTTTGTATTCCTATAATGCTATTTGTTGTCTTCAATTAACCTGACAGTGTCAGTGATTAATTGATTGTTGTTTTCTTTACGTCTAGTGGCAAATATTTCACATATGTTGATGACGAAACAGACCAATAAATCTCTCCTCATTATATGAAATGAACTGTTTGAAAGAAACGAAATCGCTTCAAAATAGAATGAAATTCAAAACAGTGTGGCTGTGGCCATTGATTGACACATTAAATTCATCCATTGACTGGGACAATTTACGTGAACGTTTGTCTGTAACGACCACTGTTCACGACGTACCTACGATAGACATTTAAACTGTGGGGTCACCAAAGGTTTCTTAACGCCTTTAATTATAAAATAATTCGAAAAATTAATCAGGAATAACCTTTATGTTTTGATTTATACAATTGATATAAATCAAAACATCGTGTTATTCCTGATTATTTTTTCGAAATACTTTATTAAGGTGTTGAGGACCTTTGGTGACCCCATAGTTTAAGTGTCTTTAAAAAGTACACAGTGAGCAATGGTCGTTACATACAAACGGTCACCTAAATTGTCCCAGTCAATGGATGAATTTAATGTGTCAATCAATGGCCACAGCCACACTGTTTTGAATTTCATTCTAAATGTCATAATAACATGTTGCAAAACTAATTTTTTTACGAATCATAAATTTAAGTTCAATAACTAAAGAAAGAAAAGAGCATTGCAATGTAAGATTAAAACCTTTTTGAATTTAAACTAAGTTAGAATTAACAATTTAAAATAATCTCTCAACTTAGACGATTCACTAGTGTATGTAACAATGTTTTAGATTTTAACGAGAGAAATTTATGTATTACTGAAAAATTATTACACCAGGGTTTTCGATATCACAAACTAGTCAAAACATTTACTAAATTTTATCATCGGTATGAGGACATCATTCGTAAATATAGCTCAACATGCAGACTTCTTATACGTTCAGGTATTTCACATCCAATTTTTTATGGAAATATTCTTTATAAAGCACAAAGGTGTCAGTATTCACCTCAAAAACTAACAAAACCTTTGAATAGACTTATTAAGAAGGGATATAGTTACGAGACTGTTGTCAGGTCATTAAATATTGCATATTTTGGCGTTAATATTGATTCACTTATAGGGGCTTTGCATCGGAACTAAACACATTTATTCAAAAACCAGTTGTTGGCATGACACGGTTTATGTTCTTCTCATATATAAGTTATGATGGTATGATACTAAACCCCTAACGGGAAGGATTGTGCCTGATGTTCATATGATGAAATCATAATCTTTCAGTCACTTTAATTGAAGTCTGGAGCTGCATGTCAGTTAACTGCTAGTAGTCTGTTGTTATTTATGTATTATTGTCATTTTGTTTATTTTCTTTGGTTACATCTTCTGACATCAGACTCGGACTTCTCTTGAACTGAATTTTAATGTGCGTATTGTTATGCGTTTACTTTTCTACATTGGCTAGAGGTATAGGGGAGGGTTGAGATCTCACAAACATGTTTAACCCCGCCGCATTTTTGCGCCTGTCCCAAATCAGGAGCCTCTGGCCTTTGTTAGTCTTGTATTATTTTAATTTTAGTTTCTTGTGTACAATTTGGAAATTAGTATGGCGTTCATTATCACTGAACTAGTATATATTTGTTTAGGGGCCAGTTGAAGGACGCCTCCTGGTGCGGGAATTTTTCGCTACATTGAAGACCTGTTGGTGACCTTCTGCTGGTTTTTTTTTCTATGGTCGGATTGTTGTCTCTTTGGCACATTCCCCATTTCCATTCTCAATTTTATCTCAGTTGAAAAGGGACATAAGAATAGCTAATAATAGATTTTTTTTCTCAGAACAGCTATAGCAGGCATAAAATCAAGAAAAATATTTATTTTTTTACTTAGTTTTATAATCGTATGCTTCTATCATTCAGATGTATAAGAGAAGGATGAAAGACAAGAGGGGAAAGCGCTCCCCACAAAGAAGGAGACGTAAAAATCATGAAAGAGATGCTAAATATTCCTCAAGTAACTGCAGAGTAGTATGTTATGGGCCACCTAAAGATAAAGTATGTGGTTGGGAAAGGAACAAAAGGCGGTGCAGACGTAGATCTGGATCACGTGGGCGCCACAGAAGCGGTAGTCGTCATAGGAGTGGAAGTCGTCACAGGAGTGGAAGTCGTAAGAGACATGGAAGTCGTCACAGAAGTGGAAGTCGTAAGAGACATGGAAGTCGTCACAGAAGTGGAAGTCGTCACAGGAGTGGAAGTCGTCATAGAAGTGGAAGTCGTCACAGAAGTGGGAGTCGTCACAGAAGTGGAAGTCGGGGCCGAAGAAGCAAAAGTCCACCTGAAAAAATACCAATAATAGACCAAAAACCCGTTGTACAAGATGAGGAAGGTACTAGCTGAATACAAATAGTCAAACCTGTTTTAAGAGACCCTTTAAGGGAGAGCAAAAAAGTTTCTTTAATACAGGTTAAATTTATATGAAATAACATTTTATCAAAAAGTAATGCAAGCGTTTGAATAATTAGTATATATTAAAAAAGAAGTTTCAGTTTGATTGCCAATCAGACAACTATCCACAAGAGACCAACTTACGTAGATGTTAGTAAGTAAGGACCACCACAGAGCCATCATCAACTATTCAAACCCATATCACACAGCTAGCTTGCTTTCTTAACAACATCTATACTATGTATCGTACCTACCGTTTTTTAACAGACCAAACCAACTTTGATATTAGCAGGAAAATTAAAACAACCATAAAAAACCCGGTACAGTAGAACCTTTATCAACAATCCAGTCAATACGTGCCTTATTCATTTAAGAATTATGATCTATAAAAGAAAATCTATAATCATAGTTCGGCGAAGATGTACTGATGACAAACATACAAAAGGGTAAGACAAAAATACAGAAAACACCATTGAAATCTTAATAAATTAATCTTAGCAAAACAAAAGCTGAGTTGAACTTAGATCACAGTCAACCTTCTCCTTATTTTGTTTTACAGAGGAAGTAAACAAACGTTTCCATGTTCTTGGTATCGATTTCAACATTCCTCTCAACACCAAGAATCACCACACAGACAAATTTGAATGCACCGAGGAAAGAGTAAGAGAGGGCGATAGCAAAAAACTGCCAGCTGAGTTGGTTGTCCGTAGGGGTCAGTCCTTCACATTGACCATTACGTTTGACAGAGAATATGACAAGAAGGAGAACGATTTAGAGTTCTGTTTCACAACTGGTAAGCTTCTGAAAAAATATTGATATAATAGAAACACTTCATGCAACCTACATATTTGGTGTATTTGGCATTGTGAGTCCTCAATGGTCTTCAATTTTGTACTTTATTAGGTCTTTTTCTGTAACTTTTTTTTTATTCGATCGTCTCTGATGAGTCTTTTGTAGACGAAACGTGCGTCTGTCGTAGAAAGTTGTAAGCCTGGTATCTATGATGTGTTTAAAGCATTGCAATTATGTACCATTTTCAATTCACTCTCTGAAAGAGGTATTTAAAAAGGAGTCTGATTTTATTTCCCATTTAGTGTGGATATGGTGATAATGTACATGCTTAAATATTCGGACAGTATTGTATATATATCTAAATAACAGTAAGGTGACGGGCTTTCTAATGATTAAGGAGCAAGACACAGAGCACCAATCATCTCCTTTCTACTTTCAAAGCTTTCTGTGTACTGATGGACGGGGCGCAAAACTAGGACAAGATCTACAAATTAGGTCAATACGTCGGATTTCATCAAATGAATCCCTTTAGGAAATTATTTTTGCGGCAATTATACAAGAGAGAATTTTAGATTGAAAAATTGATCAGTAGAATATGATCTTAGAAATCTAAATCAACAGTCGATCCCTTAAAGGAGTTAAAGGAACTGCCCGTGAATAAAGACTTTTTTCGATTGTGTGTTTGCTAAATATGCAGTAGATATTGATATCCTATAGATAGCAACAATGATACAAAATTAGGAAACAATAACATAAACACAATCATGATTTTTTTTTACCTTAATTTCTATAATAAAAAGAAAATACAGTAAACAAAAATAATCAGGATAGTATGATATTATCAATTCAACATAGTCAAAATCATCTGTCGATTTCTTTTAGGAAGTTTATCTTTCTGGATTCGATTTTTTGTTTTTGTTTTTTTTTAACGTTATTATCAATCTTTTATAGCTTAAAATGAAAGAAACTGTAAACAGAAGTTAATCAGAAAAAAAATAAACATAAACAAGAAGATCTATACATGTATCTATAAAGAGTTAAGAGTAAAACACTTTTCTTAAAGAATGTTTTTTGCCATTTCTCTGGTTATTTATTAAGGGTATTTTTTTTTTTTGGGGGGGGGGGGGGGAGGGGTTAATTAATAGTAGATAGCGTGCCGCTTTAAGCTAATCTTATTACAGTCCAAATATATGAAAACAGAACATTAAATGATTTCATGCGCCCAAAGTGCAAAAATTCCTGTGCATAAATCAGTTTTTTAAAGAATAAATAAAAACCTACACAAAAATCAATACCAACAAGTTTGACCCTAACAATCAAAATTCCTAAACTGCACGAAAATAATGTTTTGATATTTGCAGTACATGTACTTATTTGTTTCAACAAATACAGATGCTATGTGGTATAATGATTAATGTCTTTCTTTAATTAAGGATCTAGACCGAAACCACCGAAAGGTACAGCTGTTGAATTCGATATGGATGAAAATGCCAATGGTACCGGTCATCATTCCGAATGGTATGCTAAGATGGTTGAGAAAAAAGGCAACACAATCAAAGTAGAGATTACACCTGCATGCAACTGCATCATTGGGGAATGGGAATTCTCTATTCTTACGTCATCGAAAATCCAAGCGGAAGATGACCCCTTGTTATTCAAGTATACAAGTGGCAGCGATATAACTATTTTATTGAATCCATGGTGTGAACGTAAGTAATAATTATATACTCCATATAAGTAGATAACCAGAAAAAGCAATTACAAAAATGTTGCGACGTAAGTTTAAGTTCAAGATCAAAATAAAAATTTCAAATTCAAAGATACATTTAATGTCAAGTAATTATACATATAACATATAACATATAAAACACGAAAACGCATATTGATGAAATTATAATAAAATTTAGAAAGTCGAAGGAAACGTAGTTATTTTTACATCTTTTGTTTCGTGTGGTTTGTTTTTGTGTTTTACAAACGAATAACTCCACGTTTATCTCTTTTAACAAAGCAATAACAATTATTGTGTTCAAGATTTTGTCTTTCTAAACGTTAACACTATTTTCTTCTGGTGCATCTGCTACAAGACTTCTTATACAGTTTGACGATACATTTTATGTAAATACTGATTTGAAAATGTTAAAAAATATAAAGTGTTGTACCTCATTTTACGCGTTATTTCAATCATAGTATCCATAATTAATAAAGCTTTGTCTATTATAGATGACGAATGCTACCTAGCAACAACCAGTCTGTTAAATGAATATGTTTTAAATGACACTGGAGCTGTTTTTCAAGGCAACTATAAACAAATCAACGCAAAAGTTTGGAACTTTGCGCAGGTATAATTTTGATTTGAAGTACTCGTATCATAACATATTTATTGTATCAACTGCGTGAAAACGATGAAATACTCACAAAACGACTTGGAAAAATAAATCAAGGCATTCAAACTTTGCCATAATGTCACAATCGACAAGAGGATACATTCCGTATTTGCAGAACAGACGACTATCCTGATATAGCAAAAAAAAAAACCAACTCCGGAAAGTCCTTAGAGTCACAAGAAGGGACAGTGGATTTTCAGTGGTCATGTGCGTACGAATTCAAAAAGATGGTTTGAAACTTGAAAATTGATGTATTATTTTCCGTAATTGTTCATATATATATATGTGATATTATTTGTTTTGTTGTAGTTTGAAAATAAGGTTTTGGAGATAAGTTTGGACCTTTTACTGGAACATTTTGGTGGTCAGCCAACAATTGATATGAGCGACCCGATTAAGTTGTCAAGAGCTATCACGGAAGTGGTAAGTTTTAGATATGTTATACCTTTGAGAAAAAAAATGAAAAATTGTACAAGCATCGGGTATTCGGAAATCTTAGTAAACCTTTGTGAATCTATATATTGATGTTTCGTTCACTCATTGAAATACTTGACAAACGATCTACGTATATAAAAATAGATACAGTTAACCACAAAGTCATGTTCATCCCTGGTACATTCTGTATTTGCGCGTCCAAAGTCAGGAGACTGTTATTTACTGAGCGACAACCATTTGTTTTCTGTATACCATATGTTTTCCAATTCATTTTTATGCCCCACCTACGATAGTAGAGGGGCATTATGTTTTCTGGTCTTTGCGTCCGTTCTTCCGTCCGTCCTTTGTTCAGGTTAAAGTTTTTGGTCAAGGTAGTTTTTAATGAAGTTGAAGTCCAATCAACTTGAAACTTAGTACACATGTTCCCTATGGTATGATCTTTCTAATTTAATTGCCAAATTATACTTTTGACACCAATTTCACGGTCCACTGAACATAGAGAATGATAGTGCAAGTTTCAGGTTAAAGTTTGACAAATGATGATGATGATGATGATGATGATGAAGGTGACTTTTAACAACCTTCACTACCATGATAATATTGCACGCTGGCTCTTGCTTGCGCCTTTTTTGGCATTTAAATGGTTCATTTTTGGCATAAGGTAATTGATATGATTTTTTGACAAATGTAAAAACAATTCAAACGAGAAAACTTACTGTCTGGTTAAAGTACAAAATAATAAATAACAAGAATGTGTCCATAGGACACGGATGCCCCACTCCCATTATCTTTTTCTATGTTCAGTGGATCGTGAAATTGGGATAAAAAAAATATAATTTGGCATTTAAATTAGAAAGATCATATCATAGGGAACATTTGTGCTAAGTTTCAAGTTGATTGGACTTCAACTTTTTCAAAAACTACCTTGACCAAAAACTTTAACCTGAAGCAGGACGAACGGACGGACGAACAGACGGACCCACTGACCAGAAAACATTATGTTCCTCTACTATCGTAGGTGGGGCATAACAAGTTTGTATGCATGTTAAAGATTTTATATTTTAGCATTTGTATTTTTTTTATTTTACATTGATTGATTGATTTGCCTGTTCAATAATCCTCTCATATATTTACGATTTACGGTCCCTCGAGTAAAATTAAAAAAAGAAAGTATTTAATACTTTTATTCGACGTTCTTAGTCTGATTTACATAAAAGATAAGCTCCACTTAACGGATCATAATCATTTATATTCCTTTTGAAGGTAAATGCAAATGATGGTGGCGTTCTGATCGGAAATTGGAGCGGGAAATATGAGGATGGAATGTCACCAACCATGTGGTCTAGCAGTGAAAGTATTCTCAACAAATATGACGAGACTAAGGAGAGTGTCAAATACGGACAGTGTTGGGTTTTCTCGGCAATAACTACAACTGGTTAGTATATCCGTTTGTTTGTTTGTATATTTCTTACTACACGTCTCCCCGTTTTATTTGTAAAACATGAAGAATAGCCATACAAATTATTATTATTAACAAACTAAAAGTAATGGCTCCTAATTTTTCTGGATAACTGCAAAATAAAATTTTACATTTTCTATTTATAGTCAAATGCATAAGTAGCGTACGTAACTCAATTACAAGAATGTATTGTATGTTTAAAAGCATTTAAACATAGTATTTAATACACAAGACGATAATGCTTCATTTATGTGAACTGTTGATTCATTATATTTCAGTATGTCGAGCATTAGGACTGCCATGTCGGAGTGTAACAAATTTTAGTTCGGCCCACGACTCAGATGGGAGTGTAGCTATTGATGAAGAATATGAAAAAGATAAAAAGACTGGAAAACTTAAAAGACTTAAAACTGGCGATTCAGTATGGTAAGTTTCTTTTGCTTAGACAAACATACACACTAGTTACGTAAGAGATACAAATTTGCTTACAACAGAAAAACGCATGGAATCTTTAAGGAAAAAAAAACTGAGGACAAATTAAAATCACTCATTGACCTACGTAAAATAAGTTCATATGTTTTGGAATGTGTATCTAATTTTGTCTTACGTATATCTAGTCCAGTCCTTTCGCTTAAATTAACCGAACAAAGTGTTTTGAACAGTGCTATCTCAGACTCTTAGATTGTTATGATACGGATACTCAGGAAAATATCCCACAGAAATAGATGACCTTCTTAACTGTACAGTGGTTAAGACAACACTCTGGATTTACCAATATTATTCCAGTCAACAGTCCATTAACCGTCCCTCAAACAATAATTGTTTGTGATTATGAAGTATAACAATGTTTTTGAATGCACACATGCTTTTTTCAGGAATTTCCATGTATGGAATGAGTGTTGGATGACCCGGAATGATCTTGGGAATGGCTATGATGGTTGGCAAGTCATTGATGCAACACCACAAGAAGTTAGTGGAGGTAATTTATGTATATTCACTGTTAATTTGATTGCATACATTTATACAATGCCGGTTACCAGAAATTGAAATAAGAAAAAAAGAACGATTTCCGGATTCAGATGTATTTATCATAAGAATTCAAACAGATTATTGAGACAATAATTTGAGATGGAATCCGTTTTAAGACTACCAACATGTTGAACATTTTGTTTTCTCTTTGGAATTTCAATGTTTTACTTTAATGCAGAGTTGTCGTTCTTTAATACAGAGTTGTTGTTTTCCAACAGGTGTTTATAGATGTGGACCTGCTCCAGTTACTGCAATAAAGCGAGGAGAACTTGGCAGAATGCAGTATGACCTGCCATTTGTATTTGCTGAAGTAAACGCTGATGTTATTAAATGGGTTAAACTTTCATCATCGAAATGGGAAAAACTTGATGTAGACACATCTAGGTAGATATATATATATATATATATACATCTGTTTCGCTTGCTTAAATCATTTAACGTATCAATAGAGGTTAAGCTGACAATCTTCAAAAATACAGAAGCAATTCATTGAGGAAAGTTTCCTGGTTTTGCCTTTTTGCATCTAGCTTTAAAAACTTGTGAGTGTTGATATCATTTCGATCAAATAAAGGTTTTGATATATCCCAGTGCCCTCAAACGGGGAGACTTATTGTATAGAATGTATAGAATGTCTGTCGAGTATATTAAAACGTTTATGAATAGGGCTATTGATCAACTCTAATTTGGCCACAAAACAACCTACAGTTATTAAATCAAAAGTTTTAACTTAAAGATAATATCACAACGTTACATACAAGTTAAAAAAGGTATTTACAACACTGCAGTGGTAAATAATCGGACAGTATTACACCTTCACTTTTGATTTCAGAGTTGGTAAAAATATAAGTACGAAAGAGCCAGATGGTAAACCATACGATAAAAATCAGTCACTGTTCCCATGGAATTGGGGTAAAGATGATGGACGTCTTGATATTACACATGAATATAAATACAAAGAAGGTACGTTTATAATTTATTTAGATTTTGTCGAATACTAGAAAAAAAGTAAATTATAAGTATATTGCGAGACGGGTGATACGTTACAGCACTTACCACTCAGCATCCATGACGTCCGCCAATATAGATATTACAGAATATATTTGAAGTTGTTTAAGTGGAGAAGTTTTTAAAAAATGCATTTTTTGTTAAAAAGACAGACATCGTTTGTTTCAAATATTTTGCAAACTGATACACATTTTTTTTAGAATTTGAAAGTTTTTTTTGCCTTTTTTGCAATCTATTTTATTAATATTAATGATTTTGTGTGATTCAATGGCTACATCATCAATTTGAATGATGCAACACATTTTAAAGTAATATATGTGTTTTCGAAATATGCATTTATCATTTAAGCTACAGTATAATGCATTTTTCTTGTTATTTACTTTTGACGTGACGTGGATGTACATTTCTTATACGGATACATAGATTCTATGTTTTATTTAACGATTTGACTCTTTGGGATGTTGTTAAATGCTCAATAAAAAGTAAATATCTCCTCACCTCTTTTGTTTGCATGTTTGTTTGTTTGTTTGTTTGGTTTGTTTGTCTTGATTTGTTTTACATTTTGTCATGTATGGACTATTGTAGCTCGATATGCGACACCGGTTTAGCTCATTATTGAAGGTGCATACGGTGATCGATAATTGAAAACATCTACTTCATTGGTATTTGTTGGGTTCTTGTCTCATTGACAATAATACAGCATTTCCTTATTTCACATTGCATTGTATATTAGACACTGCAGGTATCTACATCTAATAAGTTAGAGTTGTCCCCCATTTCAAATTGAATTTACGCAGGGAAGAATAATGTATTCATTGTAGAAATGAGGTTAATCAAATGTAAGCAATGCATTTAACAGAACCACAGGATAGCAAAGCATAATTTTATTTTTTAATTCCACTGAAGTATAGTTAGTTGATTGTTGATTTTACTTAACGTCCAAACAAAAAACTGTAAAATTTAAATTTTATCTTTTATAAAATAAGGAAATGAATGATTGCTAAGTTAAACAAGTCCATATCATTCCCTAACACAGAAATGTCTTACAAATGCGAATCAACTAGTTTATTATTGATATCTGTCTTATGCTGTTGCAAAGTAAAATGGTAAATATGTGTTGTGTCAACAGGAACTTTAGAAGAACGGCTAGCAGTGCAAAATGCTGGTAAAGCATCGAAGAAAGTACGACAAGTTGACGAAGCTGAACATATGGTAATTTAAACAAGAAGTTATATCAAAGAATATGTATTTTAAATTTTACATTTCTAACCTTATGATAACAAAATGGAATTCAAGAAAAAAAATCGCTATTTACTTATCCAGTATGGTTTTATGTAGTATTCACCGTTGTAAAATTCTATACATGATTATGTTAAAGTTTACTTTGTTCAAAACGTAGTATATCATATAGTTATTAAAGGTACCAGGCTTATGATTTAATAATTCCGACGCGCATTTCGTCTACATATAAATCATCAGTGACTCTCAGATCAAAATAGTTTGCAAGCCAAACAAGTACAACATTGAAGAGCATGGATGACCCAAAATTCCCAAATGTTGTGCAAATTACGTCTGAGGTTACCTTTGCCTTGGTTAAGAAAATCATTAATATTTCGAATATTTAATACTAACATTAAATTTATAAAAATGACCATATAAATGATATTCATGTCAACACCGAATTCAAAGTGCTGACTACATATCAGATTTACCTTGTGTACCGTGTTTTACTTGAAAATTTAAACTAGATAACAGATGTGTCGTGTTTTGTGATAGGATATCTGTAAATTGTATGCAAACTGCCGAAATAAATAGTACGTTTTCAGTCCAAACAATTAGGACACAAATAACATCATCTTTTAAAATAATACTTAAAATTTGCAGGATGTGGTGATGGATATTGTTGGTAATGACGGTATTTTACTCGGAAGCAATTTTGACGTGGAGGTCAAAGTAAAAAACCAATCCAAAGATCATAAAGTACGGACCATCACGGTCCTGGATATAGGTGTAGAACCAAAGCTCTATACTGGTGAAACTGGTGACGAATTTGCTGAAAAGCGGTACAATGACATCCGATTGAAATATGAAGAAGGTATTTCATTTGGTAGCTCCTTTAAATTTAATGCCCAAAAATTTGAGTAGATGCTTATGATGTAGTGTACACTTTCCTGTAAACCAACGTTTTAAGATTTTCAGTCAATCATGGTTGTCACAAGATACGCCATTTTTAGCATAGTCATTCATTTAGTCATGAAAAATAATTTCCATACTTCCTGCTTTAATATAGGAATCATTAAGTATATTTTGTTATAGCTTGATATCATTTGTGATTTAGAACGATATATGTAGTAAATAAAACTCCAATACTTTTTGAAGATATCTTAATCTGATGTTATAAATATTTTTAGTTCTTGTAAAATCGACCTGTTCTTGATATATGTATACATGTATGATGTTCGACACAGCTTTGGTTTCTTTTGAAATAAACATACAATTATGAAAGTTCAGTCATATAATTTACCCCAATATATGAATTAAGAAACTAGTGTACCAATTTTGAATTGACATAGTTGAATTTAATAAATGCATGAGTGGACGTTTTTTTTAGAGGAAACATTTAAGTTTACACTGAAACCCGATGACTATCTAGACCATCTCGAAGAGCAATATATGATGAATATAACTGCTACGGCTCAAGTCAAAGAGACTGGCAAAGTACATATCAAAGAGGAGGACTACAGACTTAGGAGACCAGATATAGAAGTTGAGGTAAGAATAAACGAAGTAACATTTGCGAAATAAAATATTTGTTAATAGACAAACAAGTCTTGTACACACAAAAATTTAAACTATGATAAGAATACAAACTATAAGCATGCTAAAGTTACAATAAAATGTAAGCATTATATTTTGTGAATTTATATTACAAAGAAGGTAACGTTTACTGATTAAATTTTGAAGGTAACGACATTTTCAATGATTGAGTAACACACAAGAGATAATTCCTACAATTGAGATTCTATCAACGAAATCTATTTTAATAGAAATAATTAACATAATATGTACTTAATTTTACTTTTACTAAAAAACATTAAATGTATTTTAGGCTCCAAAGTCTGGAAAAAGATATAAACCGTTTGAAATAAACGTGTCTCTGAAAAATCCATTATATAAACCAATGACGAAATGTGTTGTTCATGTTGAAGCTAACGGTATAGTGAACGTAGAGGAAAAAATCAGGTAAACTTGAACATACGTATTTGTCAATTATTGTTGGATTTACACCGGTTCTTACCATTGTGATATCTTGATTAACCACACTGTGATTATCACTGATTTACCAATTTTCCATTCATCATTACACATTTTACTACTTTTCCTGAGGTCTATAATATTTTATCCTCCTTCAGCAGTTGAATTATAAAAATTTAAATTGTTCGGCTAACCTCGTAATTAGATAATAAAACATTTAACGTTCTAGAGTGAATATATATCGTAACTAACGAATTGTTGTTGTCGAATCTTTATATATTAATAGATTTATCATTGAACAGCCTTGATAAAGGATCTGCCGAAGAGACAACAATCACCAAAGACCACGGGTCTTCAAGACAGTGAAAAAATACCACAACCAGGGACAGGCTTAAGCTAGCCCCCTTAACAATACACCTTATCGCTAATCCCGGATGACCCGGCCGCTTGACCTTTTGACGCATACAACAATCACTTTTCTATTGTGGCGTCAGATATTTTGTTTTATGACGTCAAAATTTTACGGGAACCTGTGTGATATCCAGTAATGGCGGACATATAGCGATAAGGTGTATGATGTATACTTGTTCATTGATATGGAAACACAATAAACTTCAAATCTTATTAATGAATCAAGATTACAATAACAAATAATGAAAAGGCTGAAGATCATGATTTGGGGCAGGCGCAAAATTCGGGCGTGGCTTCACATATTTTGTGTGAACTCAAACTTCCACCTGTATCTTTAGTCAATGATGAATAAACAAACACTTAGAAATAAGCGCAGTCAATGAGTTTTGGTATCCGTATATTCAATTGAAGTCTCAAAGACTGGCATCCAGAATATAATTAGGCATCCGATATAAAAAAAAAAGTAAAATCACAAAAATACTGAACTTAGAGGAAGATCAATTGGGAAAGTCCATAATCACATGGCAAAATCAAATAACAAAACGCATCAAAAACGAATGGACAAGAACTGTCATATTCCTGACTTGGTACAGGCATTTTCAAATGTAGAAAATGGTGGATTAAACCTGGTTCTATAGCGCTAAGTACATTTTGTATATTGCTTTAACAAGGACACTGTTTTACTTCATTTAAATTTACATTTTTCAAAAAATTATATCTGAATGACAAAGAAAACTTTCAACTGTCTTTCTGTGACATGTTTTATCTAAGCTTCCCTTTTTGTAAATTATTTACCGTAGATAATTTTCTTTTATCGATGTTCGTCCTTGGGTTATAAATAGTCAAAAGCGTCAAACTAATTAAATAAATGGACAGCATCAAGCCCTTTTTTAAACGAACGTGGAAATTGTACCAAAATTTGAGTTCATTTAATTGTATGATGCAAACATATATTTCTCTTTGTAACATTCAGTCACAGATACATTTCAACAACGTCCTTGTGTTTGTTTAACTAATCCGAGATGTTAAACAAAACGTAGACTTTTTGACGAATGATTGGCAACAAAAGCCTTATGTGCAATAAACGTTGCTATTTTACACATAGACAATAGTTGTTGCATCAGCATATATGGGGTCTAACATGCTTCTTCCAGGAGAAGCAACTAAATTCTGCATCAAGTGCCTAAACATACCACCCATGAAGGTTATGATTTATCAATTATGCATATTCTATACACCTGTGTCTATATATGAGTGTATTTCACATTTGTTCTTGTTTAGTTATATTTCATTTTATGTTCTAGCGACATTCCTGCAAATTCAACATGGAAGCACTCAATTACAATAAAGGCCAAAAGATATGGAAGAATAACCATGAACGTCACTCTGGATTGTGTGGAGATCAAAGATATTACTGGCTATGCAAATATTGAAATTGAGCCATAAAGTGGAAAATTACATTTTAAAGTTAGAACAATTGTTTTATTAAAGTTAAATTTAGTTGCATTTTATAGAAAAATAAAAACAAAAAACTTGCTTTTAATATAAAACAATGTAGTTATTTCTTATATAAGCTATAGTCTTCCTCTTTGATGTAGAACCATACAATGCTCAATTCACATTGTGATCAATAATATTTGAAAATTGACATGATAGAAAGAGGTATAAATATGATTATTGTAGCACGACTTATACATAAGTTTTATACTTATATTATTTACAGAGTTTACAATTATAGCAATAGTCGTTATAAAGAATTACAACAAACAAAAATACAACAGAACATAGGATAAGCAGCACATTTTTACCGTGACATGATGGGTGAATAATATACTCTATCATTTAACTAAACAAATTACCAGTTTTTTTAACCTTACTTATATAGCAGCAATGCACTTTATCAAATAGTTTTTTTAAATTATATCATTTTGTTGTCATTATTTATTTGAACTGTTAGTATTTTTTTTTATTAATCAGATAGTTTTCTTTTATACTCATATCATTTTGTTAATATGAATTGTTAGTATTATTATTACATTTTGTTAATTGCATATGTTTAGATTAAAATTATGGTCTCCAATGCAAATGTTGTTTTGTTTTCCTTAATGACGATCATAGTAAATATGCTGTCGGTATGACATTATTATAAAATCAAGTAAACCATTTTAATGTTGCATACCGACAACCATTTATTTTTTTGAAAATCTAGGAAATGTCTAATTTTCTATAACAATATGACATAAATGTAAAACAAACATTGCTTCTGTATATATATATATAAATATATGATTATTGAATGCCAAGCTATGAATTAGCTTAATCAGACATGTGTCGTCTTATGTTTTAACAAATACTACAGGTTTTATTAGAGTTGAACCTCAGGGGTATATTTTTCATGACAAGACCTTTTCAGTGCAAAGAAGGGTCCCTCTGTGATTCATGCCCCGCCCATCTCACATTAAGTTTGTAATTTGTCACAAAAATGTTCAAATACCCATTACATTATCTTAATTGCCTCGAAAAAAAAAACAACTTTCACGACCCTGTATAGTATTAATTGTTAAATATTTGAAAACCGTTAATATCGGCATCCCTATCATACAGATGTTTATTAATTAACATAACGAAAATATTTTTACAAAATAAATACTTTTGTTGTTCTTAGTACGAGAACAGAATTGAAAATTTATAGTCAAACCCAACACTTATCAAAGCTGGTAAAATGTATATAGAAAAAAATGAGAGACGAGATATAACACTGAATAAGTAAACATTGAATAACAAAAAATCATAACAAATCGTTTCAACAGATAAAATTCACAATTTTAGAGTACTCGCAGTTACTGAAAGCTTAAATCAATTAATGATAAAAATGAATGCATCAGAGACTAAAATCTACTAAATAACACCCCGGAAATCTAGTATTTAAACGTCATGGACAGTCAATGAAGACACCACTTGCGCAATGCTTAAAGTATGGACAGGCAGTACGGCAGTTAGGAGTTAACTTCGATATAGAAAATCGACGTGGATGTGTATTTAATAAACTATTTCCTATTTATAAAACCGCGTTTGAAAACAATACACATTAAGTTATGTTTTAATTTTTCTGATAACATAGTTATTACTTTTTAAAGAAAAATACAACTTATTTCCTCTCATAGAAGAAATAAACGTAGCTCATAATATTTGTACTGCTATAAAATTAAACGAACAATACTTATCCAACATCGTTAAAATAAACACTTAAGCGTTACTTTAAGGTGGTACCCTACACTTTCACTAAAATTAATTTGGCTCGTTTAATTTTCATAAAATTTTTTCAAACTTTAACAAAAATTCAAAATTAAAAAAAATTTGAACCATCCGTTTTGTCAGAAAAATTACACTGGTTATATTGACAAACACTAATTTTGATCATTGAGAAGCTTTATATTGCCTTTACAACGCAACGTAATTAAAACGTTTAGCTGATATTACAGAGTTATCTCCCTGTAGTGTTAGGTACCACCTTAATATATAAATTAATGTGATACGTTTGTATCAAAAGAAGCATTAAATTATTCTATCACATTTTCCATCTTGAAACTTTTATAATAAATAAGCAAAAAGGAGGACAAATAATCAGCAAAGTATTTTACATAGTACTTTGAATTGGAGCATTGTTTTGCCATTGTTGAGATACTTCGGACACAAATCCTTCATCATCAATGCCTTGTGTTGCCTCGTTGTCTGGGTCTGCATTATTTACGATCTCAACATCCTGTTTTAACATAGCAAATAGTAAAATAAGGAACGAGAGTTTTACAAAATCAACTATGTCATGAAAACTTTATTTATGTAATTATATGAAAATAAATTAAAACTCCAAGGAGCGTTCAGAATTGAACAATAATTAGATATAGGAAGATGTGGTATGAGTGCCAATGAGCAAACTCTCCATCACTAACAATTTATAAAAGTAAACCATTATAGGTCAAGGTACAGCTTTTAAAACGGAGTCTTGGCACACACCGAACAGCAAGCTATAAAGGGCACCAAAAAGTACTAGTGCAAACCTTTCAAACGGGAAAACTAACAGTCTGAGCTATATAAAAACGGAAAACTAGAAACACATATGAACTACATAAACAGACGACATCCACTGTACATAAAAAGTCTAGTTTTAGACTCTACATTTTACTGTACATTTAGATACTACAGATACAGTTAAGTCGGCTTCATATCTTGACTTACATCTAGAAATTGACAATGAGGGTCGGTTGAAAACAAAACTTTACGACAAAAGAGATGATTTCAGCTTTCCAATTGTGAATTTTCCATTTCTAAGTAGCAACATTCCAGCAGCACCTGCATACGGGGTATATATCTCCCAATTGATACGATATTCCCGTGCTTGCATTTCCTATCATGATTTTCTTGATAGAGGTTTGCTGCTCACAAGGAAGCTATTAAACCAAGAGTTCCAAATGGTGAAGTTGAAATCATCCCTTCGTAAATTTTACGGACGCCATCACGAGTTGGTTGACCGTTATGGAATAACCGTTTCACAAATGATATCGGATATGTTCCTTACGTCGTAACTACAATCCCCTTCCCTTTCATGAATATGACCTACCGATCGCGAATTAGACTATTTACCGGATCTGTAATCACTTAAGCAACACGACGGGTGCCACATGTGGAGCAGGATCTGCTTACCCTTCCGGAGCACCTGAGATCACCCCTAGTTTTTAGTGGGGTTCGTGTTGTTTATTCTTTAGTTTTCTATGTTGTGTCGTGTGTACTATTGTTTTTTCTGTTTGTCTTTTTTATTTTTAGCCATGGCGTTGTCAGTTTGTTTTAGATTTATGAGTTTGACTGTCCCTTTGGTATCTTTCGTCCCTCTTTTAGAAATTATTGCGATTTTTTTTTATTTATCAATGTGAATAATGCGGCTGTTTGAGTATTACAATAATAAGGACCCGCATTCTGACAACTGGAATATATACATGTTTGTACTTTCTTTCCAAATTGAAATTACAAAACTTGCATTGTTGTCCATTTATGAAAAATCGCAATAATAAATGCATGCATTAATATCTGAATTTACAGTATCTTTTTACTGAGCTGCTGTTTAATTGACACCCTCTCTTCGATTCGTATAATTAGCTAGCATTTCTGAAATGTCGCAGTGTCATTAAAAATTATCCAATATTTAACATGCAATATGCACATAACGACATATGTATCTGTATACAATAATGATTATCAATGAAATATACAATGTGAAAGATTCTTATAACAAACGTTCTGGCCACTGACATAACTAACGGAGAATACTTCTCTTTAGCAGTTATTTATTTAATCTTAAAACATATTTATATTATTTTGCATGTTTTTAATTTTGGATCCATTACAATGTACATGTTGAGTAGTTATGAGATAAAATGATAATTTCAATGAGAGACTTTTAAAATTATATTCTTAATTTATGCAAGGAATACGAATAATTTAGCTGATGCAATAGAACCGTTTGTACATTTTTATTATAATATTACCTTTACACCAACTTGTTTTAACATTCGCAAGTGTTTGGCGTTTTGAATTATCTTGTACAACACAATTGAAGTAAGAACAGCGCCACCAACAGATACAACTGCTATCGTTGCTAATCCTGTAAAATAATTGTTTAAAAAAGATTAAAGTCCTTATCATTGCAAATACAAAGTTCAACTAATGGGGTATGCTTTAAGTCTATAAGGATCGACTAGGCATTACGTTACGTACTAAATATCGTTATAGTAGGGTGCCCAATCAACAAATTTGATGAATTTGCTTTAACGGAATAACACACGATTATATTTTATATCATTGGAAAGAGGAGAACAAGCCTCATCGAAATTCCGTTATCGTCGTTGTCTTCCGTGGTCACATTTTTGTTTAATCAGGGTCAAAAGTCAAAGCAAAAATTCCAGAAAAATGCAGTCACATTTAGATAGCTTGTTTCTCCTACATATATGCGTTTGGAGCAAAATAAAAAGAACTAATTTATAGAAAAATATCTTTTGTATCTACTTTAAGAACTTATTTTACATTTTTATCGCCAAAAAAGACTTTAGATTACCTTTTTTGCATATAGTGTGCAAATTTGAAATTTTCAATTAATTACAAGTAAGATCTTAAAATGTTTTTGAGATCTTAACTTTAATAATTGGTTGAAAACAAAATGTGTTTTTCACGTCGTTTGATAGTTAGGTGTTCGTCAATTTCTAGGTAAATATCAAATTTCTGCTATTGGGTGTGAAAGAATATATATATATTTATAATGATTTGTTTCGAAATTTGTGTAACATTAACGTCAAACTTGGTTAAAGATAAAGCTCTGTGTATAGCTTTACTTTACAGAAGAAAAAAAATACCGAAAACGGAGAAAAAGGGGATTAAAGTTAAATGTCTATTATAAACAGGTAAAACACTCCATCCCTACATATCCAGATGACTAAATGAGCACAAAAACCAGCACCGATGTATTTTTTCAAATAATAACAAACACAAAAGGCGGGAGAAACCAAAAGGACATTAAAAACTTAAAAAATAACGACAAGCTAACAACAACAAGGCCAAAAAAGGAACAAATTCAAATAGAAAATTATGATCGATGCTAGCATTACCTTCTACGTTCTATGATCTCCTGTAGTTAAAGCCCACCAACCACGTCAAGGTTAGAGACCATATGGTAGTTTTGTATTTGTTTGTTTTACATATCTTTCCCCACTACATAGAAGAGGGACGAAAGATGCCAAAGTGACAGTCAAACTCATAAATCGAAAATAAACTGACAACGCCATGGCTAGAAATGAAAAAGGCAAACAGACAAACAATAGTTCACACGAAAACATAGAAAACTAAAGAATAAACAACACGAACCCCACCAAAAACTAGGGGAGATCTCAGGTGCTTTGGAAGGGTAAGCAGATCCTGCTCCACATGTGGCACCCGTCGTGTTGCTTATGTGATAACAAATCCGGTAGCTAGTCTAAATCGGTAGGTCACATTTATGAAAGGGAAGGGGATTGTAGTTACGACATAAGGAACATATTCGATATCATTTGTGAAACGTTTATTCCATAACGGCCAACCAACTGGTGATGGTGTCCGTAAAATATACGAAGGGATGATTTCAACTTCACCATTTTGAACTCTTGGTTTAAAAGCTTCCTTGTGAGCAGCAACCCTCTATCAAGAAAATAATTATAGGAAATGCAAGCACGGGAATATCGTATCAATTGGGAGATATATACCCCGTATGCAGGTGCTGCTGGAATGTTGCTACTTAGAAATGGAAAGTTCACAATTTGAAAGCTGAAATCATCTCTTTTGTCGTAAAGTTTTGTTTTCAACCGACCCTCATTGTCAATTTCTAGATGCAAGTCAAGATATGAGGCCGACTTAACTGTATCTGTAGTATCTTTTATCTCTAGTTCGATGAGATAGATGCGTTCCACATAGTCACCAAATTTTGAATTATTTAGTGAAAGAACATCATCTATATAGCGGAAAGATTGATAGTAATAGATTATTACTATATTTCCAACGATTTCAAAATTGAGTAAATGTTTTATTTCCAATTGTTTAGAAAATATTATGGACTGCTGAATTTTCATTCGATAGCTAACAATGATTCATAAGGTAAAACAGAATAATTAAATCTTATACATATACATCTTCGTCGTCATCAATGTTTCTAACTGCAACCAGACGATTATTTACATTTTGACATACTGTTGATTCATTTATTTTCGTGGTTATCGATTTTTGTGGATTGCTGAAAACTTGCATATTCGTGGATATTTGATTTCGTGGTGTTGCCAATCTCTGTATACAAAGCCTATTGAAAATACGTTATTTGTTGAACATTTGAATTTGCCGTTCACTTGTACCCACGAAACCCACGAAAATTGGTATCCAACGAATAATAATGATACCACAGTACATTATGTCAATTGCCTGATATCGACATAAATCTGTAATGATAGATATGGAAAGACATCAAATTTATGTCTGGAGTATAGCTCTTATTACATATTGTTTTAAAGTAGATTCACAAGGAGAACGTTTGACAAGGGAACATTTTTAAATTGTAGCCAATGTTACGCTCAAATTGTTTAGGTCACAATGACCCATTTTGAGTTTTGACTTGAGATCATTCAACCTAACATCAAGATCTCGATCCTAAACAGGGATGATGTATCGCATCATGTTACAGCATGTGCGGCTGGTAGAATGTTACAGATGGAAAACCCGAGACGTTAACATACTTCGTGGACAGGTATATAGCGGCGTAAATCTTGTGTGTAAGTTATAGTGCCTGTTTGAAAACATAGCTCAAGCGTATGCTGCATGGAGGGGAAGTAATAAACGCATAAGTTCAGAACATCGGTATCTTGTGACTTTATCAGTATCCTACCTTTCATTCCTTTCCCACCGAACTTTTTGTCTAAACGTATATTATGTAAATCCATGCCAGTATCTACTTCATCGAGCATACAAGATAACTCTTAAAACCTGAATACTCCTTTTGAGCAAATGTAGGGTCATTGGAAGTGTTAGCTAGATAAATGTCTTACCCATGTATCATTGTAACTGTTGATCTACCATGATGCTGAACAATCGATTCGCCAAGAAATCTGATTAGGTTTTGAAGCATAATGCAAAATACTAAACTATTGCATACTTACTTTAGGGCTTGATGGGCATGATTTAACAGAACTGTGTGCCTAAATCCGGTAAACGTGCCCGAAGGATTTGATTTGTATATTACAATTATATCAAAACTATCAATTAAAAAAAATAAAGTTATAAAAACCAACAAAAAAAATTATTTCCTAAATCAAAATAACGATCCTTGTTGGAAATCACGCACAGAAGAGAACGTTAACGTAACGCGGCATTATTGTATATCCAACGTCGGTACTTATGACGTTATCTTGTAGTTAAGTCATCAATACAAATTCATACAGTTTAGACGTCTTTGTTATATTACATGCAGTTTTAGTTAAACCACTTTACGATATTGGTACCGTGACCAGAGAAGATGACTTCAAATCTATACGAGCGGGACACAGAAGCGCAGTTTCTAGGATTTTTAGAAGATTTGAGGAGAGAAGTGAAGCAGAAGATAAACCGGAAGAGGACGAGTTGGAAACAATTTTGGATACATTAAAGGAAAAGCAAGATATTCTAAAGGATTTGGATAAGAACATTTTAGAAAGTGTACAAGAGGAGGATATAGAGCAAGAGATACTTGACACAGATGAGTATAAATTTAATTTAGAGACGAAAATACGTAACATTCGTAAATTTATTCACGTTCATACATCTAGTTTAAATGCAGCCGCTAGAAGTTTTTCGCCGCACAATGAGACACTGCAACCCATTCAAAATGTTGGCCCCGTATATAACATAAGAGATGACTCACAAAATACTGGCCTCAATTTCACGTCTTTACGTTCAAATTCAAGCGTCAATAGCAGCAACTTTCATAAACTACCGAAATTGAATTTACCTAAATTTGATGGAAACTTACTTGAATGGCAATCCTTTTGGAATTCTTTTGATTCCGCAATTCACAACAACAACACTCTAACCGACGTTCAAAAGTTTAATTACCTAAAGTCGTTACTAGAGGGAGAAGCATCATACACAATTGCCGGATTTGCTCTTACGCACACAAACTACAACAAAGCTATTGAACTCATACATGAAAGATTCGGACAAAAGCATAAGATAATCCAGTCGTACATGCAGGCACTATTAGACATACCCGCACCAAAGAATACGCTTTCACAACTAAGAAGTTACTATGACAGAACAGAAACATACATACGTGGACTAGAATCTCTTGGACAAGCTCAAGACTCGTATGGCTCGTTATTAGTTCCAGTCATACTTAACAAAATGCCCAGTGAAATACGCAAAAACCTGACTCGTGAACACGGTTCAACAGATTGGTATCTTGGTGATCTTAGGAGATCTATTTTTAAGGAACTGGCAATTTTAGAGTCTGGTAGCAGTACAGAATCATTTGAAAGTCCTAGTACTACAGCTACATTCTACACAAACACAAAATCTCGCGAGAACTGGCCAAAAACCAATTCATCACAGAAATCTTATCAAATTAGCTATGCATACTGCAAGGAACCCCACTTTTCGTCAGAATGTACTAAATATACAGACCAGAATGACCGCATGAAAATTGTTAAAGAAGATAGATTGTGCTTTAATTGCTTAGGGCAACACCGCGTAGTAGATTGCAAATCTAAATCAAACTGCAAGAAATGTGATAGACGTCACCAAACAAGCCTATGCAACAACGATCATGATAAAGAAACTACAAGTACAAGTAGTACAAGTACAGTACAAAAACACAACGCGGAGGAATCTGAGACTTCTGTTTTATATTCGTCTTTAAATTGTGATCGGCCAAATGTTTTATTAAAGACCGCAATAGCACCACTAAGCTACAAAGACCAAACGATTGATGCAAAGATCCTTTTTGACGAAGGCGCCACAAGGTCATTTATTACAAGACATTTAGCAGAGAAATTGGAGTTAAAAACCACAGGAAGTGAAGCAATTACCCTATCTAGATTTGGAGACGATAATGAGAACAACTGTATTGAACAGCTAAACACAGCAACAGTGAAGATACAAACTATATATGGTCAAGAAATACCAGTCGATGTTTTGATTGTACCTAAAACCGCCGCACCATTTAAGACTAACATTGAAACTGCAAAACAGTTGCCGTATTTGCAAAACATAAGATCAGCACACGCCGTAAATGAGGATACATCATTTGAAATTGGACTGCTTGTTGGAGCTGATCAATACTGGGATATTATCGAGGATGATATCATTAGGGGCGAGGGACCAACAGCAGTAAAGTCCAAACTAGGATTCCTACTCTCAGGACCACCAAAAAGAACCAGTTCAATCAACAAAATACACTCTAGTAATACCAATTTAGGAGAAACGGAAGAGACGCACACTGACGAGGATACAGCAAAGAGGAATACTGTTAACATTGAACATAATTCTACATTTGAGGACACTTCAAGGACAAAACAAAGAACCACTGGTCCGTTGAAAGTAAATGAAACAGACAAATCAGCTTTAATGTGGACAAGAGACACTAACAAAAACAAATGCTTTTACGATGATTTACAAGGAATGGGAAAATCAAAATCTCAGTGCAAACAGCTTTACTTATATCAGGAATTAGATTACAAGGAGAAACTTACAAGAAAAAAGAACGTGAAATAAATGTGACTACGTACTATAACAAACTGTGGTAAAAATTTTAATTTAATGATGGACTTTAAATTTAATTTTTTATTTTATGTTGTTAACAGAGAGACTTTAATTATTTAACCAAGTTTTAAATTTTCACTTTTCGTGGGCCGGAGAATGTTGGAAATCACGCACAGAAGAGAACGTTAACGTAACGCGGCATTATTGTATATCCAACGTCGGTACTTATGACGTTATCTTGTAGTTCAGTCATCAATACAAATTCATACAGTTTAGACGTCTTTGTTATATTACATGCAGTTTTAGTTAAACCACTTTACGACACAAACTAAACTGGACTTTTCAAAACATACAAGGTGACCATACAAGTGTAGTGAAGTAAGTGACAATTGTCCTAGTTAATGACCTGATAGTGTAAGCTACAAAACGATTAACGACACGAGAAAAGGCGTGTTTGAATCAAGGCAAAATTATCACTAAATTTGTTTTTTAAATTGCAATTTCTTCTCACCAATAAGATTACACGAAATATATTTGGCTCGTTAACTAGACGTCTTTTTCGATACTGGGCACCCTACTATATAGAATAAGCTGACATTTTAAAGTCCTTAACATTGCACTCTATATACAATATACTTTTCAAACACATTACTGTAATTGAACTTTGATTTTACTTTCGATACTTATATTTATTAAACTTTACAAAATTATATAAATTATCTCACCAGCTGCTGTGTCTGCAAAACCACCTCCTGAAAAATATAGTATTACCATCACAGCAAATATAACCGAAAATCAGAATCAGAAAATTTAAACAAATTTTAAAACATTTATTGTTGACATTATCAGTCAGTCAGGATATACTAAGGCTTTTCTACCTCAAGCATAGATTACCTTAGCTGTATTTGGCAAATTTTTTAGGGATTTTGGTCCTCAGTGCTCTTCAACTTCGTACTTGACTTAGCCTTTTTAACTTTTTTGGATTCGAGCGTATCTGATGAGTCTATTGTAGACGAAACGCGCGTCTGGCGTATATACAAAATTTAGTCCTGGTATCTATGATTAGTTTATTTATCATTAAAAGTCGATTTCAATTTCATTTTGTTTTGAAGATTCTAAATTCAAGATCGAGAAACTGTTATCTTTTTTAATTTGTAAAATGATTACAATACAAGATTAAGTTGTACAAAAAGACTATAGGTGCAGAAAATAGTTTGACAGTAAATAAGAATCAATCAACCTGTGTTATGATTAACTGTAACCGTATTTAATTCTCTTACGTCGTTGGTTTGTCAATAGACAGGAACTTTGAAGTAAGATCTTGTACCGAAATAAACTTACCTGCGATAGGACGTTGTTTAGGCTGATCTGAAAAAGAACACTCAGGTACGTTAACATTTCGTAACAATTAAACATGATACATTGTACATTTATTTTGTATAGTGCTGAACAATGATTCTTGTATCAAAGTCAAATTTTAACTTCAAATGGCCTATATGTATTCACAGCAAAACTCGAAGGTTACCACTCAAAGAGTGTGACTTTGAGGTCAAAACAATCATGATATGTATACTAATAAAATTAATTTTGAACTAACTGTATCTTTTTAAATTAAGTAATTTATCTATAGATATAGGAAGCTGTGGTGTGAGTGCAAATGAGACAACTCTCCATACAAATAACAATTTGTACGTTTAAAAGCATTGTATATTTGGTTAAAAATTACCATTCTAATGTAAAGTGCATTCATTCATAACAACTTGTTATTATGTCATTCACCTATATTTCGAATGTCGATGGTTACCGTTTGGTTGTACTTTTCCTCTGTACCGTTTATAACGGTTTCGACAATGCAGATATAGTTTCCACTGTTTTTTATTGTAACATTAGATATTCTGTAAACACTATCGTTTCCTATAGTTGTATTTAGATCTATGTCTTTGTACCATGTATAATTTGGCATATAACAACTCTGTGCAAAGCAGGTTAACTCTATAAAAGCCGTTGTAGGGTCGTAGTAGATTTTGTCTGGTTCCTTCGTAATGACAGTGTATTCGTAAGGATCTAAAATGAGAATGATATAAGATTGGAATTAAACAATACTTTCAAAAGTGTAGATTATTTAAATGCATAAGTAAATATCTCAATCAATATATCCATCATACAAAATAATTGTAACATATTTGTATTTCATTTAGCTATCTATAAATTTGCCACAATCAGGAAAGTATCAAATACCTAAAATGTAGTTCAATATCAATTACATGCTCTTAAGATTAATTAAAATGGGTTATATAGCTGTAATGTATGTAAACGATTTACGTCAATACTTAAAAGAAGTCACCTCAATAGATTAATGATTACCATATACAAATGTCTGGGGAATGGTTTGTTGATACATATCAGCTGTTGCTAATTCATGGATAACTTCACATCTGAAAATAGCATTGTTATCATCCTTTTGTACTTCAATCGACAATATGCTTGTTCTGTTAAAAACGCACGTTCCTGGTATTGTCGTGTCAATACCATAGCTGTCATTGTACGTAGTTGTTGAACCATTACCTAATTTGGTCCATCTAAAATAACCAGGGGGTTTGCCAATATTACCACTACAAGTAAAGTTGACACTCATTCCTTGACACGTTTTAAAATCTGGTGTCCGTATTGGAATTCCATCTGGTTTATTTGGTGAGTCTATAAAAAGCAAATAACTAATTAAAGGATTTAATAAATCATTCCGTAGGTACAATTTCTAACTATAACTATATCTATATAGAATGTTATGATCAAGAACAAAATAGTTTCACCTTAAATATACAAAGTGGATGAAGACTGTTTTCTGTAGAAAAAAATATCTAAAAAATCAGTGCATTTAGAATAAAAATAAAGACAATGTATAACAGATGATCCTGTGAATAACTGTCTTGCTAGACTCTTAATTTTGTTTTGAACACCAGTGATCACTAGTTTTTGATGAGGTTCGTGCTACTCAAGTTTTTTCCGATTTGTTGTGTTGCAGGCTGTTTTTGGTGTCTTTTCGTCGTCTTCTTTTGTGATTGTATTGTTCGGGTTCTTCAATTTCATTTTTTGAATTGTCCTTTATGTATCTTCCGCCTCTATTAATTTTACTATGACGCTATAAAGTTAACAAAATAGGGCTAAAAAGAAAAGATAAACAAATCGACAGCATCATGGCAAAAAACAATACATTGCACATGTGTATCAATAATTTTACTCTATTCAAATGCAGTCTTAAAAAGTATTCTTCAAGTATGATGTTCGGTATTGGATTTTTTTTTTATGTTTAGTAAATCAATAACAACAACTGTAGACTTGAGACAAGGAAGAACCTTCTATATGATGTAAGCTATTGAATTGTGTAACATATAGATAGAAACCCAAGAAGAAATTAAACAAAAAGCCAGCTAAAACATTAAAATTTCAGTTACAACCCGATAAAGGATATCTGCGTAGACATCATGTCATGTATATGGTTACTACCCTTGATTCATTACCGCTAATGTTGCACTAAAATTTCTAAGAGAATCGATGTAAACGATCTCTTTTGTCTGTCAATTGACCAATTGTGCATAATGAAAGGTAGAAACATCATCTGGTAAAACTGACCTTTTACTGTTTTGTTCGTCTGTTAATATTCTTTTCCCCTTTAGAATACTGAAAAATGGTTGTTCAAGAAATACGTTTTGTCTGCTCGGTTATCAGCAGTTGTTGTAACTACCAATAGGTTGGTCGTACCTACAAGTACTATCCGCCTTTGTACTCTGTGTCTTTTGTATATTTATCAAGGTTTATTGAGCTTAGTATCGATCTGACGAGTCAAGCCCTTTCCAACTGACTTTTATAGTTTGTTCTCATATTGTACGGGTACACCACTGACCCAAGTCTAGATAACATGTTCATTAATACGAAATTACTAAACGTTTTATTTTATGGATTATTAAGGTCATGAAGGAAGTAAAAAAGCATATGATTACCTATGGTTTACAAAATTGATTCAAATTTCATTTGTCTTTGATATCTGCAAGCAAAAGTAAAAACAAGCCAATGAAAGTCGTAGTGTAAATTATAATACATATGTAAACACAAAGAGTAGACTGGATAATAGATAAAAGTCATTCCGTGGTCTTCTTCCGACAGGCTATACAACGATGATCAAAGTGGGGGTCTATGTGGTTGTGCGGGTGTATAAATTCGCAGGCAACGTCGGTCAGAATTGGGACGTTAAATCATATGTCTCGTGTCCACACTCTCTCCACATTATGAACCCTTAAAACAACTCTTTGAGGTATCCGTAGGTCGTTTGTTGCAAATGTCGCGCCATGAATTCCAATCAACCATACATGTACCTTATTATGGAACCTACCTTTTGTATTTAGTGTGATTCGTCTTAAACATGCACGAGCTGTCAGACGGTAGACGCTAAGAAAACAACAATCGATCAGTCTTAATTAACGTGCATCGGCGCTTATCTGTTTGTCATTTTTGTCCTTTTTTACACAGTAAATTTAAAACTCGCGCTTCCTATTTCAACGGTGTAATTCTCGACTGGATTGTTACACTTAAAACAATATAAAAGGAATATAAGTTTAAGAATGCTATGACAGATGTTTAAAAAATAAATTTGTTGTGATTCTAAATGTCCATCAGTTGATGACTTTGATAATGTTAATTTTGTATTTCACTAGAATTACAACCATATACAAATCGAGAAACAGTTTTAATTTTTCGACTTTGATGCGGTTTTTTTAAAAGAAAACATGGGGTAAAACACGAAAAGGCCATTTATGAAGAGTTGATATAAGCTTAAAAGAGCTTATAGTAATCAATATTAAAGACATACATTATTCATTTGTTATTCGGATTTTGACATTCTAGTAGCAAAATATAAATGTTCAGGAAAAAACCGTTTATACCTTAATATATATATTTATGACTTATTTGTAAAGGATAAACAGTTATATTTAAAATATTCTCTTCATTCTCCATCCTCCAGATCAAAAGAACCGAATTTGTAATGAACGATGTTTAATTACATGTTCGTTGTATATGTATATCTTTTAGCCGGTAACTCTATTGTATTTGAAGTAGAATGACAAGTTTATTATACGTGATCGATAAATTGGTAGATTACATGTAATAAAACTTCAAATCATACTCCAAAGTATGCATATTTGATTCCAAATCTCATGGGATGTCACGTATACCCAGTGGCACCGTTAGGGTTCGACCCTGTATCATTTGAATTACTCAGAAACAATAAACGAATATCAGATTGTATCAATATCATAATGTAAAAGAATAGAAATCATAAAGATAGCGTATCCAGGTAAAACTCCATATGCGACAGTAAATATCTACGTTTTACGAAGGCCAAGCTTAAACTACAAAACAGTTATCTCCCAATTTAACACATGTCATGCAGAACATATAAGACTGTGCATCCTGGGCTTATCCAGTATTAGTCAAGGGTGGCAGTGTATTCAAATACGAAATTTAGATCTACGCTTTGACAAATAGAAGAAAAATTATACCTTTCACTTCCATGGAATGGTCTAGCGATGTTTCCTTTGTCGCATCTTCTAATTCTACGTCACACGTATATACAGCATTGTCTTCACATGTAATCGTATTGTATTCAACCAAAGTACGATTTTCTGACGAAAACAAATTCTTCAGTGTAACTCTTCCTTTCAAATAAGCGCCATCAGGAGTTATGACAAATGATTTATTATTCGGTATATCGAAACGAATTAAACGCTTAATGACGCTTCCACCTACTACGGAATAAAAATGAATACGCTCCACAGAACTAATATCGCCGTCTTCTACCTTAACATTACACGATAGTTGAACAGCATTTGATCCCAAGACAGCGTCACTGTTTTGGTGTAACTCGGCCTTTAACGCTGTCGACTCTACAACAAATATAAAATTCATCTAAAAATGAATCACAACAAATATACTACATGATATAGGTATACATTGTAAATGTTATTGCAGATGGTAAGATGTTGTGATTAATGCTTATTGTTAAAATACATGTATTATAATGTACAGTATTAAGAAAAACCAGAGAGAGAGAGAGACAATACCAAGGGGACATCTTATTCAAAAATTGTCAATTAGTAACCTATCAACAAGAACTTGGTGGGAAACCTGTAACCAAATTTCTGGAATCAAACCTGCTCACTCGGGTATACCTCCCCTGCTTAAGGATGATAATTTGATATTTAATGATATTGATAAAGCAAACGAATTTAACAACTTTTTTGCAATGCAGACAAACTTAGTTGATACTGAAACCGTTCTTCCTGACTTAACCATTTCAGACTGTACATTAAGTGACATTACACTTAGAGATAGTGAGGTCGAAGATGTTCTTAAGATTTTAAATCCTAATAAGGTCTCAGGTCCAGACTTCATAAACCCAATATTATTAAAAGAGGCTGCATCACAGCTAAAATTCCCACTTTGTAAACTATTTAATTTATCTTTATCTAAAGCTGTATTTCCTGTAGATTGAAAAAAGGCAAATGTAACTCCAGTTTATAAGAATAACAACAGTAATGAGGTTAAACATAACATACCAATCTCGTTGTTAAGTATCTTATCAAAGGGCATGGAGCGATGTGTTTATAAATATGTACACAATTTTCTTATGGAAAATAGGATCAGCTCCCCTAATCAATCGGTTTTACCAAAGGCGATTCTGCCATAAAGCAACTAATTGATATTTCTAATAACTTCGGTAGGGTTTTAAATAACGGAAAAGAAATTGGGGTGTTTTTGTGACACCAGCAAAGCTTTTGATCGGGTATCGCATAAAGGACAATTATCCAAACTTAAACAATATGGAATTTCTGAAAATTTACTAAATTGGTATTGTGATTAATTATCTGGAAGGAGTCAACGGGTGGTCTTAAATGGGAGCAATTCAACATGGAGACAGATAAATGCTGGTGTCCCGCACTGCTCAATTTAAGGTCCGCTACTTTTTCTTAACTTTATCAACGATATAGTAACTGATATTAAAGCAACTATCAAATTATTTCAGACGACACAAGTATTTATTTGACAGAAGACACACCTGAAAATACTGCTGAAATTCTTAATAGAGATCTGAACAAAATTCATATGTGGTCCTCTAAGTGGCTTGTAAACTTTTATTCACAAAAAAACAGAAACCATGATTATTTCAAGAAAATCAATCAAACCTAGTCAATCGATTTTAAAAGTGAATGACATTGATCTTCAATAGGCTACTACTCATAAACACTTAGGTATGTTTTTCAAATAATGGGTTACGGAATAATCACATTGAATATATAGTTAAACGAGCATTTAATAGTATAAATATCCTTAGGAAGATGCGTTTTATACTCAATTGGTTCACATTAGGAAAAATGTATCGACCAATATTAGAATACGGGGATGTCATTTGGGATTACCAAACACAATTTTGGATTAATAAAGTGGAAACTGATTAAATTGATGCTATGAGAATTATAACGGGTGTGAATAAATTAACTTCGATACAGATACTTTATGAGGAAACAGGTTGGGAAACACTTTCAGAAAGAAGAGAAAAACACAAGCTCACCATGTTTTATAAAATGGCGAATAAGGAGACTCCAGATTATTTACAGAACTTGGTACCAAATCAAATAGAAAATTTACATATTAACCATTTCAGCCGTTAGACTCAAAATACTTCGGAAATACGTACAAGAACTAACCTCTACTCCAATTATTTCCTTCCTTCGTCTATTAAATTATTGAATAAGTTACCAGATCTAAAGAAAAGTTCGACGTCTTTAAGTATTTTTAAAAGTCGTATGAAAAGCCGAAATAATAAATGCCCAAATTTTTACTAAACTGGTACAAGAATAGGTCAAATATTACATGCCAGGTTAAGGATGAATAGTAGTTCCTTAAATGAATATTTGTTCAGACGAAATCTAGTAGTGTCCTCTAACTGCTTGTGTGGTCTAATCGAGTCTACAGCTCATTTTCTATTGCATTGTAAAAAATTTGACGCATTACGTAATGACATTATTTTCTCAATTTTAAATTATCCAGCAAAACCGAACACAAACCTACTTTTTATTGGATCACAAACTCTAACTTTAGACCAAAACAAGGATATTTTTGTAAAAGTACAAACAATCTTACTAAAGTACAAGAGACTTACAAGTTAAACTGCTATTCCCTATTTTGACAAAGTTGCATTTCATCTGGACATGTGTGTAGTATTTAAGTGTATTTTATTTTTTCTTATTATTTTTTGTTTATACTTTTATGTTTTCTATTTTTCTATTTTTTGTTTTTTGTTGTATTTTCATTAGTTGCATTATTTTCAACTTATATTTTTTCCTCCTGCTTTCTTTTTTCTGTAGGTACTCATTTATTCTTGTTCCATATCATTGTAACATTGCATGCTATATTTATGCAATCGTTAATTGGAGATGGTATTTCAAGGAAACAGATTAATAAAAGCTATGTACAGCTTGTTTCCGAATGCTATTATTATTGTGTATTTTTGTATGATGGTATATTTGTAATGAAGACGAATAAATATGTTTAAACTAATGGGACATTAAAACAATCATCAGTCTTAAAAACAGACAAGGCCATGACCACAAAAAAAAAAACCAGAGAGAAGAACAATAACAAAACATCACAAAGAAAAACGACTATAGAACAACAACAATAACAAACCATCACAAAGAAAAACGACTATAGAACAACAACAATAACAAAACATCACAAAGAAAAACGACTATAGAACAATAACAATTACAAACCATCACAAAGAAAAGTAGAGACTGAGCACCAAGAACAGATAATAAATAAACTCATCACAGTTACCAGGATTAAAATTTTGTACCCCAGACGCTCGTTTCGTCTATAAAAGACTCATTAGGGACACTCGATCAAAAGCAGTTAATTTAAGTAAAATGTCTTTCATATTTGTTTTTCGTAAATTGTTTTATCAATTCAATCTAATTTTCCATGTCGGGGTCTGTTATATCCGACGATACGGTATGGGTTTCTCTTCTATATAAAGGCCCTACGAATGCCTATAATTGCTCACATTCACTTCATTTGAACGTTGGTGGTTGTCACAGTTGCAATCATATCACATCTCTTTATTTTTATTAAGTTAAATAGTGTCAGTGGTCATTCTAAGTACATGTTTTGTAAAGAAATCATTAATTATTATCTATTACAAATTTTGTATAGGTCAAGTGAACTTAACCTGTCTATTATACATGTACTAAACCCTAGTCGCACCGAACGTCGAAATATGTTCTCACTTGATCACTAAGTTCACAGACAGTTTAACTTTTTAACTTGTTCTGACATCAGAATGTTTTTGCCAGTCCTCATTATAGTTCGTCGCTATTTATGTATTTTTCAGTTGTGTTGGTTAATGTAAATGATGGTACTGCATATGGTGGCATACTTTGTAAGTGTTATGATAATGCTATGTTGATATTAGTATTCATTGTAATAAGCTGGAGTACAGAATGACAATAAATACTTTAATATAATATTAATTTGATTCCCCCTGTGTACAAACTAGAACTGGGGTCGCACTCATTAAATATACTACCGGTCCCCCCATAGCTGAAAGGTTATCCATGTTTCTGCGCATATGACTAACCAAATGGTAAACCTATAAGCAAACGGTCCTGTTTTACACCTAACCTTTTCTGATTTTACTATGGACGGCTGTACGTTTTAAGAACGGCATAAGAACGCAATAAACGTACTCAAAACAAGTACAGCGTACTCAGAACTTACTACGAATGTTTAAACTTAGTAGAATATGTTGCTTACTTGTTCAAAGCTTGTTATTTTGTTTAAACGGATGTAGACTTTAGATAAACGACGCAGTAAGTACGTCATGAGGTCGAGTTGGGTCTGCGTGTGAACGGGATGAACGTGCTACAACGGACTCGGTTTGTGTGCACATGTACATCCTATTGAAGCACGACCGCACCACACGCCATATCACGTCTTTAATTCGTTCAAAGTACGCCAATTCCGTTCGTAGTATATCCATCTCGTCTTCAGTACTTTGCAAATCCGTCTCTTGAATTGCAGGAAATTTTTAAGAACGTTGTAAGAACGAGTTTTAATTGACGGGCATACGAAATTTTCATATTTCTTATAGCCCTCGAAACAGTCAAATATACCCTGATTATTTAGTAAAAAGCACACAGAAGTCAATTGCAAAACTTTATTTTGATATTTTGGACAGTAAACCATAACCACCATCAATGTCCAAATCAAAACTTTATTTATTGCCTTTCAGTGAAGGAAATAGTGCTGTTTCAAACGTTTTCATTTGGTGGGTTACATCTGCGCGCATGCATGTGAAACATGCGCACACGTTTAATTAGTTCACCGATATGTTGAAAACCTTCTTATTTCGTCCTGAAACCCGTCATACTCTTTGTGTGTCTGTACAGATAGTGTTTTGTATTGGTTGTCAATTTTTGATGTTAGTCCTATTTGTTTTAAGTTTATTGTTTTATAATAAATCAGGCCGTTGGCTCTCTCGTTCGATTTGTTCTATATTTTTTTCATGTGGAGGCCTTGTACAGCTGACTATATCGGACAATTCACGGTTGCTCATTGTTAAAAGCCGTCGTTTGTTGACCTTAAGTTGCTAACAGCTACAACCATTTGGACTTTGGGGTATAGTTATCTCAATGGCAATCATTCTACATCTTTTTGTTTGTATTATTGAACAAATATTTTGACAAGCCTTTCAACTGTAGAATCATGGATGGCTATATTTTGAATTTCTAAAACTCTTTGTATATGAGGATATCATATGTATCCATTACATATATAAATAAAATAGTATGATAAAAAAGCAAAATGAGATTGTTAAGTTTGATGTATGCCTTTTTGTGCTTCTTTGTTACATTTGTTTGTTTTTATAGTGATTAAGATGATAACACAATGTTGACTGCTGTACCCCTATTTTTGACATTTTTACCTATTGTGTCTGTTTGTTTTGTTCACGCATCGTTGTCAATATAATGGAATTTGATGCGACTGTCATACAAGTGAGAGGTTTAGCTAGCAATAACACCAGGTTCAATCCACCATTTTCTACATAAGAAAATGCCTGTACCAAGTCAGGAATATGACAGTTAGTGTCCATTCGTTTGATGTGTTTGAGCTTTTGATTTTGCCTTTTGATTAGGGACTTTCCTTTTTGAATTTTCCTCGGAGTTCAGTATTTTTGTGATTTTACTTTTTACTGGTATACGATATGACCTCAAGGATGATATATATACATAAGTTGAATTTAAACAGTTACGAGTTGATGAATAATTATCATTAATGTTTTAATTAATATCAAAGACAAAATTACGAGGACTCAGATCGAAAATGTGTATTAGCACAAAATTAGTGATAATTTCTGCTTGTATCATATTCCTTAAATATCAATTTAAGATGATTCTGCTATAGAAATTTTTGTATTCTTGTCTTTCATTTTTGCTAATGTGCTTTGTGTATATGCCTTTTTGTGCTTCTTTGTTACTTATTTGTTTGTTTTTATAGTGATTAATATTATAACACAATTTTAACTGCTGTACCATTATTTTTGACATTTTTATCTTTCAAATCTGTTGTGTTCACACATCGTTGTCAATATAATGGAATTGTATGCGACTGTCATACAAGTGAGAGATTTAGCTAGCAATACAACCAGGTTTAATCCACCATTGTCTACATAGGAAAATGCCTGTACCAAGTCATGAATATGACAGTTGTTATCCATTCGGAGGACTTTCCGTTTTGAATTTTCCTCGGAAGTCAGTATTTTTGTGATTTTACTTCTTGGTATATGCTATTAATTTTCAACTTCGGATTTCCAAAGGAAGGTGAATCTACAAAAAACGCCTCAAAGGAAAATATGTAAGTTACGTTTAATTTTTAATTCTTTTTAATATCACCTTTTACTGTATAGTAGCAGTAGTATTAGTTTGCAATGGTCGTGATGTGAACACGAAGAAACAAATTGAGTAATTTATATTTACCTTTTATAAAGCGTAGAAAAAATATGAACATGATCAACATTTTGGAGATCAGTGCAGACTGCGACAATCAAGTGCATTTGCTGTTCAATTATATCATATACAATAGTGAAAAAGGGATACGCCTACTACGATAATAGCAGCTGTAATCGATATTTGGTTTATGATTATAAGATATTATTTTATGAATGTACCTTCTTCTAACGTTACAAGAGAAAGCATCAGAATATTAAAGGTGATAAAAATATAAATTGCAACGATATTTATTAAATGTTGCTTCAAAGATTTTTCATACATTTGGTTCCATTAAAAAAAAATTATGGTCACATCACACCATTTTTTAATTTACTTGAAATTCTCCTGCACAATGAAATATATTTCTGAATGATTTACCAAGAAAATAACATATTTATTCAAAAATTAACAATTTTTTTGCAAAAATACAAATACAAAGAAGAATATAGCATAGGTGGTTGACCTTATTCATTTTGCATATTATTGTATTTATTCCTTAATACCATTGCCATTTGTGTATTAACCGTGTGAATTTTTATATTGTTTTTAATGCTGTTTCACTGACGTATTCTCCACATTTTCTTTTATTCAATATATGGTCAATAACATCATGGTTAAAGATGACTGCAGTTTGGTTGTGCGAGTTCTATCAACAAGCAGTCATATCCGGTCGGCATTGGACCGTTAACTCAGATGTTTCGTGTCACGTTGTGTCAACATTCCTGTATATTACGAAAAAAAACACATAGACAAACACACATTTTCAACTGATAGAAGTTTACTATGTTAGTGCGTTTTCTGAAAATGTGTGATTTATAATTCTCTTAGGTACGACCATAGTATATCATGTCTTATAAGTAACTTGAATGTGAAACTAATTTTCCTTGCATTATATATAGTAGACCAATCAGCCAATATATATATATTTTTATTCTGAACAGATCATATTTCCTTTATATATATTATATATATTGAATTTACATATTTACTACAACTTCATTGGTATTATTTTTAAAATTTCATTGACGGCATATTTTAACTTTTTCGTATGGGTTTCAACCTTATCCTTCTCTACCTGACTTGTTCTATTATTCAGACAAATATAAAATAAATGAGACAACTATCCAACAAAGTCCACATGAAGCAGATTTAAGCAACTATGGTTCACTGTGCGGCCTCCAACACCCAGACCTTATATAGGTAAAAAAATACCCAACATGACAAATTGTAATACATTTCAAACGGAAAAATGAAAAGCCTGATTTATGACAAAATATTCAAACAAAAAAAATCATATATAATAGAAAGCAACTCATGACAACAACATAAAAACAGACTTAGGACAGGCGTACGTGTTCATAATGAATGTGGCGGGGTAAAAAATATTTGAGAACGGTGAACCGTCCCCTCACCCGGCTAAGCTGTGAACAAAACACAACATAAGAATAAACAGTAAAAATCAGTGTGAAATGTCTTGATTTATCAAATTGGCAGGAAGCAAAAATCTACATAAAGATAAAGACACATATTGCCGATCTGAGAGTACTTGCAGTTGACAAGAAGTAGTTCAAATAATCGTTCCAAAACTTCTTATGCTATAATAAATGAATCATGTTCTCTCAGACTAATGTTTCAATCAGTACGCATACACCGGAATTTGTGTTAAGTCGTCATAAACAGTCTGAGAAAAGCATTACCTTGTGCAACGCCAAAATATAAGTGTACAATATCGAAGGGATATAGGATAATATGTTTTCATAAATGTTAAGCAATACATATAAAATTGAGAATGGAAATGGGGAATGTGTCAAAGAGACAACAACCCGACCAAATAAAAATCGACAGTAGAGGGTCACCAACAGGTCTTCAATGTAGCGAGAAATTCCCGCACCCGGAGGCGTCCTTCAGCTGGCCTCTAAAAAAATATATACTAGTCAATGTTTTAATCTATGAAAAACTAAATCAATTTTAGTATCGATAAAAACAATATTCAAAGATCTTACTTAAAACAAACTTCAAAATCAGATCTTTGTATCTAGGAAATAATTCGGTAAAAGTTAGAAGAAATTTATGAAAACGAAATTCCTAATTTGATAATTTACCAGTTATACATGGATTACGTTCCGCGTTCGTTGAAATTTAAAACGTCACAACTGTCAAAAGCATAGAAACCGATTTGGGATATATGCACACCGTTAGAAAGGGTCAAACGAACATCAACGTCCAAAAAAGTAAATGGACCAAAACGGAACAAAACATGTTCCCATTTGTCGTAAATTATTTTTTGTTTCAGATTTTCCCGGTTAAAAGTGAATTATCCAAAATTTAGAAAAGGACAAACAAGTCTTGCTTCAATTAAACTGCACTAAATACCTCTGTTCAGATATACAAATAAAAGAATATATAATAGTTATATAATTCATTTGACATTTGATTTGATTTGATTTATGTTATAATAAAACAATATTTTCGTCTAGATGACAACGTCCGACCATATGTTTCCCTAGCTTAAAATGTAAAAGTTTATAGAACACTTTACTGAAGTAGTACTGAAGTAGTACTTAAGTTAGATTTATATACCAAACGAGTTTCAATTCACAAGTTGAAATATGTTATATAATATGTATTAATAGTAAAATGAATAATCTAGTTAATTGACCAATGACGAGGTTCCTGGTTTCATGATACTTTATTTACTAGTCATACACTTATCTTCAGTGACAAGCATCTTTATTAGTTAATAAACAAATAGTAAAAATCATAAATATCAATGCATATGACGTATTACGTTTTCTGTTCATACAACAAAGTGACTCTTTACTTGATAAATCGTCGTGTGTTTCCCATAAATATTAAATTTTGTTTAATGTAATTGATTATCTTCAATTTATACTTTGTTCATGAATGTTTTATAATGTACTGTAAGACTTTGAATTTTGAATGCTTAGAACATGTAGGAAACTATACACACGAGAAAAATATAGTGAAAAACAAACAAACACTGTCATTGAACGTCCTGTATATTTGATACAAACGTTAGCAAAATATGTTTTCACAAGCAAATGTATAAGTTTGAAACAGAAAGCTCTATAAACATTTTTTGTCTCATTTTTATATATTTATAAGGTCTACTTGATATTGCTCTATATGTACGTGTCATCCATAGTAAGCTATTTCAAATATACTATGATATGTCGAATCAAAATAAGATGAATAAATCAAAAGATATTCTTTATATAAACATTGAACAAATTTTCAGAAAGTATCATTTAAAGAATTGAATGCTTCTTTTTATTTATTTATTGGGTGGAAAAGCGTTGACTGAAGTACATTTTGTAAAATTCTTAAAACGTGCGCACGGTCAACGCTTTTACAACCCTATAAAATTACTAAAAGAAGCATTCAATACTTATAATTACATTTTTTTGCTAGGATCATGATAACACAGTTTCTTTCAAGTTTTTCTTTTATTTACCTGTGTACTCTATTGTGAAATCTCGTGTCATCATGAATGTTACATTTCATTTTGAACTAAAGGTTAGTTTTAGAATGACGCAAAATTGCTGTAAGCCAATCAAAATAACGTATTATAGTTAAACTATGGAACGCCAAAACTGTCTTGTTATGACCATTTTCATTATATGATGTGCATTTACTTTTATATGATGTGCACTTGTCATTATATGATGTATAATTATATGATGTATGATTAAACATAAATGTAAGGCAATTATATGCATATGAACAAGAAAGTACAGTAACTCTAGTTACCCGATAAATGATATATATAGGGCAAATAAAGATCCAGTTTTGATATAAAAAATATCAAACAAGTAACAATATGGATATCACTTTCTAGCAATCCGTTTGAACAAAGTATTTTGTTTACTTTATAACGTTTTTTTTTAAATACAAGCGAGAGACAGATTCGTTATTGTACATACTATACTATTTATACCCATAATATTCTCCATATTTTGCAATAGGCACAAACATCGACACTCTATCACTTTCTTGTAAATATTGGTTGATAGCGTTTGATATATTTAGTTTTTTATGGACTTCTCCTGTTTGAATTAATCTTGGAGTTCCGTATTTTTGCTATACTTTTCGATTCAGTCGAAGACAGTCCTGATGTATTATCCACGTTTTTATACTTAACTTTTAAATTACTGATAATCAGAGGCAATAACAGTATTTTAAGGAAACTCTTACCCCTCTATGTTGTTATCAAGCCAGTGTGTATGACGTAACATTACGTAAACTGGGCCATTAGTTTTCTCGTTTGGATTGTTTTACATACGTGCTGTAATATTACATTCATAACAATGTGTATGTTCGACGCATACATTTTAAGATATGCAGTCAATTTTAGAAAACAAGGTGCCATCAATGTCACTGACAAAAATCAATGCGTCATGCCATAGCAGCGGACATGGCGGACATCTATTTCGAATAACATACAGTTCAAAGCTTTTGAGTATTGTAGTTTAGGTATCCAATCCACAAAGTTGAAGACAAATGTTCTGTAAATGATAGTTTTTTTATTGATCATGAATCATTTTCATCCTTGACAGTTTTGGACTTACCATGCCCGTACATATAACAAAAATTGCGAATGTAACATAAAAACATGCGTTCATCGTGAACAGTGTTCAGTTAGTGTTCACCTTATAAATATGCATGTCTTTCATTTCATTTAGTCTTCACCTCAAACCATAAATTTTGCCTCTATCTGTATTTGCTACATGTATATATACTTATAACGAGAAAAGGTAAGACAAATTGGGGATTCATTTTATATAGAAATTTTCCTAAAACAATTGTGTTGTCATTGATCTGACATTTCGTACTTCAGTCCGGCATATATATGGTCGTTTGTTGCCGGTTAAATCTGTTCAGCATAAGTTACATCAGTATCCTGTAAGCAGGGTTTCCACTGGCGGTCGCCATTTTCGCAATTTGCGAAAAAATAATAATTGTGGCGATTAAAATTCGTCATTGGCGAAAGAATTTGGCGACAGAAATATACATAACGATTTATTTTCAACCATCTTGTTTGTTTACTTTTTCTTTTGGATTTCTCGGTCTTTACCTGGTCACACAATACTCGGAATTCACCTTGAACTCGTTAAGATTTTGACAGAAAATCAATAATCAGCTGATTGCATGTTATGCCTATCGACATCAAAGGACTAATTAATAAAGGTTTTGATTGTAATGACAAAATGCTATGGTTGAATGGCGTTCGTTACATGTCACTTAAAGGATCTATTTACCACTTTGCGACGCACGTGTTTGAAGCAAAATTTTGACGACTCCGGGCCTCTCCTTCTTTTAATGATAGTCCAGAAAAGAAAACTTGCTATGAAGGAAAATGTTCAAAAGCAAGAAAGGTCTCTTATTTGAAACTTTATCATGTAACTTTGATATCGATAATTCATTGGATTGGGTACTTTAAAGTCATTTCAGTGACATACATATGTCAAGCATAGTTGTACTTACACATGTATTTACGATGATCTTGAAAAGAAAACTGTCGTTATGAAAAAATTAATTCAAAAGATTGGGAACAACCCCTCGAATGAAAATAACCCTTCAATGTTATGACTACACCTTACATGAGGGATCAATGTCAAGTGATAAAAAAACTTTTGTTTTGTTGTAAAAAAACACTTCTTAGTACAAAACTTTCCCAAAGAACTGTGACATCTTTCAGGTAACCAAGTTTTTTTTTATATTCCAGGATTTATATCTTCTTTAATTTCAAAAGTAAGTGGCCCCCTTCTTTTAAAGTTGTTCAAAATATAATCAATTTTCCCTAAACAGTTCTTTTTTTAATAAGGTAAATGTTTAGTATTTTTATTTTTTACAATACAGACCGTAATAATAGTTTTAGAAAGTAATCTTAGACAGCAATTGGGCAAAGTAATCTTATTTAGGTTTGAGGGAGGGGAATTCAAAAGAAAGATATATCTGTGTCACATGGCGAAAAAAATAATAAAGTGGCGAAAAATATATTGTTTTGGCGAAAGAGGTGGCGAAAAAAATAATTGACCCAGGGGAAACCCTGCCTGTAAGTATATGCATAAAATAAAAACTACAAAGTATTAACAATATGAAGACAAAATTAAAAAAAAACAACATATAGCACAAAAACCATATGTTTATAGTAAAGAACAAAAAATACAAGATTTTAACATCTGAATTCTAATTTTGGTTTTTCTTTACATCTTTTGTTAATACACCGATCGTTTCTAATGATAGAAGGGTCTGGTATATCAAAACAGTTCAAACCCGCCAGATGTGTATGTGTCTATCCCAAGTTTTCTTATATCTTAATGTTTTGTCCCATTTTGAAGATTTTTGCATAAATGGTAGATCATTAATTGTCTTTTTTTGATTAGTTCACAATTGTCATACTCCGAACATTAGCTTGGCATATTTGATTACTGTGTGATGTGTGATGGCTGACAGAGGCCTGTTTTAGCTCAAGAAGTTTTAAAAGTTTTTACAGTACATATACCATAGTTTTTAATACTAGTCTGGATCAATTCTGTGTGCTCATAATCACTTTTTAACTTCGATTTTAACTATTAGTGCTTCTTGGTAGATTTTAATTATATTATTGACACTTTAGTAACCCATATTTGTATTTGTCTCAATCGATTAATGACTTTCGAACAGCGGTATATTACTTTTGCCGTTATTAAGCTGTTTGGAATTACCGCTCTTTTAGAAAAAATACCGCCATCTTGAAAATTTTGTTATTTTCCTGCCATCCGTACTTATTGTCCTATTTGTATGTATATTTTACCTGTAAATATGTCGTCATCAGTCCCTGGTATTTTTTGTATATTTTTTCCAGTTATTTTCAATCTTAAAATAACTATTTTAAGTTTTAAGTACAGTGTTTTGAGTGGACATGACCCCCTCGCCTTTTACATCCGGCAAGGGAGTTGTTAAACCAAGAAAACATAAAAACACTAAGGCTACTAATAGAGATCAAACTCTGCAGTATACTCTTGACCGACAAAAGGCTGTTAAGAAAAGACTTGATGCTGCCAACCGGTTTTTCTCCGTCACGCCAGAGATAAGTCCTGGTAATCTTGTCTTGTTATTCTCAGCTGCTGCATACGAAATATTTAAGACTGTCACCTTTAATGTGTTAAACAACTTACAATATACATTAGACATCACTGGCACAAAAGACCAAACAGGGGCTGTAATATATGACTCTGTGGCAGTTGAAGTGAAATCCGTTAAGCGATATGTGCTGAATTTTTACCATTCGAGCTGAAAGGTCCTGTTTAATGGCAAACAAAATCACATGATAGTCTTTATACAAACTACATTACAAGATATCATGGGTGTGTTAGAACAGAATGATGACTTTACTTGTATAAACAATACAATTAAGCACTACTGTAAACATTATCTAAAAAAAACTCTTGATAGTTCAAATGTCAATGCACGTAATAAATGCACCAATTCTAGGGACTCTCAAAATGTACTTCATATAGTCAATAATGATACCTTGTCAGTGACACTTGCCAATATCTGCCCTGTTTGCAATGATCTTTGTGAATTTTCTTCAAAAGCAATAGGGTGTGATACGTGTGATAAATGGCTTCATTACTCATGCGAGCAACTATCACCTAAAGACATAACATTTTATGAATCCGACCACTTGACATAATATGTATGTTTGGGCTGTATGAGCTTACAAGCCTCTGTTGCAAATAACTCCGAGGGCTCTAATGTTCTTAACCATCTTTGTACTAATTTCGGAAATCCTAGACTTAACAACTCTGGTAAACTAAATGCATTTGAAATTTTGAAAAGCTCAAAGCTTAATGTAATGGAACAAACTTTACCTAAAATGCTTATACCTAATACTGTTGATGCAAATCAAACACTTGTACATGTAGTAAAACAAAGGCCAGGAATCCAATCACAAATTCCTAATGTCTATGAACAAAAACCAATTGCATCAACTGATTTGTGTGATATTCATGGCGTTAGAATAGGCTAATAAACTCATCATAAATGAACAGAATATTCCGGCAGCACATTCTGAAATTGGAACAAGCACGGTCTCAAACAACCCTGGCGACATGGGTAATAGATATCTATACGAACAAGAAATTGATCATATTAAAGATTGCTTGAGTAAGAAAGAAAAGCTATTAAGAGCTAAAGACTCCACAATTTATGAACTACAAACTGATATTTCTAGTTTACAAAAAGAACTGACAATAGGTAGATCATATATTATAACTCTGGAAAGTGACAAATTAGACTTAGAGCATTCTCTTCGTATACATAAACAGAAACTTGCCAATGAATTCACTCAACATGATAACTATCCATCGTTTAAAAATACACAAAATCACAATGCAGCATCTCATTGTCATCAAGGTGCTGAGCAAGACTCCATAAAGGTCTGGGTATTGGAACAAAGAATTAAAACTCTAGAATTTGATATAATCAAGCAAGATAATAAAATGTCAAAATTACAAGACAAAGTTAGTGATATGCCTTACTTTAACCTATAATGGTTTACTTTTTAAATTGTTATTTGTATGGAGAGTTGTCTCATTGGCACTCACACCACATCTTCCTATATCTATATTCATCATATGTACAACAAACATATAAATCATGAGAGACAAAGGGGTAGAAAAAAGCGCAATGGTAACAACAATACTAACACCAATGGCTATCGAACACATACACAATCTTGTAGTAGGCTTTCCGATATATCTGAACAGTCATGTGAAAAACAGCTCTCTACACAATTTCTGAAATGATCAATATAATGATATCTATACGTCCATCAGACCAGATGAATCCGTTGTATTAATGAATGATCCTCTTGAAAATGAAATGGATAATTATTTTATGCCAACCCCTGAAAAGGCAAATTCAGGAAGTGATGAAAATTCTTAGACACGCACAATCGCCCCAGAGTGAGGAAGACACTAGTAACGGGTTTTACTATTGAAACGGTCATCTTAAACTGAACAACTCTTAAATGCCTGAAATTACCGCAAGGAAAAATGTCAAGATCTTTTCAGTTGTTACGCCTAACGTTGAATCAAGTACTGTCAGGTACATTTTAGTACACGTCAGTTCATCGATAAAATCGTTGTCCAATACTTTTCTTTACATGAGGATTGCTTCCCTTTGATTAGTAGAAGAATCGAAATTCAAAAAAAAAAAAACGCGAAAAAAAAAATGAATAACAATTAATAATAATTCTGAAGATTATTCTTTAATGGATACGCAAATATAAAATATTGATGACTGTAAACTGAGACTACAAGTACTATACAGTAAATCGATTTCAGGAGTAGTTTATACGTAAAGATTAGAATGGTGAAAAGGCCCGAAAGCTTTCGAAAATAATAACGCCATGGTATCGCTCCATTTGTTTGTTGATAGTCACCGGTAGGTCTTTTCACCACCGAACACCACCGTATACCGCAAAACACTGCCAAACACCCCTAATAATCTTAAAATCTATTATGCTATCTTATCTATTTCACGTATTTGATTAAATAGGTTAACACATAAAAAAGGAAAGGAGACCAATTAATAACACACAAAAGAGTAGAAGAGTCATCAACACTGCACAACACCGTCGAACACCCATAATTATACTTTTGTTATCATTTTTATTATTTATGTTATTTTGTTGTAATTAAGTAAAAGGTTTACAAATAAAAGGAAAATGAGACCAAATTTAAACATCATTCAGAATAGGAGTAACCGACCACACTGAATACCATAAAACACCGCCGAACACAAGAATTTATTTTATATTGTTTTTGCTATTTATTTGATCTACTGGTTATGATTTAGTAAAGAGTTTCAACAAGCGTTATAGGTTTGATAATGAAGTAATAAGATAACAAATAAAAGGAAAAAAATAAAAAAAATATTTACATCGAAACAATAAGAGTTGCTGAACAAATTGACTAGTGTCAAGCTATCCAGCAATTCTCATCCTGCAATTCTCTTTATGAAAAGCTATCCTGCAATTCGTCATCCTGCAATTGCGTTTGGAAAACTACTTGAGCGACAATTTTGTTTTTCTTTAAAATCATAGTTATTGACATTATTTGTTCGAAAACAAGATTTATATAGAAAATCAAAGATTTTTATATCCCATTAACAAAATTCTAACTATAGTTTGTAGATTTCTAACTCATATTTACGATTTTGTAATTAACATTTACAATAAAAAAAATCATGACGATGATTCAAATAAAGTATTATCTATTAAGTCCAAAAAGTGATTCGTATTAACGCATGTTTAACCCACATTTGCGATTTTCAAAACTCATATCAACGACTAAAAATATAGAATTTTGATGTAAAATAAATTTGTTCATGGTATATCGACAATACAACTTCATAACTCACATTTCCAACCCATTGCCTTGGCTGTTCTGAATGGCTAGACTGCTCTAATAAATAGCTATTGGATAGTAAGTACTACAACGAGAGGGCAAAGAATTTCTGGGTAGGCATTCCTACAGGCCGAAAATTTCGTCCGAAACATGGAAATAAAGCAAAATTCGATAAAATACGCATTTGGGGCACCTGACCCATTTTCCGACCCATTGTCTCGGTAGTTCTTTATGGCTAGGGTTTATAGACGCTGCCTTAATAAATAGCTAGTACTACAACGTGAGGGTAAAGAATTTCTGGGGTAAGCATTCTTAAAGGCCGAAAATTTCGTCCGTAACACGGAAAAATGGTCAAATTTGATAAATTCGCATTGGGGTCAACCACTTGTTCAAACCCATTGCCTCGGCTGTTCTTTATGGCTAGAGTTTATAGACGCTGCCTTAATAAATAGCTATGAGATAGTACTACAACATGAGGGTAAAGAATTTCTGGGGTAAGCATTCCTAAAGGTCGAAAATTTCGTCCGAAACATAGAAATAAAGCCAAATTCGATAAAATACGCATTGGGGGCACCCACTTTCCGACCCATTGTCTCGGTAGTTCTGTATGGCTAGGGTTTATAGACGCTGCCTTAATGACTAGCTATTAGATAGTACTACAACGTGAGGGTAAAGAATTTCTGGGGTAAGCATTCTTAAAGGCCGAAAATTTCGTCCGAAACGTGGAAATAAAGCCAAATTCGATAAAATACGCATTGAAGGGACCCACTTTCGACCCATTGTCTCGGTAGTTCTTTATGGCTAGGGTTTATAGACGCTGCCTTAATGAATAGCTATTAGATAGTACTACAACGTGAGGGTAAAGAATTTCTGGGGTAAGCATTCTTAAAGGCCGAAAATTTCGTCCGTAACACGGAAAAATGGTCAAATTTGATAAATTCGCATTGGGGTCAACCACTTGTTCAAACCCATTGCCTCGGCTGTTCTTTATGGCTAGAGTTTATAGACGCTGCCTTAATAAATAGCTATGAGATAGTACTACAACATGAGGGTAAAGAATTTCTGGGGTAAGCATTCCTAAAGGTCGAAAATTTCGTCCGAAACATAGAAATAAAGCCAAATTCGATAAAATACGCATTGGGGGCACCCACTTTCCGACCCATTGTCTCGGTAGTTCTGTATGGCTAGGGTTTATAGACGCTGCCTTAATGACTAGCTATTAGATAGTACTACAACGTGAGGGTAAAGAATTTCTGGGGTAAGCATTCTTAAAGGCCGAAAATTTCGTCCGAAACGTGGAAATAAAGCCAAATTCGATAAAATACGCATTGAAGGGACCCACTTTCAGACCCATTGTCTCGGTAGTTCTTTATGGCTAGGGTTTATAGACGCTGCCTTAATGAATAGCTATTAGATAGTACTACAACGTGAGGGTAAAGAATTTCTGGGGTAAGCATTCTTAAAGGCCGAAAATTTCGTCCGTAACACGGAAAAAATGGTCAAATTTGATAAATTCGCATTGGGGTCAACCACTTGTTCAAACCCATTGCCTCGGCTGTTCTTTATGGCTAGAGTTTATAGACGCTGCCTTAATAAATAGCTATGAGATAGTACTACAACATGAGGGTAAAGAATTTCTGGGGTAAGCATTCCTAAAGGTCGAAAATTTCGTCCGAAACATAGAAATAAAGCCAAATTCGATAAAATACGCATTGGGGGCACCCACTTTCCGACCCATTGTCTCGGTAGTTCTGTATGGCTAGGGTTTATAGACGCTGCCTTAATGACTAGCTATTAGATAGTACTACAACGTGAGGGTAAAGAATTTCTGGGGTAAGCATTCTTAAAGGCCGAAAATTTCGTCCGAAACGTGGAAATAAAGCCAAATTCGATAAAATACGCATTGAAGGGACCCACTTTCAGACCCATTGTCTCGGTAGTTCTTTATGGCTAGGGTTTATAGACGCTGCCTTAATGAATAGCTATTAGATAGTACTACAACGTGAGGGTAAATAATTTCTGGGGTAAGCATTCTTAAAGGCCGAAAATTTCGTCCGTAACACGGAAAAATGGTCAAATTTGATAAATTCGCATTGGGGTCAACCACTTGTTCAAACCCATTGCCTCGGCTGTTCTTTATGGCTAGAGTTTATAGACGCTGCCTTAATAAATAGCTATGAGATAGTACTACAACATGAGGTAAAGAATTTCTGGGGTAAGCATTCCTAAAGGTCGAAAATTTCGTCCGAAACATAGAAATAAAGCCAAATTCGATAAAATACGCATTGGGGGCACCCACTTTCCGACCCATTGTCTCGGTAGTTCTGTATGGCTAGGGTTTATAGACGCTGCCTTAATGACTAGCTATTAGATAGTACTACAACGTGAGGGTAAAGAATTTCTGGGGTAAGCATTCTTAAAGGCCGAAAATTTCGTCCGAAACGTGGAAATAAAGCCAAATTCGATAAAATACGCATTGAAGGGACCCACTTTCAGACCCATTGTCTCGGTAGTTCTTTATGGCTAGGGTTTATAGACGCTGCCTTAATGAATAGCTATTAGATAGTACTACAACGTGAGGGTAAAGAATTTCTGGGGTAAGCATTCTTAAAGGCCGAAAATTTCGTCCGTAACACGGAAAAATGGTCAAATTTGATAAATTCGCATTGGGGTCAACCACTTGTTCAAACCCATTGCCTCGGCTGTTCTTTATGGCTAGAGTTTATAGACGCTGCCTTAATAAATAGCTATGAGATAGTACTACAACATGAGGGTAAAGAATTTCTGGGGTAAGCATTCCTAAAGGTCGAAAATTTCGTCCGAAACATAGAAATAAAGCCAAATTCGATAAAATACGCATTGGGGGCACCCACTTTCCGACCCATTGTCTCGGTAGTTCTGTATGGCTAGGGTTTATAGACGCTGCCTTAATGACTAGCTATTAGATAGTACTACAACGTGAGGGTAAAGAATTTCTGGGGTAAGCATTCTTAAAGGCCGAAAATTTCGTCCGAAACGTGGAAATAAAGCCAAATTCGATAAAATACGCATTGAAGGGACCCACTTCCAGACCCATTATCTAGGTAGTTCTTTATGGCTAGGGTTTATAGACGCTGCCTTAATGAAAAGCTATTACATAGTACTACAACGTGAGGGAAAAGAATTTCTGGGGTAAGCATTCTTAAAGGCCGAAAATTTCGTCCGAAACATGGAAATAAAGCCAAATTCGATAAAATACGCATTGGGGGCACCCACTTTCCGACCCATTGTCTCGGTAGTTCTTTATGGCTAGGGTTTATAGACGCTGCCTTAATGAATAGCTATTAGATAGTACTACAACGTGAGGGTAAAGAATTTCTGGGGTAAGCATTCTTAAAGGCCGAAAATTTCGTCCGAAACACGGAAAAATGGTCAAATTTGATAAATACGCATTGCAGCACCCACTTTCCGACCCATTGTCTCGGTAGTTCTGTATGGCTAGGGTTTATAGACCTGCCTTAATGCATAGCTATGAGATAGTACTACAACGTGAGGGTAAAGAATTTCTGGGGTAAGCATTCCTAAAGGTCGAAAATTTCGTCCGAAACATAGAAATAAAGCCAAATTCGATAAAATACGCATTGGGGGCACCAACTTTCCGACCCATTGTCTCGGTAGTTTTTTAAGGCTAGGGTTTATAGACGCTGCCTTAATGAATAGCTATTAGATAGTACTACAACGTGAGGGTAAAGAATTTCTGGGGTAAGCATTCTTAAGGCCGAAAATTTCGTCCGAAACATGGAAATAAAGCCAAATTCGATAAAATACGCATTTGGGTCACCCACTTTTTCAAACTCATTGCCTCGGCTGTTCTTTATGGCTAGGGTTTATAGACTCTGCCTTCATCAATAGCTATTAGATAGTACTACAACGTGAGGGTAAGGAATTTCTGGAGTAAGCATTCTTAAAGGCCGAAAATTTCGTCCGAAACATGGAAATAAAGCCAAATTCGATAAATACGCATTGGGGGCACCAACTTTCCGACCCATTGTCTCGGTAGTTCTTTATGGCTAGGGTTTATAGACGCTTCCTTAATAAATAGCTATGAGATAGTACTACAATGTGAGGGCAAAGAATTTCTGGGGTAAGCATTCTTAAAGGCCGAAAATTTCGTCCGTAACACGGGAAAATGGTCAAATTTTCTAAATACGCATTGGGGTCACTCACTTGTTCAAACCCATTGCCTCGGCTGTTCTTTATGGCTAGGGTTTATAGACGCTGCCTTAATAAATAGCTATGAGATAGTACTACAATGTGAGGCCAAAGAATTTCTGGGGTAAGCATTCTTAAAGGCCGAAAATTTCGTCCGTAACACGGAAAAATTGTCAAATTTGATAAATACGCATTGCAGCACCCACTTTCCGACCCATTGTCTCGGTAGTTCTGTATGGCTAGGGTTTATAGACCTGCCTTAATGCATAGCTATGAGATAGTACTACAACGTGAGGGTAAAGAATTTCTGGGGTAAGCCTTCCTAAAGGTCGAAAAGTTCGTCCGAAACATAGAAATAAAGCCAAATTCGATAAAATACGCATTGGGGGCACCCACTTTCCGACCCATTGTCTCGGTAGTTCTTTATGGCTAGGGTTTATAGACGCTGCCTTAATAAATAGCTATGAGATAGTACTACAATGTGAGGGTAAAGAATTTTTGGGTTAAGCATTCTTAAAGGCCGAAAATTTCGTCCGAAACATGGAAATAAAGCCAAATTCGATAAAATAGCATTGAGGGCACCCACTTTCCGACCCATTGTCTCGGTAGTTCTTTATGGCTAGGGTTTATAGACGCTGCCTTAATGAATAGCTATCAGATAGTACTACAACGTGAGGGTAAAGAATTTCTGGGGTAAGCATTCTTAAAGGCCGAAAATTTCGTCCGTAACACTGGAAAATGGTCAAATTTGATAAATACGCATTTGGGTCACCCACTTTTTCAAACCCATTGCCTCGGCTGTTCTTTATGGCTAGGGTTTATAGACGCTGCCTTCATCAATAGCTATTAGATAGTACTACAACGTGAGTGTAAAGAATTTCTGGGGTAAGCATTCTTAAAGGCCGAAAATGTCGTCCGTAACACGGAAAAATGGTCAAATTTGATAAATACGCATTGCGGCACCCATTTTCCGACCCATTGTCTCGGTAGTTCTGTATTGCTAGGGTTTATAGACGCTGCCTTAATGAATAGCTATTAGATAGTACTACAACGTGAGGGTAATGAATTTCTGGGGTAAGCATTCTTAAAGGCCGAAAATTTCGTCCGAAACATGGAAATAAAGCCAAATTCGATAAAATACGCATTGAGGGCACCCACTTTCCGACCCATTGTCTCGGTAGTTCTTTATGGCTAGGGTTTATAGACGCTGCCTTAATGAATAGCTATGAGATAGTACTACATTGTGAGGACAAAGAATTTCTGGGGTAAGCTTGCTTAAAGGCCGAAAAATTCGTCCGTAACACGTAAAAATGGTCAAATTTGATAAATGCGCATTGCGGTCACCCACTTGTTCAAACCCATTGCCTCGGCTGTTCTGTGTGGCTAGAAATTATAGACTCTGCTCTAATAAATAGCTATTGGATAGTACGACAACGAGAGGGCACAGAATTTCTGGGGTAAGCATTCCTAAAGGTCGAAAATTTCGTCCGAAACATGGAAATAAAGCCAAATTCGATAAAATACGCATTGAGGGCACCCACTTTCCGACCCATTGTCTCGGTAGTTCTTTATGGCTAGGGTTTATAGACGCTGCCTTAATGAATAGCTATGAGATAGTACTACAACGTGAAGGTAAAGAATTTCTGGGGTAAGCATTCTTAAAGGCCTAAAAATTCATCCGTAACACGTAAAAATGGTCAAATTTGATAAATACGCATTGGGGTCATCCACTTGTTTAAACCCATTGCCTCGGCTGTTCTGTATGGCTAGGAATTATAGACTCTGCTCTAATAAATAGCTATTGGATAGTACTACAACGAGAGGGCAAAGAATTTCTGGGGTCAGCATTCCTAAAGGTCGAAAATTTCGTCCGAAACATGGAAATAAAGCCAAATTCGATAAAATGCGCATTGAGGGCACCCACTTTCCGACCCATTGTCTCGGTTGTTTTTGATGGCTAGGGATTATAGACGCTGCCGTAATTAATAGCTATTGGATAGTACTACAACGTGAGGATAAATAATTTCTGAGGTAAGCATTCTGAAAGGCCCAAAATTTCGTCTGTAACACGGCAAAAAAGTCATATTTGCTGAAATACGCATTGGGCACTTACCAACCTATTGCCTCGGCAGTTCTGTATGGCTAGGGATTATAGACTCTGCAGCAGCTTTTACTTAAACATTCTTATCTTATCAACTTCATCTTTAATTGTTCTCCGAATTGGAATTTCTGTTTTTATACAATCAGCATTGATATCAATCTTTGATTGTTCGTGTAAACGATGTAGAAGTTCAAGTGAAGGTATGGAGTATGGTTGCAGCACGTTTATGTTTCCTTTTTGCAGTATGCTTAAGGGCTGCTTCAGTTTTTTTATTTCTCAGTCTTGGCAATACGGGATGCAACATTTTTTAACTGATTTAAGTGTGGCAAAGGATTGAAAGAACTGTTTCACAAAGCAAAAAAAAAAAATGAAACAATCTTTCATGGGCCCAAAATTTTGCTTTAAGAAATTCGTGCGACTTTAAAATGTCAATATGTTCAATAATCACAGATAAGTCAGATTTTGATTTTTTGTAAAGAGAAAGAAGTATGGTAAGCATGAAAAGTAGTTGTAAGAGAATCAAACAAGATTTGGTAAAAAAATCAACAAAATGAGTGTTGCGTTTTTAAACTCGTTCAGTATATATAGATTATACCGTTGCTTTTCCTGTTTGAATGATTTTACTAGTAATTTTGGGGCCCTTTATAGCTTGTTGTTCGGCGTGAGCCAAGGCTCCATGTTGAAGGTCGTACCTTGACCTATAATGGTTTACTTTTATAAATTGTTATTTGGATGGCGAGTTGTCTCATTGGTACTAATACCACATCTTTCTAATCTATACACTGAACCGAATAAATGTGGTATATGACACGTGCACAATTTAAAGAAACCACTTTATAGGGTAGCGTATTTGAGATGTAGTCTGATACAAAACATTGACCTATTTTATTTCCACATTATTTAGTTTGTTCTTTCAGTACTAAGGATTCCTTTTTTTTTGCAAATTTATATTTTAAAGTGTTGCTTTTTCTATTTCAACATTTGCTTTTTGTTATCAAATATGTATACAGGTGAGACATATTTATGTAAATGGTTCTGTTTCAGCGGGATAATATATACCAAGCTTCTCAATAGCGGCTTATCGTAGATTAAATATTTTTATTTGCAAATGGAAGGACTTGACAAAAATATTTAACTGCACCATTAGCGCCTCTTATGTTGTTTTTTTTGCAATTGTACCTTTGAAATTACCAATATAAAAGTGGAAAGTAAAAATGTATCTTAAAATCTTCACCAATGTCAACAGATGAGTAGCTTTTGAAGTTGATAAGTCGAAGACTATACGTTGTACTCAAGCACTACAAAGAAAGAAAAAATATTGCATAGCAATATATTATTTCCCACAGAAAGTAACCAAAAGTTACCGTGCAATAAATTCCCAATATTGCACTAGTGCAAAATTCATGACGACATCAACGACAAAATCTTAGTTTAAACCAATTTTTACTTTTAAATATTATATTGCTATACAATAAAAGGGTTATTGCATGAATCTTGTCCCTCGTAGATCATATATTACATTCGCAAGCTCGGGCAATATAAAATTCTACTCGGGACAATATTTCCCAATATTAATGCAATGACCCTGGCCTATAGTATCTGATAGTTATTGTCACATAATTCTTGAAAAACATTTGTCCATATTAGATACTGTTTGGTTAGTGTTCTTTCTATATCCTATTGCAGCAGCTTTTTCTTAAACATTCTTATCTTATCAACTTCCTCTTTAATTGTTCTCCGAATTGGAATTTCTGTTTTTATACAATCAGCATTGATATCAATCTTTGATTGTTCGTGTAAACGATGTAGAAGTTCTATTACAACTTCTTTCACCAATACCTCAGACAAATATATAAGTCCATATGTTAGATTGTTACTTAACTTGTTGTTGAGAAACGTAGCATCAACGAATGTGCAAACTCTAGTATCACATGTAAACATCTTTGCAGACTTTTTTCGTACAAAATAGCGCCATAGAAGGTGCTCCTTGATCATTTCCAACTCTTCTCGTGATAGAAATGTGGAACCAAAGCCTGTTGTGCATTCAAGGTCCATTTTTTCAGGATTTTCCATGAACCTATTGTGCCTTTCGTTGTTTTCGGTGTTGGTCACAATACCATGGACTATGTCATCCATATCATGTGCATAAATAATAGTTTGCAGACCAAAGCTATCTTCGTTGTTTTTGTAGAGCGCCTGTATTACTTCATTAAGAAGAAACATCCTGACATCCTTACCAGAGGCACCAGCTTCCATTACAGTGGCTCCAGATACCAACATTTTACTGTATAAGCACACCATAGCACCACAAGAAGAGAAATCACTCTGCCTAGGGAAATGACCACTCTTCATTAGGTCTAGAACATTCCAGTTTTCGTTTGGAGATTCCTTTGTTTCAATCAAGCTCTGGAAGAGTGTAAAATTGTACAGACGGTTAACGATATTGGATCGAACAGGGTGACCCAAAGGATCCAAATACAAAATAACTCTGTTCTGTACCTGTATCGCCAACAATAACCAGTGGTTATCAGTATTCACAGGTATCAATACAAGTTCTTTGTCGAACCATGACATATTACTTTCTATCGGGTTAATTGAAAACTGAAGAAGTTTTGAACGGAACCATGCTGCTGGCATAAAACTATAATTTAGATTTTCATTACATATTGTCATAAAGAAACAGTCAATATGTTTGTCGGAGAAGTGGCCAGAATGAAATTTCAACATTTCATCTCTATCCATTTGGATCTTCTGATTCATAATAGGTGCATCAAAGTGTGCGATAATGTTCTGTTGTTCGCTTGTTAATGCAAGTGAAATACACTCATTTCCTACCAGAAAATTAGTGGGTTCTAATTCTGTGAAATTATCTGTTTGAACAGAAAAAATTGTATTCATCACTGAAAGTGACGTGTCTCTGCTTTGTTGACATTGATTGAACGATATTTTGAAATTTGTATATGTTGGAATGATATCAAATATATCATTCAATAATCCTGGGAAGTTCATTACCAGTAAAGTTTGGCCAATGTATGTGACAATTTTCCTGTCTGTTTGTAAGTTCCCCCGACATAAAACACATAATTTCTGTGATTCAACAGAATTGTTCCAACGTGTAATGTCAGATGAATCGATAACAACATCATGGACTTCTGTAAACTCATTGAAGTCACATGTTGGACATTTCAGAACTTGGATAGAAGTTAAACCAAAGCGTTCCTTGAAGCCAGATGGGTTTTGTCCAAAACAATAAGTCAAGATGTAGTTCATTTGATCTTTCATAGATGAGGATATAGGTTTTTTGGATAAAGTTTTGACACCTTGTCTCAACAGTTCTGTGACATACTTGCTATCATCGTGACCCTCCGATAGTGAGCGTAGTATTTTGACTTTCCTGACGCTTATTCCATCAACCTCACTTTCACATTCCATTTGTATGCGGAATGACTCTAATTCACACAGGTAACGCGTGGCATCCGATAACACTGAACAACTGATGTCTTCGGTAGAATTAATTTGTTCATACAAGGCAATGTAGCTATTGGTCATTATCTTGTTACCTTCATATATCGTAAACGACGAGTCATTTAATTCAACCTTCTTCGCCCCGTCTACGAGGACGGTAGTGTAATGACCAGAACGAGGAGTAGATCCATGGTGAAGAATGACACCCTTTAACCTGTACAAGACATCACTTTGTGGTTGTGTATACTTTCCGAAATTAACTACATTCTCCATCAAAATAGGAGTCGATATTTTTAATGCCCTTCCTAATGTATTCATCTTATATCTTAACACCGTCACGAGTATTTCTTGGGGAAGACGACCAATGCGAAAGCCTTTGAACTTCTTGCTTCCGATGCAGCACAAATTAACATCCAATTCTTCGTCAGTAAAGTAGATGTCGAGTAATTCCTGTAAAATGAATTGGTAACATGAATTATTTACTGATTAGTAAAATGGAAACTGACGAAAGCGGAAATATTAACGAAATGAAGAGTTACAAAGATAGAACTAAAGGTGTCTCATCTCTGAATGTTCTATGAACAATACAGTATGCTTCAACTAATTGGATTCATTGTCGCTCACCTTGATAGATGTGCATCTTTAACAATTACCATTTTTTTTTCTGTCAAAAATTTCTCTCAATTGAATATCTATTTTGCCTAAAGCATAAACAATTGGTAACATTCCTCATTAAAGAAACATATGGACATAAGGAGTTGTCCTAATGTTTGATCATTTGTCTTTATGGTAGATCTTAGTGTAAATCATATATTAGAGAAGTTTTTACCATTCTTACATACATCGCGATAATTTGAAAAAAAACAAGAAAATTACAGTAATTTTGGGAACTTACAGAGTTCTATTGATTGAATCTTTTTTTTTTTGAAAAAATGATGGAATATGATTGTGTGGTGATCAGAGACGTTTTCAAGTAACTTCAACTAAGTTTAGACATATCTGTGCTTTTATTTCATATCAAACATAACCCGTTTAGATGGGTATATGCATTGATTCTTAACGAAATTAAAGTTTCACCTGCATGAAAGGAAAACAACGTGGTGAATATAAATTGTTTTTCCGAAAGTTCTCGTTATACAAAAATGCTGATGCAACTGATACTATACTTATGTTTAGCTATTGCATTTTTAAAGATTAAACAGGACCGTTTTCAAATAACATTTAAGGTCAATTACGTCGATGACCATATTTTTATCTCCACAACTTTTTTTTGACGCGTCTAAAATAAATGACTATATCTCTTTACACCGTACATTTATTACCGACAATAACAGGAAACCATGCATGTCACTGAAGAAAAGTAAGTAGAATATATATGACGGTATATGTATCTAGAAAAAATGACAAAAATACTGAACTCTAAGGAAAATCTAAACTGGAAAGTCCTAGATTAAAGGTCAAAATCAAACACTTAATCACATCAAACGAACGGAAAGCAACTATCCTATATATAACTTGAAGAATACATTTACTTATGTAGAAATTTAGGATTAAACCTGGTTTTATAGGTAGCTCATTTGTATTTATGAATAAGACACATACTGTAAGTCTTTCATAACCTTGCACATCGTGACTTGCAACCTCTAGTTGTATATCGTTATAGATGACTTCTCTGTTCATTGAATCTCCACAGTTCATGCACATGTTTGCTTCAATCATCTTTGAAAATAGAAACCATAAGTTAATTTATATATGCTTATTGATCTTATATAGCTAGATTCATACCTGTACACAAATCAACATTATACAGTCGGTAAAGTTGTAGTGATAGGAAAATATAGATGGTTAATATTTATTAAAGTATATTTTAAAACAGTTCCGTTTTAGAGAAGGTTGACGTTGCATCTACAGACACTAATGAGTGATAATACTGCAGATACTTTAATTTATTCCCAAAATGATAATCGTGTAGTTCCAAAAAGGTATATGGACGAGTAAAATATATAAAATGTCAAAACTTTTATACCTGACCAATCCGGGAACATTTTATTTCTAGGAAAGCACCAAAGCTGTTGTCTGAAAAGTTATACTAGTACTTTTTAATAATTATAAAAAAAGAAGAATCTTATGTTAAGCTTGTATCCTTTTTTTTAAACAATGACGACAAAGTAGTTAATCATACCTTTAGGACATTTGCATCATTCTCTTCGCTCATTTCAAAGAAGGCCTTACTGATAAATTCATGTGCGTCGTTTTGCTTCCCACGTTGCATGCCAAATATCAAATTCGCTTCATGAAGAGCATTCTCAAGCTGGTTTGACGTGATCTCGTTTCCAATTGCAGCATTATGGAAAACTTTTAAAATATGTCTCTGTCCCTCTCTATAAGACAAGTCATTGATAAAGTTTTCATTGACATCCATCATCAAATAGCTATTCTTCAATAACTGCACAACAGAATTAAACCAACAGTTGTTTTCTGTATTCTTCAGTTGAGAATGTTGATCTTTAAAAGACTGTATCATATAAGGTTTGCAGGACTGTAAAGACATCTGTGTATAAATTTCATTCAGATATGGCGAATTATCCAAATTGAATGCTGTGACTAAATATCTGCTGTCTTCATTGTATAACCTTAAAGCCCTGTTTCTTATTGTATCTGCACTATGATAAGATGGCGGTTTCCCAAGATCAGTCATTTCTTTTTGTTCCTGTACGTTTGGACGAGTATTCAAATTTTCTGTTTCATTTGTCTTCGTGTCTGGATATGAAATACTATTTTCCTCGTAACTTTGCTTCTTAATTTTCGGGAAACGTCTTTGTCTTATGGCAGTATTTGATGGCTGATTTGAAATGAGAGGAACTGTTTTGATCATTTTCTTTGGTTTACTCTGATACTTCCCGGAAATAGCCCTTTTCATTGGTGTCTTTTTGTCCCATTTTTCTTCAATTAGTACTGAGGCTTTTTTCATTGGTTTACGTGGTTTTTTTATAGACTTCAGGCTGCCAAGCTTTTGAATTGCCTCGGTATGGTTTTTTAATTCCTGAGAAAATACATCTATCCTGTTGATTTTCTGTCCAGATAAAGATACGTCTTTTAAAACACGGAATCTTTGTTCTGCTGTGGCATTTGTTTTTCGTTGTACTGGATCATTTGGCAAGCATCCTTCGCTATTTTTCTGCAAATGGCCTATTAAGATATTAGACCAAATCGGGAATGTAGAAATGTAGTTCTGAATAAGTTTGTCGGCAAGCGATTCAGATTGTCTCTTATTTTTTTCAGGTACATTTTCTTCTTCATTTATCTCTCCTAACACTTCTTTTCTTATATTAGTAGCCCAGTTGAAAAATTCGTTCTTTCCTCTCATTATGAATTGTTCTTCAGTGTATCTATTTGGATTTATTTTCTCTTCGAAAATACAACCTTCTTCACTATCATCTACATTATCGGTGGATGCATCACTTTGGTCCGGTAGTGCTTGTATTCTGCTATCTACATATGAAGCAGCATCTAATGTCTTTGGAGTTAGGGTACTAGAAAGTAGTATAAACATGATGGCTTTCAGAGTTTTTGTGGCTGTCAAAAGATTATCTACATTTACCAGTAAACTAAGAAGGTACATTCCGTATTCAAAATTTGACTGATATGTCTTTTTGCACAGAGATTTGAAGTCCTTCATTATGTGCGCCAAGCATCCATGCGGTATCATTTTCTTCTCATCATCCCCTTCTCTTCCGTTTCCACCAAGTATTCGCCAAATTCTTGACGTAAAGTCTCCCATTGTTTCCTTGTTGAATTCCAGCAAAGCACTTATAAGAAAGACTAGAGATCGATCAGAAATGATAACAGATGGAACTGATGTATTGAAATGGCCAAATATTTTTTTTTCGTTTAGTCTGAATTTTCCTAACCAGTAATGTATTTGCGGAGTGTCATGACTAGAACTGATCATGGCTGAAACAGGGATTGATGGTTGTCCTTTGACAGGATTGGCAACAGTGAGTTCATAATACAAAAACTTCTTCTCTTCTCCTTTGTTTCGGATGACAGATCCAGTAGCATCCCAGAATACAGTGTTTCCCTTGGCCAGTTCATGCCACAAACGAACGCCTGTCTCATTCCAGTACATGACATAATTTGGTAGAATGGAGATATGTTGGATAAATCCTTTCACTATGTGATTACTAGGTGACGAACGTATCATATCAGACGCCATTAGCTTTAAACCTTTAACCTCGTCGTCGTCCAAGATGTCTTTCTTTGCGGCCTCTGATGATATTTGTCGAATGACGTTAGGAGTATTTCCGATTCCTGACATGTTTCCGGCTATTTTAACATCGTCTGGTATTTCGCTGAACTTCTTCAAATAAAACTTATAAGGTTTCTGTCCATTCGTCAGTTCTTCTATGTAATTTGTGCGTTGTACTCCGGATATGGGCCTTGCTTGTTGTTCCTCGATATTGTGTCTAAGTTTACCTGAAAATGTAACTTGCACTTCATCTTGTGTATCCATTTGCAGGTGGCAGGTCATAGTACAGTCTGTGAATTTACAATAAAAGTCCGCCGAGAATATCCGAGCTGCTTTCCTACTTTTTCTGTCTCTTAATTTATTCAATTGATGATTTTTTACCATAAAGGTACAGTAGGGATTTAATTTTGAGACACCATTTAACATAACACTCTGCCAGCTTCCACGATGAAATGATCTACCGAGGGATTTTGAAGTCAAAGTATGCCATTCATCTTCTGTGAGTTTAAAAGAACCATGCGGTAATATGTCACGGGTGAAGAAGGGAGTATCCACGTCCATGCCAAAGATGTGACTAAGTGTATTTACAGATATTTTTGGTATTAGTGGTGTTGGTGGTATTGGTATGATTTGTTCTGCTGTAGTTTCAAGTAATTTGTATGACTCCACATCATAATCGATAGTACTTTCGCTAGAACTTCCATGACCTTCAGTTTTGGTTTGATAGTTTTTCTCCTGTGAGGTTGATTTTTGTTCAAAATTTGGGAAAAAAATGCTTTCATCCTCAGATGAATTTGATGTTGAATCCTCATTATTAGACTCGTGAACTTGAGCTGAATTGGTAGTTTCTACATTATTTTCAAGTAATTTGTATGACTCCACATCATGATCGATAGTACTTTCGCTAGAACTTCCATAACCTTCAGTTTTGGTTTGATAGTTTATCTCCTGTGAGGTTGATTTTTTTTCAAAATTTGGGAAACTAAGGCTTTCGTTCCCAGATAAACTTGATGTTGAATCCTCATTATTAGACGCGTGAACTTGAGCTGAACTGGTTGTTTCTTCATCCACATCAACAACTTGATTATCTTGTGTTATAATATCTGTTTTTTCTGTTTGAGAGAAAATTAACAAAATCAATCATATTGAAGTTTTCTATTTCAAATTTCGATTGTTTCCCGCAATGATTGTGATATGGTTATACTACGCCTTTGTCACGACAGGTGTTGCATATGGATTCGGTTCTGTTAACCATTACATAGCACCTAAGATCACAACGGGGTTTTTTTTGTGTGGATCGAATTGCTCTGTATTCTTGTTTAATAAGTTGTGATTGCATACTGCTGTTTGTCTTTTTATTGTTTTTCGTTTCTGCCAAAGCAGTATAACTTATTGCCTTTTTTTAACCGGATTTTTGTGACAAAAATGTAGAATTTTTTGCTTTGGGTTGTACGGCGGGCGGCCGGGCAGGCGGCAGCCTAATGTTGTCCGTGCATTTACTCACTAACAGTTCAACCAAAGCTTTTAAAATTTTACTATGTTGTTACGGACAAGAAAATTGAGGTCAGGTTCAATAATGACGTTTTGGGCTTTTACCGTTCTGGAGTTATGGTTCTTGAAAGAGTGAAAAGGTCATGTCCATGCATTTACTCATGAACTGTTTAACCAAAGCTTTTAAAAATTCAATATGTTGTTCCTGATGACAAAATGAAGGTCAAGTTCAATAATGACGATTTTGACTTTTACCGTTTATGAGTTATGGTTCTTGAAAGATTGTAAAATTGTGTTTCCAGTGATGTTGTTGCATTTACTCATAAACCATTCAACCAAAGCTTTTCAAATTTTAATATGATATTACGGATGACAAAACGGAGGTTAAATTTGATATTGACGAATTTCACTTTCACTGTTCAGCAGTTATGGTTCTTGTGATATTGAAAAATGCCAGGACACAAACAAATGTTAATAAATCCGGTTTGCTGTCGCTCTGACAGCCTCTTGTTTCGATCTAACTTAACAACGTTTCATATTGGCATTTTATTGGTTCTCATTTTGGTGTTTGTTTTTTGACCGTTTGAAATGACAATGTCATTTTTTCGCCGTATGAGTTTTAATGGTCTTTTTGAACCAAATCAACAAAACAAGAACTACTGAACATCAAATTCCAGACGGGTAATTGCAGCGAATTTAAAAGTTTTAATGGTACCAAACCTTCACCCTTATATGACACAACAGTGTTACATCCCAACAAAGAAAGACACTGTAAAATATCATTTGAAATGGTTTCACTCAATCAAAAGACATTAACACAGGTGAACATACACTGAGCGAATAAAGATCTATGATACCATGTAAATACAAAATATATATGACAAAAAGAATTTCAGGAAGTATTTGACACTGCATATCCGAGTTTTTTTCTACTGTCTTGTTAGATATATATATAAGAGTAAATTATTAATCCTATAGTGTGATGCATAATTACTACATATAACTTAATGACGTATTGCATAGGAGTAACATGACTTGATTTTACCCTTTTACAATAAAAATTAACAAAATCTCCAGCGAAATATCTCCCATAAAAACAAAAAATGATAAAGACATATTCTATCAATCAAATTAAATGAATTCTTGATCTGGTATGTCAGTAGCTGCTAGCTATAGGTGTCCTGTATCGTTTGTTTATCTAAGTATCATTGTGATTTTGACAAGATTTTTTGTTACCTATTCTGACATTGGACTTCTTTCAAAGTGAGACTTTCTGTGCGCATTACTGTGTGTTTGTTTATTCTACATTGGCTAGAAGTATAGGAGACGGATTGATATCTCAGAAAATTTGATTTACATCGTCACAAGTCAGGAGCCAGTTATATCGATCATCATCACTTATGATAAGACGTAACCAATGCTTAGTAGTCCTCGTCTTGACTTTGCAAAGTTTAAATCAAATGGTTGATCACACTATATTATTATTTATCTATCCAATTCGATCAAATGCTAAGAATAACTTAATGAGTATGGATACCATCTTATACCTTTTGACATTTTTAGTGATAGTCTGTTACGCCTGACTCTAAACACATTACGGTATTCCTCATCCCTGTATTTAGGCTTCGGAGATCTTTTGTTGGTCTGTCCTTTGGATGTCTTTTTGATACGGTCATTAATACTTCTTCTATTAGCACCATTGTTGCCAATTCCAATTGCGCAACACAACAAACCAAATTCCGAACTTTCATCCCTCCATGTCTTTCTTATTTTCGTTATTCCAAGTTTATGTATAGCTGCAGATAATTTTGCTATAGAAATGTGTCTTTTCTTACGAGTCTTACGTGTTCTTCCCATCTGTATTTGTAGCTACGGAATATAACAAAGGTACTGCTACAATCAAATGCATCATCATAACGCATATTTATGTAATCTGGATAATTTATGCCAAATGAGATGCTTTTTCTAGAGAATTTTTCGAAAAGACTTCCAAAATTTATTGAATTTGGTGTAAAATGACGGTTGGAATGAATAACATAAACAAGTTCCGTTGGAAGTTGGTCATTATACTATTTGGCTTCAATTTTTACAACAGAATAATAAAGTACTAACACCACACATAACTGTTTATCCAGGTTTATATTATAAAAAGTGGTAAATTTAGAGAATTTTAGTATTGTCGCCTATGACAGAATAATTGTACCGTTTTCCCAATATACTACCCAAAGACAACATCATAGCAATATACGAACCCCCAAGACAGTCGTTATTATTTTAGCCATGGTGGCCATGTTGGTTAGTTGGTGAAGTGATCAGATATATTTTTAAAACTAGATACCCTAATGATGATTCTGGTCAAAATTTGTTTAATTTGTCTCAGTCGTTTCACAGGAAAACTTTTTGTAAAAGAATAAAACAAATTACCAAAAATTGACTATAATACCGCAGTCCCACTAGACCACGATCGCACTACGATCTGTGAAAAAAATGCAAATTTAGGCGGAGAATAAAAAAATCGGACGTTTTTATACTAAAATTGTGCACGCCCGACCAATTCCCGATTTCCACTACGATCCATATACGATCAGGTCGATCTGGTCTGGTCGAGATCAGACTGAGATCGTGAATAGTTTATTTGGTCTAGATAGTCGAGTAAAGATCGTGTAAAGATCGTGAATTGATCGGAATTATCGAATAAGTATTCATTTTGTTGTCGGGATGGAGTCGTGATAGAGTCATTAAGGAGTCGTGAATGGTCGAGTTAAGGTCGTGTACAGTCGGATGGCGGTGGGGTAGAAGTCGTAAACAGGCCCGATCAAGAATTTGATTGAGCTTGGTCGTGGAAATTTGGACAATCGGGTTCATCGAGTTGATCTGGTCGGCAGTGTGAACCTGGCTTAAACTAAATGCAATCAATATTGAACACTACGCCAGGTCGACTGTTGACCTCAATACGCTTGAAAATGTATATGCATATTTTATTACGTCGGCAACAAACATGCTTGAGAGGTGAATCAATTTAACATACAATCAAAAAAGAAATAGGTCCGGTATGACAAATTTATAGGAAAGAAATGCTGTAACAGAAAGGAGATTTCATGAGAAATGACCTTGCAATAACTTATTGAAACCGAGATAAAACTTTTCCAATGCATAGAGGAATTACAGTCAATATTGTAACGTGATCGAGGGGAGGAACGACACTGACACAGATGGACGGACATAACCATACTACGGCACGACAATACGACAATGAATCCTATGGTAATTCCCATCAACTAAATAATTCGTTATCTATTTACAAGTTTATTCACAAATGTGCATTACTTCAGATGCATTGATAAAATAAGCTGCATAGTTTAAACATATAATTACATTAGATGTATGTTTCATTATAATATTTTATTCTGATTGGCTAACTGCACATCACGTGTTATTCCGTAAGCAGTTGCATTGCTCAATACAACTTTTCACTCATGATAACACGTTCTCCAACAATAAAGTGCACAGGTGAATTAAATAATAAAATATAAATATATAAAATTCGTGTTTTCATGATCATAGCTAAAAAATGCAATTATAAGTATTGAATGTTTCTTTTTGTAACTTTATAGGGTTGTAAAAGCGTTGACCGTGCGTACATTTTTAGAATGAAGCTCTTCCGCGCTTCATATAAAATGTACTTCGGTCAACGCTTTTACACCCCAATAAATTTACAAAAAGAAGCATTCAATTCTTAAATAAACTTTAACCAGATGCTCCGCAGGGCGCAGCTTTATACGACCGCAGAGGTTGAACCCTGAACGGTTGGGGCAAGTATGGACACAACATTCAAGCTGGATTCAGCTCTAAATTTGGATTGTGATTAAGTAGTTGACACAGCATAGGTTTTGGACACAGAATGAATGTGGTCTAATGAACTTAAAATAATTATTTTGTCTTTGAGCAGTCACTATGCTGTTGAATATTAATCCTCTCAAAAAAATGTTAGAAGAAATTTTCTTTTTATTTATGAAATCTGAAATGAGAAAAATTTAACCCCCCCCCCCCTTTTTTTTCACATCCCCTTTCCCTTTTTTCAAAACTGATCTCAATTCAAATTTCTAATAACTACTCATTTAAATACATCATAAAATATTAAAATGTAACAAAAAGTGCTTGTTATCACTGAATGGTAAAGATTGTTTTAATTTATCAGTTGGTAGTAAAAGTGAATATACATTGTGTATTGTATAAAACAATGATTTAAGTTGATTCAACTACTATTCTGGACAAAGAAAGATAACTCCAATCAATTGAAAATTTCTTGCTATTGCACAATATTGTGCAATTAGATATTTCTTGCTATTGCGCAATACTGTGCAATTGAAAAACTTTGCTATTGCACAATACTGTGCAATTGAAGATTTCTTGCTATTGCGCAATACTGTGCAATTGAAAATTTCTTGCTATTGCACAATACTGTGCAATTGAAGATTTCTTGCTATTGCTGAATACTGTGCAATTGAAAATTTCTTGCTATTGCACAATACTTAATATAATAATTTTGGATCCTGATTTGAACCAACCTGAAAACTGGGCCCATAATCAAAAATCTAAGTACATGATTAAATTCAGCATATCAAAAAAGCCAAAGAATTCAATTTTTATTAAAATCAAACTTAGTTTAATTTTGGACCCTTTGGTATTTAATGTAGACCAATTTGAAAACGGGCTTAAAATTAAGAATCTACATACACAGTTAGATTTGGCATATCAAAGAAACCCAATTATTCGATTTTTGATGAAATCAAACAAAGTTTAATTTTGGACCCCGATTTGGACCAACTTGAAAACTGGGCCAATAATAAAAAATCTAAGTACATTTTTAGATTCAGCATATCAAAGAACCCCACGGATTCAATTTTTGTTAAAATCAAACTAAGTTTAATTTTGGACCCTTTGGACCTTAATGTAGACCAATTGGAAAACGGGACAAGAAAATTAAGAATCTACATACACAGTTAGATCCGGCATATCAAAGAACCCCAATTATTCAATTTTTGATGAAATCAAACAAAGTTCAATTTTGGACCCTTTGGGCCCCTTATTCCTAAAAACCTGTTGGGACCAAAACTCCCAAAATCAAACCCAACCTTCCTTTTTTGGTCACAAACCTTGTGTTTAAATTTCAAAGATTTCTATTTACTTATACTAAAGTTATGGTGCGAAAACCAAGAATAATGCTTACTTGGGCCTCTTTTTGGCCCCTAATTCCTAAACTGTTCAGACCTCAACTCCCAAAATCAATCCCAACCTTCCTTTTGTGGTCATAAACCTTGTGTTTAAATTTCATAGATTTCTATTTACTTAAACTAAAGTTATAGTGCGAAAACCAAGAAAATGCTTATTTGGGCCCTTTTTGGCCCCTAATTCCTAAAATTTTAGGACCAAACTCCCAAAATCAATCCCAACCTTCCTTTTGTGGTTATAAACCTTGTGTTAAAATTTCATAGATTTCTATTCACTTTTACTAAAGTTAGAGTGCGAAAACTAAAAGTATTCGGACGACGCAAGACGACGACGCAGGACGACGACGACGCCAACGTGATAGCAATATACGACGGAAAATTAAATTTTTTGCGGTCGTATAAAAACCAAGTCCTTCAGTATCTTTACTGATGAAAACATTCAAGAAAAATCCTTACAGTCGTGACAGTACCACAGATCTAGTATCTTGACCAACTGACCTTTATCATAGAGTATAATTACTTTCTCGCTAGACAAAACAAACAGGCATAACTAATTTTTATTACCCTACACCACAAGACATCGTTACTTGTCTTAATTAGTCTGACAGTTCAACTTTAACTGCAGATAAAAAAAACTAGCCATTTGTGAAATAAGCCTTGCGTCATTAATTTTCTCTGTACACAAATAAACAGTTATAAAGCTAATGAACTAGAGGTAATTAAAAAAATATTTCAATATGTTAAAAAAGTATAGATTATTTACATATTGCCAATAATGCTCCATTATTACCAATCTTTCTTTTTTTATTTAAACTTATCAAAGTAGTTGTTGAGTGGAAACCGTTTTTCAAAGAGTCCTGTTCATCCTTTTTTTTTGTAATTACAACAAAATTGTTAGCTAATTTTGTTCAGCCTTTTCTAATTATTATTCATTACTTCAATTTATAAATTAGTATACATTTAACACTTACATCTAATTATATAAACCAGCAGCCATCCTTTACAGAGGTCAGTTGAGGCGCAGAGACCACGTGACAAAGAAACGACGCAGGAATCTGATGTGAGAATTTTGAGTTTTGAATTATGAATTTTGAATTTTGAATTTTGAAATTTGAATGGTCCTTCTCGGCTTTCGTAGTTTTCATACTAGGTTTTTCTTTCTTGAGTTTGCCATATTTTATGTCACGATTGTGTATAAATGCCTTGTTTGGCTTTTAAACAATCGACCTGCACAATATATTATTCATTTATTAATTTTTGGAGGTGTTTTTTTTTTAAAAGACCGACCCCTCATCCCCTCATTACAGATATGACTTGTCAATATGTATGTATAGCAATGACGATTAGAAGGGTTAAGCATACCACATGCATACGCCTTTTATAAAGACTGATTTGACCCTTCATCCTTTAATTTCTGAGAAACCTAATACATAATTCAAATGCTAATTTAGCTGGGAAATCTATGTAATTCATTGCAACCAATGTAATAATCTATTATAATATTGAAAATACTTTGAACGACAAAATTATTTTGTATCTTTTCATGTGTGACGTAACATTCAGTAACATTCAGTAACATCAAACACGCGACTCTCTACTCGAGTTGATGTGAACCTCGCCATACAGTCATTTGGGTTGATTTTGATAACATATATATGTAGCAATGCATGTGGTTGTTAAATTTTATATTTCCTTTTGTGTGCTTCTTTGTTATATATTTGTTTGGTTTTGTTCTGATTGATATTGTGACACGGTGAGGATGGTTGTATCCCTATTTTGACAATTTTACCTATAATGTTTGTTTTGTTCACGCTTCGTTATAAATGTTACGGAATTTGATGCGACTGTCATACAAGTGAGAGGTTTTGCGTTATTAAACCAGGTTCAATCCACTATTTTCGACATTTGAGAATGCTTGTACCAAGTCAGGAATATGACAGTTGTTGTCAATTCGTTTGATGTGTTTTATCATTTGATTTTGCCATATGATTAGGGACATTCCGTTTTGAATTTTCCTCGGAGTTCAGTATTTTTGTTATTTTACCTTTTACCATGTTTGCGTGCTTAGAGCTAACTTCCTAATGCATGTAGAGACAGACTAGGTTAACTTGATTTTATGATAGATATAAGGAGATGTGGTATGAGTGCCTATGAGACAACTATTCATTCAAGACACAAGTTGCTTAGTTTGTTTAATGTACAATGAAAACTGGGATAACATCAAATCAAATTTAGATAATTTATACAGGTTTCGCTATACCAATATTTATTGCTTGAGGATGTCAATCTTAATTACAAAGCTTAATTAAACGTTTATACAAACAAACTAAGCAAACCAACCAAATGTGTACTGTCAGTAAATTGAGAAAGGAAATGGAGATTGTGTCAAACCGATAACAACCCGACCATAGAGCAGACAACAGCCGAAGGCCACCAATGGGTCTTTAAGGCAGCAACCATTTGATTTTCTGGGAGGGGCTATGGTGTTTTTTTTGGAAAAAAAAGTTTGTTTCCAGTTTTTGGAGAAAAAAATAATTTGTTTTGAAATCTGAAAAAAAAATGTTTGTAACACCCTCAGCTGCCACTATATGTAAAGCTAAAATTGAAAGAAAAAAATTGTTTTCGACTTGTCGCGGGAAAAAAGTTTGTACAGAAAAAAACCATAGCTTTTCTATTTATTCTAATTTCAAAATATCTCATATAATATATAAGATATCTCACATTAACGAGTCTAAATTGAAAACTACGTACAAACCTATGATTGCGTTGGATAAAAACCGCAATTTTTATACGTGTGCATGTAAAACAAATTTCGTCATTAAAATCGCTCCGATTCAAGCATAAATATAAAAAATCTATCTGATATGCAAAAAACGTCACTTTTCAGATGATTTTTGCCAAAAATGAAAGTGGCCGCATCCGTGTTCATCTTCAACCTTTATACATGTATATGTTATTATTATCATCAAATACAACTTACATTTCAATATTATGAATGAACACGAATGCGGCCACTTTCATTCAAGACGGAAACCATCTAAAAATTATCTAAAGTGCTAAAATTACGGGGTGTTGCTAAACTGCGGAAACGGAAAATGGGACGGAAACAGAAACGGAAAGAAATATTTATATGGACGGAATGTAAGGGGGGATATGGAAAGAACTACGAAAATGAATAACGACTGAAGTATAAATGAAATCACACAACAATTATGTTGATAATAAAATAGGAGACATTGATATCTAAAAAACATATGATGCTAGAAAGAGCACGTAGTATTCATCTAGGTCTATGTGCATCTTAAACAATAGGAACTCTCGAACATTATATATTTGAATAGTTCATGATAAACATCTCTGTCTTCTTCAATTTTACCCAAAATACAAGAGAGGAGGAAAGTCGTCCGTCATTTAAGGTCAATCATTACTTTAAAAAATGTCTACTTGCTATAACGGAAATATCAACTTGTTTGTAGATCTTGTCTTGCTGATAATTTTTGTTTCAATAGTTTCTAACTATCGGTCATAGTTTTCGAGATATTTGGTAACACCACTAAAGATTGGTAAAACCATTAAGAGCGAAGACTAGATAATAACGAGTCGACTAACGATTTCGACGGACATTTTGACCTCCTTGTAAATCTTGTGTTGCTGGTAACTTTTGCAATTATATTTAACTATTTTTATATTTTTCTATACTATCGGCAAACATGGAAAGTGGTAAAATAATGTGTCATATAAGGGCGTTTATGCATATTAGAAATCATTTTTACGTGAAAGGACATTAGGTAGAGCTCAACTTTCTAAACATGTTTTTCGCATCAGGTTTTCGTTATTCATAGAGGTTTTCAATAGACAGCACTTACATTTCATTTCTGTTTTAAATTCAGCCATGTCGGTTACCTTGGCTGGCAAGCAGGGTCATCCAGCCCATTTTTTAAACTAGATACCGGCACAATGATAATTGTTGTCAAGTTAAACTAAAACTGTCAAACGACTTCCTTTAAGACATGTGCTTGGTAACATTTGTCCCAGTAGTTTCAGAGAAGATTTTTGGAAAGGATATCAAAGCCGAGAACGGACGACGGACGTCAACTGACGTGAAAAGCGCACTAGGTAGGGTGATGTCAGACTTAGAAAAAGAACTCTCAAAGTAAACCACCACTAATGACTAAAACCAGCAGAAAACGAACGCACATTAAATTTATTCGTTCATAGTGTATGAATTTACGTTTTTTGATTGAGTTAAGCCTGCAAATTGATATTTTATCATGTGTTTTTCTATGTTGTGATGTTATGCTATTGTTTCAGAAAAGGGAAAAAGTTTAATAATGATTAATTAAAAGGATGCGTAACCGAAATTGGCTCTTTTTTATTCATTAATTGTTTTGGGACCGTGTCCTCGAAAGTGTTCTAAGCTTTGTCTTAAGATGGGTCTTAGGACAAAATATAGGTGCCAAACTGTTTAGATCTTTTTTAATTCAAATGTGAATCTCGTGTAATATTGTTATAAATACTCAGGACAGTTTCAACTTCATATGATAAAAGAGGGACCAAAGATACCAGAGGTATACCAGTCAAACTCATAATTCGAAAATAAACCGACAATGCCATGGCTAAAAATTAAAAGGACAAACAGACAAACAATAGTACACATGACACAACATAGAAAACTAAAGACTCAGCAACACGAACCCCACCAAAAACTGGGGATGATTTCAGGTGCTCCGGAAGAGTAAGCATATCATGCTCCACACCGTCGTGATGCTCATGTTATAACAAATCTGGTAAATAGTTTTATTCGGTAGGTCACATTCGTGAAAGGAAAGGGGATTGTAGTTACAACATAAGGAACATATCCGATATCATCTGTGAAATGGTTATTCCATAACGGTCAACCAACTCGTGAACGCGGCCGTAAAATTTACAAAGGGATGATTTCAACTTCACCATTTGGAACTCTTGGTTTAATAGCTTCTTTGTGAGCAGCAACCCTCTATCACGGAAATCATGATAGGAAATACAAAATAAGATCAAATCAGATAAGATCAGATCAGATAAGATACGATATTTTATTGTCTTTTTTTCAATAATTCCTATTATATCACCAAGTGTACAAAAATTTGAATCTTGCATCATTAGTCATATGTGAATCAGTTAATAAATGATTTAAAAGAATAAAGTATTTATTAAAGAAGAACAAACATCATACAGTAACAACATTCGGCACTGTGCATTGTTATGTTGACAGTAAATAAATAAGACCGATCGTGTGTCCCATATTTCTTAGACTACTTAAATGTCATCTCCATCAAACACATTCCATATATTTCAAAGATTCGAATGTTCTCATCTCAGGAATGATTACGCCAAAAAATCCGGTAATATCTAAATGTATAGTGTTATCTAATAACGTTATCACTATATTCATTTTGGCATTCATACTGTGAAACGGCCTTCCATACTCTCGGCATCCTGTAAAGTAGTTCCTAAAAAATAACAATAGGTTTAAGTTAAATGATTAACTATTAACAGTATCTGTATTATAGCAAATGTCTTGTTAAATACAACAGAAAAAGTGTATTTAACAAGGCATTTTTCATGCAAGTAACTTCGATATGTTGGTGGGTTTATTTTTTTGTAATCAATGTATGGCAAGCAAAGAAAAAATGAAATAAATTTAACTTATGGCTCTCTATCCTGTTCTAATATAATCCCTAGCCATACAGAACTGCCGAGGCAGTAGGTTGGAAAGTGCCCAATGCGTATTTCAGCAAATATGACTTTTTTGCCGTGTTCGGACGAAATTTTGGGCCTTTCAGAATGCTTACCCCATAAAATCTTTAGCCTCACGTTGTAGTCCTATCCAATAGCTATTCCTCAGGGCAGCGTCTATAATGCCTAGCCATAAGGAACTACTGAGACAGTGGGTCGGAAAGTGGGTGCCCCCAATGCGTATTATATCAAATTTGGTTGGATTTCCATGTTTCGGACGCAATTTCCGTCCATTAGTAATGCTTACCCCAGATATTCTTTGCCCCTTCGTTGTAGTCGCACCCAATAGCTATTCATTAGAGCAGGTTCTATAATCCCTAGCCATACAGAACTGCCGGGGCAACGAGTTTGAACAAGTGGGTGACCCCAGTGCATATTTCAGCAAATATGACTTTTTTTCCGTGTTACGGACGAAATTTTCGGCCCCTCAGAATGCTTACCCCAGAAATTCTTTAGCCTCACGTTGTAGTCCTATCCAATAGCTATTCCTCAGGGCAGCGTCTATAATGCCTAGCCATAAGGAACTACTGAGACAGTGGGTCGGAAAGTGGGTGCCCCCAATGCGTATTATATCAAATTTGGTTGGATTTCCATGTTTCGGACGCAATTTCCGTCCATTAGTAATGCTTACCCCAGATATTCTTTGCCCCTTCGTTGTAGTCGCACCCAATAGCTATTCATTAGAGCAGGTTCTATAATCCCTAGCCATACAGAACTGCCGGGGCAACGAGTTTGAACAAGTGGGTGACCCCAGTGCATATTTCAGCAAATATGACTTTTTTTCCGTGTTACGGACGAAATTTTCGGCCCCTCAGAATGCTTACCCCAGAAATTCTTTAGCCTCACGTTGTAGTCCTATCCAATAGCTATTCCTCAGGGCAGCGTTTATAATGCCTAGCCATAAGGAACTACTGAGACAGTGGGTCGGAAAGTGGGTGCCCCCAATGCGTATTATATCAAATTTGGTTGGATTTCCATGTTTCGGACGCAATTTCCGTCCATTAGTAATGCTTACCCCAGAAATTCTTTGCCCCTTCGTTGTAGTCGCACCCAATAGCTATTCATTAGAGCAGGTTCTATAATCCCTAGCCATACAGAACTGCCGGGGCAACGAGTTTGAACAAGTGGGTGACCCCAGTGCATATTTCAGCAAATATGACTTTTTTTCCGTGTTACGGACGAAATTTTCGGCCCCTCAGAATGCTTACCCCAGAAATTCTTTAGCCTCACGTTGTAGTCCTATCCAATAGCTATTCCTCAGGGCAGCGTCTATAATGCCTAGCCATAAGAAACTACTGAGACAGTGGGTCGGAAATGTGAGATATGAAGTTATACCATTAAAAAAAATATTTTATATTAAAATTCTATATTTGTAGTACTTAATTTGAGTTTTAATCATGAGTTTTTTTTGAAATCGCAAATGTTGGTTTAACATGCATTACTACGAATCACATCCTAAATTAACACATAATACTTTGTTTGAATGGTCGTCATATTTTTTTTTATTGTAAATGCTAATTATAAAACCGTTAATATGAGTTAGAAATCTACAAACAGTAGTAAAAATTTGGTAATTGGATATACAAATCTTTGATTTTCAATATAAAATCACGTTTTCGAACAAAAAAAATAAAAACTATGATTTTAAAGAAAAATAAAATTGTCGCCCAAGTTGTTTTCCAAACGCAATTGCAGGATGACGAATTGCAGGATAGCTTTACTTAAAGAGAATTGCAGGATGAGAATTGCTGGATAGCTTGACACTAGTGTGCAAATTGAACACTGTTGAACATATTGCTTTATATGTTCTTATTAGTAAAAAATACTTGTACAAATAATAAGACTAACGCTTTAATTTAAATAAATCGATGATACTGAATAATGATTAAGAACATATTTGAGTTTGAATTTTTTTGAAAGAGAAATTAAGGAAAGTAATCAAATTCATTTGTTTTCGCTAGCAGTCTCTCAAAAGAATTCATATCGTAGTTTTATTTGTGTCGATTTCTCAACCTTTTATAAATCAATTGAAAAGTGAAACCATAAAGTATTGGAATCACAGGTATTTCCTGTAAAGAAATTTAGACAATATTTATTTCCTATTGATACAATTGGTCAAATGTATGCAGATACGTATATTTGTTAATTGCGATTAATCATAAGCGAGTATGACGTTAATCTGTTATCACTGACGTGTGTCAAACTGCAATTTAATCACCGAAAAGCACGTGAGAAAATAAACTGGAAGCTTCAAACAACAGTGTACGTTATATAATTATAATGTATTTCAGACTGTTTGGTGCAGGAGTGAATGTTGATATATGATTTTACGTAAACAGAAATATTATCATTTGTTATACATGACCACTGGCAGTGACATCTTATTAAAATATAAATCAGGAGATATTGTATGATGCCAGTAAGACAACTATCTATCAGAGTTCCAATGACAAGTATATAAGCAATGACATGTATGACATCATACGGCCTTAAACAATGAAAAGCATATCGTTTTCCTTTTTTCAATACAGAGATGTGCAGACCGTTTATACTTGTCATTTCAAATTTGATTTTTTTTTTGACTCGTTTTACTATGAGTAATTTTGCTTGCCGCAATCACATGAATATAATAGTATCTGATAATGTATTTGTATCGGTCGCGGTCACCCGGACATTGGAAATTTGTTGAATGATATTATGAACATAAGCAATAATATACAGTTGTGAAGATTATACAATATACATGCATGTATACATGATGATTGAATTTGGTATGCTTTGTCGGGCATATACGAATTTATCACTTTATTTCCCGGGTACATTTTTACTCGGCATAGAAATTATAATTTTGAATACTCGTCCATTAAACATGTTAAAGTAATTTTTAAAAATCGAGCTTTTATTCGGGTAAAATTTTATTTTATACTAAATTCTAAATATTGGACTCTTTTTTTTATCATTAAAAAACAGAAGGAAAAACACGAGAAAACAAATAGAGAACGAAGCCGAACCCCAAATGATAAATGTAATTTAAAAAAAATAAAAGCTATCTTACATGGTTTGTTTGGTTTTCATTGGGGGGGGGGGGGGACATTCTTATTTTAATTATTTTGAATATTTAGAATATGCAATACAAATATTTACTCGCGGATTTGACAACTATTTTTTGACATTTTATTTGAAAATCGTAGTTTTTAGCGACTTAATACATTGTAATATACAGCAACGGATGGAGACTTAAGGAGTCTTTTATGTTTTAGACTGTATAAACAATATTCTTTAACTGTTATAAATTTCGATGTTATTTATTTAACAAAATACTAATAAAAGTTTGTGTGTAGTATTTTTACAGACCACGAATAAAAATTCATGTCATTACGGAACATATTCTTTATTTATACAAATACATTACAGGTTTTTTTGGAAAAATTATTTTCGCTCATCGATATTTCTTTCCATGCAAAAACTTGCTATATCTTTTATGATTGCAATAGAGTATATTTGATATTAAAACATGAAAAAATACATTGCAAATTGTAAGATATTCAATGAACTTTTATCTCATAAAACTACATTTCATAGATAAAATTGATATTTACAATACCAAAGTTTAATTATCCAATTTAATCAATTAAGTATAAATTGTTAAAAGGTTACAATTGTAGAATTTTTCAAAAGCCACTTTCGACCGTTAAAGCTAGGTAAATTTGTACGCAATTCCGAGAACATATTTCATTTTAGTTTTATTTGTGTTCATTCAACTTTCACATATATTTTATTTTTGACAATTGAACAAAGCAAACAAATTTTCATGGAAGGAAATGAATATAATTGAGAAATCAGGGGATTGAAAACAAGCTCGAATAAAGGGAGACAAACCTTATGAATCTGCACAAACAATTTTATGTCCAAATTGGTAGATTTACCTAGTGCTGACCGCTACTGAAAATTCCAAAACAATTATATTATCGATGAACTGACGTGTACTAAAATGTACTCGACATTACTGGATTCAACGCTAGGCGTTTTATTTCTTATCTACCCGAACCAGTACTGACTGGTACTTAATCGACCGCGATAGCTAGTGTACTGAACATGTACTGAACATTTGAAAAAGATCTTGAAAATTTTCCTTGCGGTAATTGCAGACATTTAAGTGTTGTTCCGTTTAAAATGACCGTTTCGGTAGTAAAACCCGTTACTAGTGCGACGACCGTACAAACTATAGCAGTGTCGATCAGTGCAAAAACACAAGTGAACCGAGAAATGAAATACCAGGACTTGTTTGATGAAGTTAATCTTGTAGATAATATACGTATTTATCTTTTAACATTGAAGGATTTTTTAGCAAAATAATATATCTGCATAAACTAAGTGAACATTTTGACATTAAAATGCTCCAAGAGCATTGGCTGCATTCTAGAGATAAATATAGAATTCATGAAGATTTTAAGCTTTTTAATTCCTATACTAAATGCTTTGATGATGATTAATTTGATAATCAAATTCAAAGAGGTCGAGGCCATGCTGGTGTTTCAATTATTATAGAAAAAGATTACAACCAATTATCAAACAAATTTCGGGGTTTTATTTAAACTATCAAAACCAATACTTCTGTTATGTGTATACCTTCCAATAAGGGGCAATGGCTTTTCCAGAGATGATTACCAATCAATATTAGATGAGCTCCCCGAAATTATTCAAAACTATACTGACTCGCATAAAATTATTCTTGGAGGAGATATGAACGCTTCGTTTCATCGTAACAGTAGCAATACTAGATATAGTGACTTTAAACTATTTGCTGATTTCCTAAATTTTGTAAAAAGCAATATACCTTTTTTTTCTTTTAACGGGTAAGACTCTTCACAAATTGACTTCTTTTTTCTTAATACAGATATTGTCACATCCTATAATGTACTGACAGAAATCTAACTGGTATAACCGTTCCTATGGAAAAGACTATAGTTAAGTGGACTGAATCAGCTAACAAGTGTGAGCGGAAAATTGACTGGAATGATATTGACACCAAAGAATATGAAAAAAAATTGAGCAATAAACTAGACTCTGAATTTCAAAAGTTAGATTTGGAATCATTTGATAACTTTATAAGTAATCTGTATGAAATAATTACTGACGACCAAGGGAGCTTGTCCTACAAAAATACAAATCTTGAACGCGTACTCGTTGGAAAGGTACAGGGTGGACTCAACCAGTTGTCGATATCATTCGGAAAGAAAAACATTGTTTTTGGAAATGGAAACAAGCAGCTGGACGACCGAAAAGCATAGAAACAAAATACTTTATTGAGATGAAACAAATGAAAAAAGATATGAGATCTGCTCAAAGACAACTTGAAGCATCAAAGCGTCACGACAATTTTACCAACACAATGGAGCTTAGGGAAACCGATCAGAAACAATTTTATAAACTTATAAAACGTCCACGGGACCATTACTATGTATCACCATCTAAATTGAGAAATAATGACAAGATCTTTAGTAAATCTGTAGCCATAGCTGAAACTTGGACTGACTATTTTCAAGAACTGTCTACCCCTTCTGATATTGAAATTTTTGACAATTGTTATAAACAATTGGTGGAAGATGATGTCCGAATATTAAAGGACCTATTTAATACTAATAGAGAACCCCTTGAATTTCTCTCTGAGGATGATGTGAAAAAATGTATAATGTCTTTTAAAAATGGAAAAGCAGCTGATGAACAAGGGAAAACTATTGAACATCTAAATATGGAGGTCAACCTGTTGTTAAAGTTATTGTTAAATTTGTAAACTTTATATTTCAACACATTAACCTTCCGTCTGATCTGAAAAGCCAATATTCAAAAACGGGGGCAAACCAATAGATGTACCCAATTCGTATCGTAAAATAACAGTTACTAGTACCATTGAAAAAGTAGTTGAAAAACTTCATCTATCAACAAATGTTAATGTTATTAAAGATAACAAAGTCGTTTGCAAAAAGGATTCACAGAAGGAGAATGTCCTTCCGTAGCTGCATTAATCTTGACTGAACTCAAAGCTGAAGCTAAGAAGTTGGAAAAAAACCCAGTTAATCATAACTTTGAGTGATGCACAAAAAGCATTTGATATTGTGTGGCACTCTGGGTTTATGAGAGAGATGTTCAAAGGAGGAATGACAGGTGATAATTGGTTGCTATTCAATGAGTGGAATAAGAACTTCAGTGATGTGGAAAAGTATCAAGTCAAAACCAGTTAACAAATTCCAGGGTGTTCGCCAGGGTGGAGTTTGGTCCCCGACTGCCTATAAGGTCTTCATAAATACACTACTGAAATGTTAGAAATGAATGATCCTGGTGCTCACTTAGAATTTATTTACTGTGGCATACCTACTGTTGCTGACGATGTCACCCTGATTTCTAACAACCAGTATGAGAATTTCTATAAATATTTATTTAAAAGTTAACTTTGTTCAATAAGTAGTATATCATATAGTTATCAAAGGTTCCACGCTTATAATTTAATACGCCATATGTGCATTTCGTCTATAAAAGACTCATCACTGACTCTGAGATCAAAATAGTTAGTAAGCCAAACAAGTGCGAAGTTGAAGAGCATTTATAACCCAAAATTCAAAAAAGTTGTGCCAAATATGGCTAAGGTTACCTTTGCCTGGGATAAGAAAATCATTAGCATTTCGAATAATTCATACTCTTGCAAGCAGTAAATTTATACAAATGACCATATAATTGATATTCATGTCAACATCGAAGTGCTGACTACTGGGCTTTTGGTACCCTCGGGGACGAAACACCCACCAGAAGTGGCATAGACCCAGTTGTGTAAATAGTTATCTAAGGTATTAGGTTGGTAATTTAATACGACAGACGCGCGTTTCGTCTAAATGTGACTCATCAGCGACGCTCAGATCCAAACAGTAAGAAAGCCTAACAAGTACAAAGTTGAAGTGCATTGATGACCAAAAATTCCTAAAAGTGTGCCACATACAGCTAAGGCTATCTATGCCTGAGATAAGAAAATCATTAGTATATCGAATAATTCATATATTTGCAAATACATTTATAAAAATGACCATATAATTGATGTTCATGTTAATATCGAATTCGAAGTGCTGACTACATATCTGATCTACCTTGTGTATCGTGTTTACTTGAAAATTTAAACAGGATTACAGAAGTGTCACGTTTTGTGATAGGATGTCTATATATACTTTGCAAACTGCCGGAGTAAATAGAACGTTTTCACCCCCAACAAGTAAGACACCAGTAACGTCATCTTTTAAAATAACACATAAAATTTGCAGGATGTGGTGATGGATATTGTTGGTTATGACGGTATTTTACTCGAAAGCAACTTTGACGTGGAGGTCATGGTAAAAAACCAATCTAAAGATCATAAAGTACGGACCATCACGGTCCTGGATATAGGTGTAGAACCAAAGCTTTATACTGGTGAAACTAGTGACGAATTTGCTGAAAAGCGGTACAATGACATCCGATTGAAATATGAAGAAGGTATTTACTTTGATAGTTCATTTTAATTTATTCTCAGTGTTTTATTTTTTACATAAGGTATTAAATTAAGTTTTTTTTTTCTTCGATGTTGTATATTTTTCATTTAATGCAAAAGAAACAAAACCAAGAGTTTTTTTATGCCAAAGATATGAGGAGGCATTTATGGTGGGCTAAAAAATAAATGTTCTTTATAAATATACGAATAGATATAGGAAGATGTGGTATGAGTGCCAATGAGACAACTCTCCATCCAAATAACAATTTATAAAAGTATAGCATTATTATTATGATGTTCAAAAATAGTTGAATAAAAGACTCACATATGATTAGTTTAGACATATGATTTACCACCCCCCCCCCCCTCCCGCACTAGTGTACCTATCGTTAAATAAATTAGTTGAAGTTAATAAATACATTAGTGGACTTTTGTTTTAGAGGAAACATTTAAGTTTACACTAAAACCGGATGACTACCTGGAACATCTCACAGAGCAGTATATGAAGAATATAACTGCTACCACTCAAGTCAAAGAGACTGGCAAAGTACATATTAAGGAAGAAGATTACAGACTCAGGAGACCAGATATAGAAGTTGAGGTATGGTAATAAACCAAGTATTTCTTAGTATGCAAGAAATGTCTCGGGTACATTGAAAAACTATAGAAAAACAATACATCTAAATATTAAAACTAAATTAAGAATTGTTATGTTAATGCATAGGAGTTAGAATTGAAAGAAACATAATATCAATGATTGAGAAACAGAAAAGTACTTAATCCTTCAAAAGAGATAAACGATATTAATTTGAAATATATTCTATATATGCTGAAATCGTTTACTTTTTTTTATCAGATAACATCCAATATGTTTTAGGCTCCAAAATCTGGAAAAAGATACAAACCGTTTAAAATAAATGTGTCTCTGAAAAATCCATTATCTAAACCAATGACGAAATGTGTTGTTCATGTAGAAGCTAACGGCATAGTGAACGTGGAGGAAAAAATCAGGTAAACTTGAATATACGTACTTGTCAATTATTGGTGGATTTTACACCGGTTCTTACCTTTGTGATATCTTGATAAACCACACAGTAATTAGCACTCTTACCCATCTTCCATTCATCATTACAGAAAAAGATTTTACTACTTTTCCCAAGTTCTACAATATTTTATCCTCCTTCAGCAGTTGAATTATAAAAAAATAATCTGTTCGGTTAACGTCGTAATTAAATATTGAAACATTTGACTTTCTTGAGTGAGAATACTCGTAACTTACGGGGTGTTGTTGTCGAATCTTTATATATTACATCCAATTTACAATAACCTTGACAAATCTCACTACTAGTCTTGTTTGTAGTCTGCTCGACTGTCTTCTCTACTACTTGATTGTCTTTAATTGTTCTTTGTATCCCAATGAGTCCTTCAGAAATTTATTTAGTAACGCTTCGAATACCAGATAATTAGTTGACTTGACCGTATAAACTCGTCAATGGGCTGATAAGTAATTATTATAATATAAATAGCCTCGGACTAAATTTTATTTTATATTACTGGTTTGGGCATACAATGTAGTAGTATTCACCTTCTGTCAGATTTAAACAAGCAATTATACGAAGTTCCCTATTATAATTTCAAAAGATCTATGGCCATAGACCACAATTAAATTCCTCTAAAAGCTCTTTAAAAATATACCCAAAATTTAGAACAATTGAACTAATTTGTCTGACGAATTTAGCCAATACACATCCACACCCTTATGGACAAGTCGAGAGATGTTCCGTTTGCACATGGCCTAATTACTCTTTCCATATCAAAACCAGCTAAATACAACATAAAAATTCTCCTTTCTTTTCATTTCTAATCTAAGAAAAACCTAAGAAATGAACGACATATGAACGAGGAAGGGAACGAAAAAAAAAGAAAGAAAAAATACCCTTCAATTAAAAGGATCTATATTCGTAGAAAAATCACACGTACACGTACACATTTAATTGAATTGATTTTAAGGATACATTTTTTATGCCCCACCTACGATAGTAGAGCAGCATTATGTTTTCTGGTCTGTGCGTCCGTTCGTTCGTCCGTTCGTCCGTCCGTTCGTTCTTTCGCCTGTCCCGATTCAGGTTAAAGTGTTTGGTCAAGGTAGTTTTGATGAAGTTGAAGTCAAATCAACCTGAAACTTAGTATTTAAGTTGCTTATGATATGATCTTTCTAATTTTAATGCCAAATTAGAGTACTGACCCCCAATTTCACGGTCCACTGAACATAGAAAATGATAGTGGGAGTGGGCATCCGTGTACTGGGGACACATTCTTGTTTATGTATAATACTAGTATACAGTAATTATATTTACAAATAACCACATCCACTATATATAGAAATAGACTTCGACGCTGTAACTTGTTCTAAACTTTTGCATAAAACCATCTCAGTCAATTCACACGTGCGTGCGTAATTCACAAGACTATGCAAATAGTATCATAACTTTAAAACATTCTTTACATGTATGCAAGTCTGTGTGATATAGAGGTTGGTATGATAAATCTTTATGACGATGTCCAATAATAAATATGAAGGTATTTTCGACGAATTGTCTGAGGTGAAACCCACAATTGTTCATGACAAAAGCGTCCCTAGAACGAAAGCAATATTTTCCAAATCAATCTATTCATGTCAAGCATTAGAGATCATTAGAAACGAGACGAAATCCATATAACTAATGACTTCCATATCGATGGAAATAAGAATATGTTAGTCCATTTTGAAAGTCTGTACTCTTCAAATTTGAAATTAGCATATATATATATAGTTTATATCTACCATAACCCGTCCGTCATTCGTCATTGTCGTTTTTGTCGAGCCTTCGACTTTTGTCGAAAAAGCGAGACAAAGCGATCCTATATTCCGTCGTCGTCGGTGTCGTCGTCGTCGTGGTTAAAGTTTTTGAAATTTTAATAACTTTCTTAAACTATACTGGATTTCTACCAAACTTGAACAGAAGCTTGTTTGTGATCAAAAGATAGTATCCAGAAGTAAATTTTGTAAAAATAAAATTCCTTTTTATCTGTATTTTACTTATAAATGGACTTAGTTTTTCTGTGGGGAACATTACATTCACTCTATGGTTAAAGTTTTTAAAATTTTAATAACTTTCTTATATAAATACTATTTTAAATGTGTACCAAACTTAGACAGAAGCTTGTTTATGATCAAAAACAAGTATCTAGAGGGAAATTTTGTGAATATTTTGTACCTGTGTATCTGTATAAAATATAAATGGACTTAATTTTTCTTCCGGTTAACATTACATACAGTCTGCAGTTAAAGTTTTTAAAACATTTATTAGATTCATACACTATCCTGGATTTTTACCAAACTTGGACAAAAGCTTTTTACAATCAAAAGATTGATTTGTTTCCTCATTTTTGTTGAGCCTGCGATTTACAGCAAAAGAAGGCGAGAATCTGGGTTCCGCGGAACCCTTAAGAAATTTTTTTTAACAGACCGGTATTGCAGTATGTATAGTATCTTTCACGGATAAAACAAACTGTTGTCCTTCCGATTATGGTTTACTTATATATTGCAGTTAACAACCAGTTGCTTTTTTAGGGGAAGGTGATTTTTTTTAAGGGAAATTAATTTTCAACTTTGTACGATGTTGACGTGCAAACATTACTTTTTATTTTGGTACACCTTTATTTTCTACATTTTGTTGGATAAAATATATATTTTCATTCTGTTTGTGCGAGGTTGTTTATTTTTAAGTCTTCACCAGGTCAGACTATTTATTGTCACAATTCTGCACCTCTCCTCGGAATATCAAGTGATCGTCCCCTATCATACAGAGTCAAACTAAAGGTGGTTACAGCAACTATAAGTAAGCATACGGCCTACACCATTATTAGCCAACCAGATACCCTGTAGTTAGTCAGAAAGGACCCGACATGACAAAATGTGAAACAATTCAACGAAAAAAATCAACTCCTTCTCGAGACAAACTTGCCTTCACTGAGAGTTAATTGTGATCCATTAGCAAACAAGATCAGTCAACAAAGAGTAATCAAGTTATTAATGAGCTATATACACCAAACAAACTAATTTTCCGGTATTCGAAGCGTTACTAAATAAATTTCTAAATAATTCATTGGGATGCAAAGAACAATAATAGACAATAAGGTAGTAGAGAAGACAGTCGAGCAGACTACAAACAAACTAGTAGTGGGATTTGTCAAGGTTATTGTAAATTGGGTGTAATAGATATATCATTGAAAAGCCTTGATAAATGATGTGTCAAAGAAACAAAAATCCACAAAAACCACGGGTCTTTAATGCAGCGAAAAAATACCACAACCAGGGACAGGCGTAAGCTAGCCCCTAAACAATAATGTTTACTTGTTCATTGATATGGAAACACAAAACTCCTATTTTATTAATGAATCAAGATAACATTAACAAACGATACTAAAAGGCTAGACAATCATGATTTGGGGCATGTGCAAAACTGTAGCGTGGCTTTACATGTTTTGTGTGAACTAAAACTTCCATCTGTACATTTAGTCAATGTAGAATAAACAAACACACAGTAATACTCGCAGACAATGAGTTTTGGCATCTGTATATGCAATTGAAAGCTCAAAGACTGGCATCCAGAATATAATTCGGCATACAATATTAGTATATTGCCATACAAAGGACACTGTTTTATTTTCAAAAAACATATATGAACGACAAAGAAAACTTTCAACTGTTTTTCTGTGACATATTCTAACTAAGCTTCCCTTTAAGTAAATAATTCAGCATAGATAATTTTCTTTTTTTATCGATGTTCGTCCGTGGGTTAAAAATAGTCAAAAGCTTCAAACTAATTAAATAAATGAAAAGCATCAAGCCCTTTTTTAAACGAAAGTGGAAATTGTACCAAAATTTGAGTTCATCTAATTGTATGATGCAAAAATATATTTCTCTTTGTAACATTCAGTCACAGATACATTTCAACAACGTCCTTGTGTTTGTCTAACTATTCCGAGATGTTAATCAAAACGTGAACTTTTAGACGAATGGTTGTTGACACCAAAAGCTTTATGTGCTATAACCAATTGAAAACAACCAACCCGTTTTATAATTTAATGCGTCCGAAGCGCTTTTCTGGATTTACCTTCATCAGGAACTCTCAGAGCCACACATTTGAAATCCGAAGATGTATAAGTACCTAAACCGTTGAAGAGCTATATGTCAAAAAAACCTAAAATAGAAAGCCAAATTCACCCATAGCCAACTTTGCCTGAGGGAGTTGAAACCTCAGTTTCTAAATAATTGCTAAATTTATAAACGGACAATTTTAATTAAGTTTGTTAAATCATGTCAGTACCGAAATAGTGACTACAGAGCTGAAGATACCCTCGGGGACTGACAGTCCATTAGCAGAGGTATCGACCCAGTGATGTAAAAATTGAACACAACACGTTTAATAATGCATTGCGTCCGAAGCGCTCTGCTATAAACGTTGCTGTTTTACACATACACAATTGTTGTTGTATCAGCATATATTGGCTCTTATATGCCTCTTCCAGGAGAAGAAACTAAATTCTGCACCAAGTGCCTAAAAATACCATCCATGAAGGCTACGATTTATCAATTATGCATATTCTATACACCTGTGTCTTTATATGATTTTATTTTCACATTTGTTCATGTTTAGTTCTATTTCATTTTATGTTCTAGCGACATTCCTGGAAATTCAACATGGAAGCACTCAATTACAATAAAGGCCAAAAGGTATGGAAGGATAACCATGAACGTCACTTTGGATTGTGTGGAGATCAAAGATATTACTGGCTACGCAAATATTGAAATTGAGCCATAAAGTTGAAAATTGTATTTTAAAGTTAGAAGTATTTGTTTAATTTTAAATTTAGTTGCATTTAATGCAAATATAAAACACTTGCTTTCATTATAGAAACTAATGTTACAGTAGTGATTTCTTTTATTTAATGTAGTCTTTCTCTTTGAAATAGGATACGATGCTTAATTAATACTGTGATGGACTATATTTAAAAATTGCCAGGATAGAAAGAGGTATAATTATTATTATTGCAATATGAACTTATACATTCATTTTTACATCTAAATTATTAAAAGTTTAATTTAAAGCAATATGGCTTTATAGAAAACAGCTTACAACGATACCACAGATCCAGGGTTAAGCAGCGAATTACATTGACATGATGATTAAAAGATGTTTTTCTCTCATTATAGAAAAGAAATTGTCATTTAATGTAAACCTAACTAATATAGCAGCAACGCGCTTATTCAGAAAGTGTGGTTGTTAAACTGACTTCTTTATGTTGTCATTATTGATATGTACTGTAAGTATCTTTTATTAATCAGATAATTTACCTTTATACTGATATCATTTTGTTATTATGAATTGTTAGTATTTTATTATATATTTTTAATCTATCTGTTTTATTAGATTAAAATTATGGTCTCATATCCTAATGTTGTTGTAATTTTTTTAATTGTAACAGTGGTAAAAATGTGTTGTTGATTTTACAAAATCATATAATCGGATAAAACATTTTATGCCAAATACATATCCTGCCAACAAATTGAGAGATGTAGGACAAGCCTAATATTTTATACCATAATAACAGGAATGTACCAAATAATATTCCGCTCCTTCTGTATTCATTCAAAATATGATTGAATGTTGTGGAGCAGTTTTCGTTTGTTGATGTGCTTAATAAGTGTTTCTCGTTTCTCGTTAGTTTATATAGATGAGACATTCGGTGTTCCTTTTTGAATGGTTTTACACTAGTCATTGTTGGGGCCCCTTCTAGCTCGCGGTTCAATATGAGCCAATGGTCCGTGTTGGGGGCCGTACTTTGACAAGTAATGGTTTTTCTTTTACAAATTATGATTTCGATGGAGAGTTGTCTCATTGGCAGTCATACCAAATCTTCTTATATCTGTTTGTCTTTTTCTGTTTTAAAATTATATTCGTTACATTGCAGTTGAGAGAGATAATCGAATTATACAACTATCATTGATATCAGTTAAATAATATTAAAGTGCAGATGCTCTTTCCATCATTTATTTAGCTAATAGAAATGTTTGTACCCAAAGACGAAGGGGAATATGTTTTCTGTAGTACACACCAACAGTTACAGTTAGTGTTTGTTTTTGTTTTTGGGTAAAGATTGCACAAAATGCAATCGGAGCCCTTTATGGTATTGACTAACTATCCAAAATTTCCAAGGTAATCACTTCCCTTGGGACGCACAAAATACAATGCATTGCTCATAACATTCTAGACATTGAATTCATGATCATTCCCAGATATTTATCAATGAAATATGTGATCCGATAATCAAGTTACATAGTAATTAATGTTATACTTGTCAAGAAAATTACATAACTTTTGCAAGTTACAGGAATCAAACATCTGTTCTAAAAATATTAAGCCTCGGTCACACCTTACCTGATAGCTCGAACGGACGCCTAACGGATATTTTTTTTCAATCCGTTTATGTCCGTAAGACGTCCGTTGTTATCCGTTAGACGTCCGTCCATATCCGTTGCATGTCCGTTGAGCGTACGTTTTATCCGTCGACGTCTGTTCTATCCGGTGGAAAATTTTGAGCATATTCAAAACTTTGAACAGAGGTCCAACGGATAAAATGTCCCTTGAACGTCCGTTAGGCGTCCGTTTTGTATGGTACTCGTCCGTTTCGTTTCCGTTTTGTATCCATTACGTGTCCGTTATACATCCGTTGGAGGTCTTGCAGGAAAATTCACCAACGCACTTCTACCGGACGTTTAACGGATAAAACGGATGTTGAACGAATGAGAAACGGACTTCTACCGGACGTATAACGGATAAAACGGATGATGAACGGATCTGAAACGGATAATTAAGGGTATAATTATTGGTATGTCAGATTTCTTAAGGTTCATGAATTCTTATTATTCATAATTGACCTTAGAGTAAGGGCGATTTTTCACAATCAAGCAGCTCTTATTCAGGTCAGACACTGACCTTTTGAGGTATTTTGAAGAATAAACCAAAACCAGTTACACCTAAACATTTTTAATATTTCTGATTATCTGCCATCTTGCTGCAATTTAGATTCGTGGAGGACCCATTACATGGTGTCAATCCCATAACTTTACAAACTTGGTTATTTAAAGTGGCGAAAACAATGCGGATAAAAACATCTGTTTTCTGGTTTACGGGTACAGTAGCTCCATGTGCAGATTAGAACTTATCGAGTCGACATTTATTTTTCAAACTCAGGTGAGATTTGAGTAATGTTTAATTACTTCTATTTCAATAAATTTTATCTCAAAATAATATAGGGTGTTTTTTTAATTGGCATTTTAATTTGGTGTTGCAATACTTTTTTCCATGTGTATAGTAAGTCATATATTTTTAAGAAAGAATTTGTATCGAATATCGTTATACCAGAGCATTTAACTCTGAATATTGTAAATACAACCAAATAAAGCTACACCCAGGGGGGAACTGGATGAATTGAATTATAACAGCTTTGAAACAAAACGAAATGCATATATTCATAAATAGATATGATACTAAATTTGATTTTATCAGTTCTAGTACAAGGAATGATTTAAAGGAATTACAAATATAATTAGTTCACTTAATATAGTACAATTTAATTTGCACATAGTCATATAAAAGCAGATAAAAATTATATGTAAATGAACTAGCGCATACAAAGTAAATAAAGATAATTTTACATACGTATATAAAAATGTGGTTTATAACATAAATAAAAATATAGGAACAATATAATTGTTTTATCTCTTTGGATGCATAATATCTAGATCCATGCATGATGCTACACTAATAATTCATTTAGGGATGATTTGAAGAAATCTACTGATTCCAATCAATTATCACAGATAAAGAAAAATGCATTCACACAGGAGATGTGAAATGTATTTTAGATCTCTCGTCTAGAATTCAGCTTAACAAGTTCCATCTTGAGTAATAAAAAACAATAAACATAAGATTTAAATGAGCAATTGAAAACAATCATAACAGACAATCGACTAAGCTTACAATGATTTTTTAGGACACAGCTTGATTTTTTGTCTCAGTTAGTGATACATTAAAAAAGCTGAAAAATAATGGAATTTGATAAACAAAAACAGCACTATAAATCGTACACAGAATGATAGATGGAGCGATGTTTAGTTACTGTGTTGTATTTGACATAACATCTTAATATATACATCGTGCAAATTTCGAAATATGCTTTTCACAAAAAAACCTCTTTCCGGATATAAATTGAAGACGGATTTTACAAAGAAGCACTGTTTTGCTATTGTTGAGAAACCTCGGACTGAAATCCTTCATCCTCTATGTTAGGTGTGGTGTGTGTGGTTTGATCACTTCTATTGACAACTGGTTCCACATCCTGTTAAATATTTTCAAAATTGTGTCATACTTTTGAAAATATTTTCCAAACGTCTTTTATTATATTTTTATGAAATGTTTTATATTGTATTCAGATTTACACATATTTTCAAATGCATGTTTACAATTGAATTAAAACTATACTATAGATATAAAATAAGAAGATGTGGTATGCTTGCCACTGAGACATTTCTCCAAAAGAGACCAAATTGACACAGAAATTAACAACTATAGATTACAATACGGCCTACAACAATGAGCAAAGTCCATACCGTATAGTCAGCTATGAAATGCCCTGAAATGTCAATGTGAAACAATTCAAACGAGACATCTAACAGCCTAATTTATGTACAAAAAAATCACCGAAAAACAAATATGTAACACAAAAACAAGTGACAACCACTGAATTTCAGGCACCTGATTTGGGACAGGCACATACATACATATGTGGCGGGGTTAGAAATGTTATCGGGATCCCAACACTATCCTAACCTGAAACAGTGGTATAACAGTACAAACTAAAAACGAACTATAAAAATTAGTGGAACAAGGGTTAACCCAATAGTTGGACATAAATACAAGTGGACGTGGCCGGATACTTGTACAGTCGACAACAAAAAGACACTAGGTACAGATCGGAGAGTACTCGCAGTCAACTGACATCTAGTTCGAAGTCAATAACAACTAATAATAAATTCATGCATCTAAGACTAAATTATAACTTTTCACAAACAGTTTTGTTAAGTGTATGAAAAATAATATGCATACAAATAATATGTATGAGGTCCATCTTATATTGAAAGTGAATTCGCACTTTAACCCGTTAACGTGTTGATTAGTCTTTAGTTTTCTATGTTGTGTCATGTGTACTATTATTGTCTGTTTGTATTATTTATCATTAGCCATGGCGTTGTCAGTTTATTTTCGATCTATGATTTTGACTGTCCCTTTGGTATCTTTCACCTTTCTCTTATCTTTTAAAGAATTTGGATAATTGTGTCCACACTAGGTTTACAGATAAACTGAAATCAATTATCCGATTTTGATGAAAGTTTTATATTCATATCTTTATAAAGATGATGTTGTATAACTGTTTTCAATTAAATTTCATTCAAAGAAACGCTCAATTCTCAAAACCTGGAGTGCGTTCTCCTATTAGCTCTTAAAGAATATTTCCAAGTTGAACTTATAAAAGCGCAGTAGTAAATCTAAAGTTGATTCTAATAACTGTTTAATTATTGAGTCATTTATTGTGCAGAAGAAGTGCACCTAGAACATTTGGCCGAAGTCATTTGCCTATAATTCATCGGATGCCGTTCATTGATGTTTGTCGTATTTCATTTTTCTTGGCATGGGTCATTAATGAGCTACGGATTCAAATAGTCAAATTGCATTACTAATGGGTCATAATTTGAAAAGAACCTACACGTATTTCATTTGCATTATGGTTATCTAATGAAAACTTATAAGAAAACGGGTTATATCTGATTTTCTATTAAGTAACAAAACTAATGAAAACTAAACATCCAACCGCCCATACGTTTTCATGACTTAAACCGAAAATCGTCACACAGTTCAGAATGCTACAAAAAAAACCCGCATAGTTCGACCATCAAGATCTTGTATATACAAATCCAGGTGCACATCTTTTATGTACATTGTATATGAAAAAAATCTAGAAAGTTTGAAGCATCGATGTAGAAAATATAAATGAGTTGAATACTTGATAACGCCAACAGTAGTTTACCGTTGTTTAAATTTTGTAAGTTGGTAAAGCCTCGGTCACACCTTACCGGATAGCACGAACGGACGCCTAACGGATGAAAACAAAAGTTGTCCGTTGTCAAAATTGTTATCCGTTGGGAGTCCGTTGATGTACTGACCGAATAAAACGGACGTGTAACGAATGCATAACGGACACACACCGGATATGCAACGTACGAGAAACGGAAACATACCGGACAGAACGGATGTCGAACGTTCATCTAACGGACGAGACGGACACCTAACGGAAGCGTACCGGATAAAGCGGATGAACAAGATACATTGTATACGGAAAAATTAAAGCATTAATTGGCATTTCTGACGCGAAAATTTCAGTTGGCATTTATCCGTTTCAGATCCGTTCATCATCCGTTTTATCCGTTATAAGTCCGGTAGAAGTCCGTTTCGCATTCGTTCAACAACTATTTTATCCGTTAAACGTCCGGTAGAAGTCCGTTGCTGAAATTATTTTCCAGACCTCCGACGGATGTATAACTGACCCGTAACGGATACAAAACGGAAACGAAACGGACGAATACGGTACAAAACGGACACATAACGGACACCTAACGGACGTTCAACGGACATTTTATCCGTTGAACATCCGTTCAAAGTTTTGAACATGCTCAAAATTTTCCACCGGACAGAACGGACGTCGCCGGATAAAACGTGCGCCTAACGGACATGTAACGGATATGAAGGGATGTCTAACGGATAAGAACGGACGTCTAATGGACATGAACGGATTGAAAAAAAAGTTATCCGTTAGGCGTCCGTTCAAGCTATCCAGTAAGGTGTGACCGAGGCTTTAGGAAGACAAATTAAAATATAAAATAAATCTGATGCAATTTCATGCACTGCAAAACTATGCAAAATATTCAAGGTCAATAAATCCTGACTCATGGACAAGGGGCCACATTATCTCCTTTGAAATGAGATTTGTCGTTGCTAATATAATTGCATACTAAATATAATTGCATACCATTAGAGGCTTTCAAAACGCTTGCATAATGTCAAACTGAACAAAAAGTCATGTAAACTAAGGAAAAACTTTGACAATAGCAAATGACTGAGGGAGGAGGGGTTATAATATCTCAATGGAAATGTGATGTGCCAATGCATATTGAAATGCATACGAAATGCAATATACCTATCACTGGTACTTCCATATAAACTGACTTATACTTTGTTGTAGCGTCTTCGAAGCCGCTGACGCCGGAAACTATACGCCTAAATTTCTTTGAAGTGATTAGAGAACGGGTTCCACGTAAAGGATTGTACCGTACAATCCTAAAAAACCTTGCATTTTCGGGCAAATGCAGGCTAAGGTAAATGTGATCTGTTCATATATAAACTTAATGACGGACGGTATTTGAAAACTGAACGATCCACATAATTATTTAATGCAAGATTCTTACAATTACTCGCAAATATCAACGAATAATTTGAGAAAACTGTAATCATCTATGTTTGTTTACCTTAGCATGAATGGTATTTATCATTCGCAAGTGCCTAGATTTTTGAACGATCTTGAATATTGTAAACGAAGTCAAAGCTGTAATGGCAACCGAAACCAGGGTAATTGTCACTATTCCTGCAAAAGAATGACAATATTTTTAGTAAATAATAAAGAAAGGTAAAATGGAGGATACATGATAAACAAATGAAATACTGTTGTTGACTAAGCTGTATTCAAATCAAAGGAAAAAATACTCTATATTTATATTAGATACATCCTGCATGTTAAATTAACCTATTAATGCAATAAAAATATAAAATACATTCGTCTTACTGAAAAATCTCTCGTACATGTTATAAAAGATACATGTAAATATGCTAAATAAAGAAAACAAAAATAAGGCAGAAAAGAACAACTATTGGATTGAAGGCTCCTGGCTTTAAATAGGCACATTAGATACACAGGGGATAAAACATGCTTATATCAGTTTAGCTATTATTTCTGTGTTTCTCTGTCCTGTATGTTCTCCCATTCATTTGTATTGTAGTCCTGTCATGTAATGTTGTAATTCTAATGTTATATTTAACATTGCGATAAACGAAGGAGATTTGACTAACCATGAAACCAGGTTCAACCCACCATTTTGTTCTTAAAACGTCCTGTACCAAGTCAGGTAAATGACCATTGTTATACTATAGTCCGTTTCCGTCTGTGTTGCATTTCAGTGTTGTGTTTCTGTATGTGTCGTAGTTCTCCTCTTACTTTTTATGTCTTTCCCTCAGTTTTAGTTTGTAACTTGGATTTTTTTTTAATTTATTGCCGTTTTTTAGTTCTGGAATTACAAAACAAACAAACCAAAAACGCCAAATTGCTACCATTCTAGCATTGTTTAACAGACTCAAAATCAAATCTTGTATGATAATAAACTTATATTGGGTATAAAGAAAAGCTCGTTATTAAAGACAAAAGCTTTGTCTAAGTGTAGATTGTATTTTGCTTTATTTTCATTTTACAGTTAAACCTGCTTGAAATATCACCTGTATTAAGCATTAACATGTGTTATAAGATCATTAATGTAAGGTCCTCCTGTTATTAATTTTATCTAAATTTAACCTTTATTGAAAGACAAAGCTGTTAAATGAGACCATAGTTTTTCTCTCACCCGGGTGGTTTCTTAAAACAGGTTTCATTGCATATACATTGAACTATTTTACTGACTAGCGAACACACATCTGTATAATCATCATATAGAGAGGAACTATCGAGTATTGCATGTAAATAATATGATCTCAACTAAATTGGTCGATGCAATAACATTTAACGGTTTGTCTGTACCAATTTTACTGTACCATATTAATTTCTTTTAATTATGAATATACTCATAATATTAGTTGTACTGTTGAACATGTGTGACAACTATTTGCAGAGCAAGTCAACTCATTTGATGCTGTCGTCTGATCGTAAAATTGTCTTTGAGGTACCTTTGTTATTTCCATATTCTCAATTGGATCTTATGTACAATGTAAAATATAGCATAAATGATAGTATTCTTAGAAATTGTGGACAGTTGTCTCATTTATAATCATACCACATCTTCTTTTTAAATTAGAAATTGTATTATACATAAATTCATTTGTATAGGTGTGTCTTACCCACAACTGTTTCTGCAAAATTTTGGTCTGAAAAAGTATCCAATAAATTGATTATTTTAAAAGAAAACATATTATTTCTACAATAGCATCACATTGTTTTACCCCTGTATGTCGTACTTAACTTTTTAATGTTCTGTTCAAAATTCAAGAGCTGCACAACAGTATTTGTACGGTTAACAAAAACTGGTACTGACATGGATAAACAAAATAAAAAAGGTATATCGTTTCTAAACCTAAGATCATAGAACGATTCTTTATGTTGATAATGGTTTATGATTATACTTTAATCTTTTGTGTTCTCTGCATAATTTGCTTAAACATTGCATACATATCTACTTTTGCATAGGTACTTTTTCTGTACCAAAAATCTGTAATACTGGAAATCTACTTTAAGTATTCAGAACTATTCTGTTACTTAAGAATTATTGTAATATTTAGGTACCTGCATTTGATTTGTACCTGAGATTTAAGTACTACAGATTTTTGGTTGCGCGGTTACATTTTCAGAATTTTGAAAATCTCATGAAGTTATTTGTTCAAACATGAATATTATTAGTATCATTTGTGTACCAATATTTTAAGTACAAATCAAGTACTGGAAAACACAAGTACCTGGATATCACAATAATTTTACAGTAAAGAAATAGTACTAAATATTAAAAGTAAATTTACAGTACCACAGATTTTTGGTACAGAAATAGTATCTATGCAAAAGTAGCTTTGTACCATGTCGTGTGTTCCACTACTGTTTATGACGTTGCTGTATAAAAACTTGTGTGAAGTACAATAACCGATATAAGAATATAGATATGTACGTGCTTTCTCAGCAGGTGCATGACATATTTACAACTCTTTGTACAATTTGGTTAACAGATCTAATTGTGCTGCACAACATTTTAGTATAAGTATAAATATTTCGTGATTGAAAAAAATTATAAGAGCCCGTTTCCATGCAAAGAAAGGCAAAGTAACTTTTATTACGTGCTATGCACCAACAAATGAAGCGGAAGAGGAAGTAAAAACTAAATTATATAACACCTTGCAAGCTGAGATCAGAAAAATACCAACACATGATTTGACAATTGTAATGGGTGATTTAAATGCAAAAGTTGGCAACGATAATACAGGAAATGAAAGAGTAATGGGTAAATATGGATGTGGGCAAATGAATGAAAATGGAGAACTTCTGGTTGACTTTTGTGGAATTAACAACTTAGTAATTGGTGGAACCATCTTCCCACACAAAGACATTCACGAGCTAACTTGGAACTCGCCAAATGGAAGAGACAAAAATCAAATAGACCACATTATGATCAATGGAAAATGGAAAAGATCCTTACAAGATGTCAGAGTAAAGAGAGGAGCTGACATTGCAAGTGATCACTTTCTAATAACAGCCAATATGAAGTTGAAACTTAAAAAGATGTCTTCACCAACAACCATTAAAAGAAAATTTGATATAAATAAATTGCAAGACACCAAAGTAAAACAAGAATTTAACCTGCAGATAAAGAACAGATTTCAGGTCCTAGAAGACACAATAGAAGAAACATCAGAACCAGCATCGATAAACAACAAATGGCTGAAAGTAGAAGAAATATACACAGAAACCAGTGAAAAAGTTCTTGGCTATAAAAGACAAATACATGAAGAATGGATTACACAAGGAACATGGAAATTGATTGATGAAAGAAAAGAAATAAACAACAAACTCTGTCAGACTTATTCTGAAAGAATAAAAGATAAGCTGAGGAAGGAATACTCAGAATGCAATAAAAAAGTGAAGAAAGCAACACGAAGTGACAAAAGAAAGTATACAGAAGACCTTGCAAAAGAAGCAGAAAATGCTGCATCCAACCAGAGAATGGGACAGGTTTACCAAGTTGTAAAACAGCTATGCAACAAGAAAACTAATAAGAGCATGCCAATTAAATACAAACAAAACAACACAACACATTCTCATCCGAAAAAGAACAAAAGGAAAGATGGAAAGAACATTTTCAAGAAGTTCTCAATAGAAAAGAACCAGAAAATACAGTTAGTATCGATATCACAGAAACACCATTAGAATTAGATATAGATCTTTATGCGCCAACCAAACTAGAAATCCAGAGAGCACTAAAAAGTTTAAGGAATAGAAAGGCACCAGGCATTGACCAATTAAATGCTGAACTCTTTAAAGCTGATGCTAAGCAAACATCAGATATCCTTTACCCAGTTTTTAAAAAAATTTGGGAGAACAACATCATACCAGACAACTGGTCCGAAGGTGACTTCATAAGGATACCAAAGAAAGGTGATCTTACTAATTGCAATAACTGGAGAGGAATCACTCTTCTCTCTTTTCCTAGTAAAGGATTTTGCAAAATCCTAATTTCAAGAATTAAAAGAGCTATATACAGAACACTGCGACAAGAACAAGCAGGTTTTAAACAAGGACGAAGCTGTATAGACCACATATTTGTCCTCAGAAACATCCTCGAACAATGTGCAGAATGGCAAAGAAAAATAATCATCAACTTTGTAGATTTTAAAAAGGCTTTTGACAACTTACACAGACAGGGATTATGGACCATCTTCAAAAGCTATGGAATTCCTGTAAAAATAATACAACTCATCAAAGCCTTCTACGACAACTTTAAATGCACTGTAGACTCTGACCCAGACACTAGTTTTTTGGTAAAATCTGAAGTGAGGCAAGGATGTGTGATGTCATCTCTCTTGTTTATCATTGCAGTCGACTGGGTGATGAAATCAACAATGTCAAATACCAACAACGGAATAAGGTGGACACTCACTTCAAACCTAGAGGATATAGACTATGCAGATGATCTAGCATTAGTATTCCATACTGAAAATCAAATGAAAGAAAAAACGGAGAGATTAGAACAGAATGCCAGAATGATTGGTTTGAAAATCAACTCTACGAAAACACAAATAATGACAGTAAACATGCTTAATAAACCAGACATCAAAATAAATGGAGAACAACTGGAATTGGTACAGTCCTTCACTTACCGAGGTAGTGTTGTAACATCAGAAGGTGGAGTTGAACAGGACATCAAAACTAGAATTGGCAAGGCAAGATCAGTCTTTCACAGACTAAGAAACATCTGGAAAACACCATCAATCAGAAAAAAGACAAAACTGAAAATCTATAACAGCTGTGTAACATCAGTTTTACTTTATGGTGCTGAATGCTGGAGAATGACCGAAAAAGACATTAACAGGTTATCCAGCTTTCATAACACCTGCCTACGTAGAATCATGAAGATATACTGGCCAAACAAAATAACTAATGTAGATCTTCATAAGAAAACAAAAAGCCAAGATATTGAAACCACTCTGCTACAGAAAAGATAGAGATGGCTTGGTCATGTCCTAAGAAAACCACAAGGAGATATGACCAAAGTTGCATTAAGATGGACACCAGAGGGAAAAAGGAAGAGAGCACGACCAAAAACAACATGGCGTAGAACAATAGAAACAGAGATGAAAGAGAGGGGTGAGAAAAAAGCAGAAACAGAGAGGAGTGGCGGCAACTTATCCTTTCCCTATGTGCCAAAAGGCATAACAAGGACTAAGTAAGTAAGTAATAAATATTTCGTGATTGAATTATAAAATTTGTGTTAAAGTAAGATTAGTTTGCAACATCCACTGGCTTATACTACAAAGATGTTGTTCTTTTTACTTTTAAACTATCAGGTTCTAAATTTTGGTCTCTTCTTCTTTTCGCGGCGGTTTCTAAATCGATGTTCTCCTCCATAACATGAAAAGTGACGTTCTCAAAATGCAAATATATTTTGGTACACATGGTCAGTTTTGTTGGCTGTTAAAACATGATCGATTGTTATTGATTTGAATGTCAAATGCGTCTATTGTTTCTCTCACGTACAGAACGCCACATGTCTTACAAGTTATTTCATAGATAGACTTATCTGCTGTAAATATTGTATTTAAAGTACAGGCTTCAGCTTTGGTTGCAGATATGTTGACACAAAGGGCTCTTTGTACTGACTTGTTTACAACTTACACAGTTCCTTCTCCCATATTGTTTAGAAACCAGAAGGATGAGCCAGTGCTGTATTATTACAGCTGTAAATAATTTCTCACCAATGTAATTACAAGATGTAGTTCTACTATGATTGGATCATTTTTAGTTATTTCCAAACTTTAAACAATGATAACATGATTTGGAAACCAGAATGACAATTGAGTGCATAGGGTTTGTGTTGGATAATTGATTAATATCTCTGTACTCAAGTAGTACTCTATACTCAGGGATGTTTGCTTTTTTGAAAGTTGTACATGTTTATGTGCGATTGTTATTTAAACTCAAACAACTAGATGTCTGGTGAAAATTCTCTTATTTCTCAAAGCCAAAAAAATCGATTACTACGGGAGCAGTGTTCGGGATAGCAACTTTTTGCAAAGAATAAATTGATGTTTGTTTGATTTTATTTCTACGTGTTGCGTTTTTAATCATGATTCAGTTTTGGATGAAGTACACTGTCAATGACGCTGTATCAAATTGAATTTAGAATACAAGGACAGAGATAGTTTCATTTTTTTTATTGTATTTTTATTTAAAGGGTCCATGGTCATTGTTATGAAAACAATTTTATTCAAAGAACAACGAACAACATCAATTAAAATACCTGAAATAAAATGTTAAACTCGTGACTGAACAAGACTAATAACTATCCCTCGAATTAATATACCGATCAGTCACGCGTTGAATATATATATATCTATTTTTTGAAACAGTACATTAGTTACTAGTATTCTATAAATAACACTGTTTACTTTAACCTTAATTCAGATATTCTAACCATAAAACTTTAAAAACCGAAGAAAAATATTGTATGTTTCACAAGTACTGTATATGAATTCGCTCTTTGTACACACTGGTTACAAATAATATAATTATGTAGTTTAAATGAAAAACTCACCACTGTCAGTAAAACTTCCTGAAAATAAAAAGATATTGTGATAGATGACTATAAGGTAAATTCATCTGAATTATGTCTATCCTTTTTCACATATTTGTCGTTCATTTGTCAAATTATGTTTTTAGTAAAAGCCTCGAATGTTCAACTGCGATGTGAATGAATTCGATACTATTGTATTTACCACTTAGAAAGTGGCATTTATGAGTAAATAGTCCAAATACTGTGACATGCTTTCTTAACGGCACTGATTGTCAAATAAATTGTCATTTGTCACATATCGAGAAACATGCGTGAATACAGTCGTCTACTCCCTATATAAAATTGATAATTATAAAATACATGGATTACAAGAATCTTCCTTATTGGCATACTGTATCTACTTTTAAACATATTAAAAATGTCTGTATAACCTTTAAATGTTTAAAAAATGTGTTCAATACCTCTTGCAGTTCGCTTGTACGAACATGATTTTCATTATTCATTTGTAGTAAGTTTGACATAGCATGCTCATTTTGACATTCACTATCAATCGTCATATAAGCATGTTCATGTACTGTTCTTTTCAAAATTAAAATGAAGATTGAAATGCTTACTTATCTCGATAAATACACTATCCGTTTGGTTGTATTCTGTTCCAATATCAATAACATTGATTTTGCAGATATATGTCCCGCTATTTTCTTCAATAACGTCAGAAATTATATATACACTTTCATTTCCTATAGTAGTATTTAGATCTGAATCTTTGTGCCACGTAATTGTTGGATGATGACAACTATTTGCAGAGCAAGTAAGTTCAATTGATGCTATCGTCTGATCGTAAAACTGTCTTTGAGGTACCTTCGTTATTTCCATATTCTCAATGGGGTCTACAAAAAAGAACAATAATGCATTTGTTTCACTTAGCAAAATACTTTAGTTTAATTTTTAGATACATGAGACAGCCTTTATTCTTTTAATTGCAGTTTTTATTTTGCTTTTTCGACTTGGGTGTACAATTGTTTAGTTTAATCAAACTAACCCCCTAAATATTATGTATGAGTGAGTTTTATTTTTGTGTATTAAGGAAGTTCACTACTCTGTTTCAAAATATTAGCTTTTTAAAAGACTGTTATCATATGATTGTATACAAACATAGATTGACAAAAACAGAAAAAAATGAAGAGTACGTGTACTTGTTTTCGAGATAAAACCCATTGAAAATTGGGCAGGGAATGAATTTTTATATGTTTTATTTTTATACTTTCATCATTGGTCGCGTTTTTTCCTTAAATATATTTAAAATAACAAAGGTTTTATAATATTTTCAAATATGGCTTTTCAAACTAAATGTAAAATTATAAAAAAAATTATAGCAGCGGTTAACTTTCACAATTTTTAATAGAAATATACGGGAGAAAACTAGAGGATTCCGAACAACAGGCAAAATTCAAAAACAAGAGAGAGAAACTAACATTCTTAATTTTTTTATCAAATCAATTTTTATTTCATTTATTTTAATGTTTGGTTCCTGCTTCAGAAACATACAACCCACATCTTTCATTCGTATAATATTGGTAATTGTCAAAAAGGTCTATCTATGTAGATACTATAGTTCATTTTGATCAAGTTCAGTTGAAGCGACACCATTGCTCGCCTATATTTATGAATTTTATCTGATCATCTAGGTACCTACATAATAGCATCCTTTTCATTACTTGCATTAATTCATTTTGAAACTGTAGCATCATAACGACAACTGAATATCGTATAATGATATTCGCTCTCTGTCAACAAAACAAAATAATACACACAACAAAAATGTTCAAAGAAACAATTATCATTTCAAAAAGATTTCTACCACTGTATCGAGTGTGAAGCTCACAAAAAGTATGTCTCCCCTCAGTCATGAGCTTTCGACTTTGAAAATCATTGCGATTTTCATTGCAATATTTCAAGATAATAATCACTGTAGGAAGCTAGAACGACTTAAAGGTATAACGTCAAGATTTGACTAAATGTTTTACTGCTGTAATCATACTAATCACAAAATATTTCGAAAGCTCAATCGTACATTTCAAAACACAGATATGTTAGATAATGTGATTTAAAATATACATGCAATAGACACATGGAAAACACTAAAACAGACAAACATTGAAATGTTGTTCATTAGAAAATTACTTATGCGGATACTGGACATGTACATTTAGATAGAGAAGGGACAGACAAAACCAAAGACACAAATAGACGAGATTTATTGACACACTACATATTTAAACGTTTCATTGTCAAAATGATAGCTTTGTTTTAACAATATTTAAAAAAAATAGAATATATGTCAAAGTTGTTTAACGAAAAGAGAACAATGTCCATATACATAGATATAAAAAGATGTAGTATGAGTGACAATGACACAACTCTCCATCCAAGTCATGAATTGTAAAGTAAACCGAACGGTCTTATCGAACAGCATGCTATAAAAGGCCACCAAAAATGACTAGTGTAAAACTATTCAAACGGGAAAAACCAACAGTCTAACCTATATATAAAAAAAACCAGAAACGAGAAACATGTATTAACCACATTAACAAACGACATTCACTGAACAGCAGACAGGTGCAAGAAATGCAGCGGCTTTAAACTTTTAAATAGGTACCAACCTTCACTCTTACCTGAAACAATGGTGTAACATCACAACATAGAAATGTATATGTATTTTTTTACAGTAAGCATCATTTTTTCTTTTTTTACCGTAAATAAAATCTTCAGGTAGTGTTTGCTGATGAGTATCATTAGTGGATAACTCATGGACCACTTCGCATTTAAATATAGCATTATTATCTTCTTTTTGTACTTCAATCGATAATGTGCTAGATCCATTGCAATGGCAGGTATCTGATATACATGTTACAGTTGTATCGGCTTTATATGTAGTATAAGACCCATTGCTAAATTTCGTCCATTGATAGTAACCAGGCGGTCTCCCAATATTTCCGTTACACGTGAAATTGACGTTCATTCCTGGACACAGATTAAAGATTGGGTCCCGAGATGGAGTACTGTCTGGCTTATTTGGCCTATCTGAAAAAAGGAAGTACAAAAAATCAATTAAAATAATAACCAAATCACTTTGTTAATATCTCAAACAAAGAAGTTGTTCAGCAATAGATATGAATTAAAGGAGAAATGTGGTCAGCATCAATAAGACAGCAACCAAAAAGTCAATAATCCGAACAACATTTAATCTAAGATATCGGTACTAAATAACATATCTATCACTATCTTAACAAAATTTCATTGATTGAATTATAAAAAAACTGAAATGACATATAAAATAACAAAACAAGTGTCGTCATGTGGAGCAATCCATATTAGAGTATTTCAAAGATGGTTTATTATTAATAAATTTCAAAATGCATTAGTTTTTAACGGCATCGGTGTATGACATTATTGATACTTTGAGTATGATGTTTGAGCTTTTAACATGGAGAGAAGCTTATAGTTATTATATTTTATCTTAAACAGTATGTTTTAATGTGCTATGGATTAATTTGTACTAACTTTTAACGTATAAGTATTAATGTTATAATATGTATACATGTAAATGAACAAACGGCATGTATTAAGAAGTTGTTTTCCTCTAGTTGGGAAATTTCATATCAGACATACTTGTGTCAGTATTTGTCAGCATATCCATAATTTTTCTCACTATCTTGAATTGGCACTATATATAAAAATGAGGGTACTTTTTATATGGCCTTCCAAATACCGTTTCGATCCCCAACATCACTGAAGTCGAAATCCGGATCTGGTGTACTAAAAAATATTGACACCGTATGTTTGTGGCATAACATCGTGGCCACAGGTTAAATTTCTTTTCTGTCTAGTATTAAATTTATATTAAGATCCATTTTGTTACATCTTGTGATCAATTTTATTTGGCAATCGCCAATGGCAGTCAGCAGGGTGAAAGAACATCAGTTGTTCGACCTGTTAGTCAAATGCGTTTTGTTTAAATATACTTTTTCACTTTTTTGGTCTTTTGGAAAATGTTGTTTGTGCTGTTTTTAGACCCTTCTACAACGAAATTTGTTTTACATGCACACGTATACAAATTGCGGTTTTTATCCAACGCAATCATAGGTTTGAACGTAGTTTTCAATTTAGACTCGTTTATATATATATGTATATATTAAACTCGTCTAAACATCAACCAACAATGTTAGATCTGTAAATTTGCTATCGCTATTTTTTTGTTCTTCCCTCGCAGGGATTCGAACCGATGCTACTGAGATATCATGACACCAAATCGCCTGCACTGTAACCGGCGCGCTAGACCACACGACCACCTTGGCTTCATAAAAATGAAGCTTTCGTCGGCCGGATGTTACCTTTCCACGTCAGTTTTAATCTAGCGTCGTACTACAGTACATGATATATAAGGCATGCAGATGTTATTTATTAGAATTTTAAAATATATATATGTGTGTGTGGTTTTATTCGTATTTTAAAAGAAGCTCTATTTATGTTATCATTAAAAGCAAATACACTTTACCTTTTACAAAAATAGTTGTTTCATTTGAAAACGCATCTCTTTCACTCCCAAGGTGTCGGACATGGCACCTATATCTTTTGTTATCTTCACAGGCTATATTGATAAATGTCATGTTTGTTTCATACTGACCATTCATGTCTGGCATCTTTGGGTTGCTCAGAATCGTTCTGTTTTCTAAGTACCTACCAGCAGGCGTTAAAGCTGCATTTAAGTTTTCATCTGGTAAGAAAAAATCTGCAATCTCTACAAAATCTCCTTCAATAAACGATTCAACAAATATATCTCTCACTCTTATAGTATCAGGGTTTTTGATTCGACATTTAAGTTGAAGATTTCCGGGTCCAAGTATCATGTCACCTTCTAGAAATATTTCTGTGGTAATTGCATGACAATCTGAAAGAAATATTTACATTTTACAATGTGTCATACCGTTTCATTTAAGTTCTTGATTTTTAAATGTCAAAGTGCGTTGGAAAAAGTGCACTTCGCAGATGTATATACACATTCAATTATGAACGCACTTAATATATATAGATCCAAGAAACTATATATTCTCCGAAATGTTTCTTATAATATTGACAATCTTATATTAATTTTAGCTTCTTATATCACACGTAGCAAGTATGCTATTCGTCTTGAATAATCAATGTTTGCCATTTTGTATATATATATATAGGCTTTCATTTTGAATTTGCAAAATGTAGCTAGCAAATATATGAGTATTATAAGACGATTGGGTGTGATTGCAAATGGGACAACTCTCCACAGATGACGCACACAGAAATTAACAACCATTGGTCACCGAACAGCCTTAATCTATGCCGCATGGTCAGCTATAAAATGCCCCGAGATGACAAATGTTAATCAATTTATACGAGACAACGAACGGCATAATTTATGTACAAATAATGAATGAAAAAACAAATGTTACACAACAACAAACGACAACCAATGAATAACAGGTTTCTGTCTTGCGACAGGCACACTCAAAATGAGACGGGCTTACGCTAATTTAAAGGCACCCTCCCGTAACCAGCAGGGACTGCGGTGTAACAGTTTAACATAAAAACAAATAATCTAAAAAAACAAAAGTTGAAAAAGGCTTAACTCATTAGATGGATGCAAGTTTGTTCGTAAGAGAAACGTATATAAAGCGTGATCAATGTTCTGTTAAACCTGTAATTACAGCTATTAGTAATTGATTGCATTATGACGTCGGAATTAATTTTCCGGTGTTTTAAAAGAGGGACAGAACGTCATGGCAAAAAACACACAAAACAAAATGTTCTTTCGAGGGTTACCAACAAGGTTTCCCCTGAGTCAATTATTTTTTCGCCACCTCTTTCGCCAAAACAATTTATTTTTCGCCACTTTATTAGTTTTTTGCCATATATAATTTAAATATATATTTTTTTAAATATTCTTTCTTTTTACCCCTTTTCTATAGATTACTTCATAACGACAGTTTTCTTTTCTGGACCATCATAAATGAAAAAGTTGAGACGTAAAAATTTAATTATGCTTGAAACACGTGCGTCGCCAAAATGACTTTAAAGTATCCTTTTAAATAAGATATCTATATCAAAGTCAAAGAATAATGTTTTAAGTCGGGGATTTCTCTTGCTTTTGAACATTATTCGTCATAACAACAGTTTTCCTATCCAGCCAATCGTTAAAAGAAGGAAAGGAGATATCAAAAGTTTGCTTCAAACACGTGCATCACAAAGTGGTTAATAAATCCTTTATGTGACACGTTACTGACGCCATTTTACCATATCATTTTGTTAAACAATACAATCAACAACTTTATTAATTAGTCCTTTGTTGCCTTCAGCTATAAATTCAATCAGCTTTTTATTGATTTTCTGTCAAAATCTTGACGACTTTAAGGTGAATTCCGAGTATTGTCTGATCAGATTAAGTCCCAATCGGAACTATTCGGCCTTTCTGGTTGCACGAAGAAATAACTTGTTCTGCATATTGAGATTGGCCGAGTAATAACGATTGCTTTGTACTGCATAGCGAGAATGGCCGAGTAGTCACGATTGATTAAGTCCGAGAAACCGGGAAAAAAATAAACAAGATGGAAGAAATTAACTCGTTATTCAAATTTCTTTGGCCAAATTCTTTCGCAAATGATGAATTTTAATCGCCACAATTATTATTTTTTTGCAGCGAAAATGGCGACCGCAAGCGGAAACCCTGGTTACCAATCTGCTTTTTCACCTTCTCAGCTATGTGTTATTCAATTTATTATAGTGAATGTTCAATCATAATTATCTTTTTAAATCACTGAGGTTGGAACCTATGTATAAGGAAAAGAGACTGATTCCTTTTGCGTTATATTTACAGCCCCTCTGGACATGTTATAATTGGGGATCCAAACATAATTCATAATAATAACATGAACATCTACAAAATATGTTATCTCATGGTTTCAAGTTTACAAAACCTAAACACATCAATTGGAACCACAACTTCAATAATAATTATAGATTCCATTGAGGCCTACGCTACAGATTGGGCTACACAAGAAGAAGTTGAACTGAACACTTTGTCAGAATGGCGATAAATCAATCAGATCTCTGATAAAACGTCATATTCATATGTTGAAAAACTATGTGAATGATCGATCTAAATCCATTTTCAGAGACAAAGAGACTGTGTAATGTCTATCATATCTACACGATATTTAACGTATGTTGTTGTTCTTGTGAAAAAAGGCTTAAAATAATATTGTGTCTGTGTATGTAAATAGTTCTACTACGAGTGTCTAGTAAAGAAATTATGTATAAATGAGCACCAAGATCATTCCACATTCATATACATGTACATCGTATTTAACAAGGATGCAATTGTGGCGAATCACAAGTCCCTCATGACTACAATGAACATTACATTGGCGTGTTTAATTTATGGAAAACCGATGTAAATTCGATTCCTTGTCCTTTAAATTATCGACTTTTTATTTGTCTGTACGAGAGGGCAACGTTCTAAAATTTGTCTCCCGCTGAGTCATGTGATATAGTAAATCATCTCTATCGTATTAGCCAATCAGAATCTGGCTTTTTAACATGAAGTATAATATATTATACTGCTGAATGGGCAACTCGAACGAGGAGACATCAGGAACTCAGGAAAGGTAGGAGAATCATGTGGTACAAATTCAGTGGTAAATTTAATTCGGTGAAGTGATAGTCACCAGTAAAACAGATATTCTATGACGGTCAACCAAGACGTGATGGCGTCCTTACTAATTTTCGAATGATTGAATATACCTTAACCACTTGGAACCTTTAGTTTTAAACTTCATTATATGCAGCATCATTCTGTTAACAAATAATGATAGGACAGTTAAAGCACTCGAAATCAAATCGACAAAGAGATATAAACTCCATTTGCAGGCGCTGGATTGTAACTGCATTAAAAATAACATTTCATAATTTGTTTATCAGCCAACCTTCATTGTTAAATTTTAGATGTAAGTCAAGATAAAGCTATAGTTTTAGATTTCGTAACTGCGAAAACACAGAAAGATACATTCAATTAACAGCAGGTATTTCGTTTTGCTGAAATCGACTTTTAATAACCATCAACCATTCTGGAGTCGATCCTACTAGTAGTTTCGCTACAACTTAAAATTATTGATATTAAATCATTCCTTTAATAAAACTCAGGAAATCCTTACCGAAATTTTTCTGTCGATCGAACGCAGGTAACAAAATGTTAGCTGCTGCTCGTTTCCATTATGTTATATAAAGGGAAATATAAAAATAACAAAAAGTCTCAACACCGACAAAAATTCAAAAAGGAAAGTCCCTTTATCAAATGGCAAAATCAAGCTAAAACACATCAAACGAATGGATAACAATTGTCGTTTTTCTTACTTGGTTCAGGCATTTTCTTATGTAGTGGATTTAACCTGGTTTTATAGCTAACTAAACATCTCAATTGTTTGATAGTCGCATTTAGGCCATTATATTGACAACGATAAGTTAACAACACAAACAGACATTGAATGGTACAAAAATCAAAAATAGGGGTACAGCAGTCAACATTGTGTGATAATCCAGCTAAGCACTATAAAAACAAACAAATACAAAACAAAGAAGCACAAAAAGCATATGGACAAAGCACATAAGCATAAGGAAAAGAATTAGAAAATTTACCATGATAGCAAAATAACACCATGACGGGATGTATAGAAGAAAAAGCATGTAAATTAGATTAACATGATTAGTTTTATTTTCATGAAATATCTGTATCACTATTTCATTATTTACCATAAATAGATTCAGAAAAACATTTCATTTCAGTAAAAAAGGAGATTATTAATTTAATTCTACACAATTTATGATCTACGATGGTTTTTTTAGTTATTTCACCTTAAATTTTTCTCTTTATGAAAACTACAAAACATCTTTTTTATCAATTAAATGATCTACAATATCATAATTTAAGTTCAGAAATTTAATGATACAAATCTTACCTTTTAAAATTATTGTGATGATCGAGATGATGTAGATGACAATCATTTTTTTGCACATTGTTGGGTGTCTGGCTACTGTGCATAACAATGCATAATGATTGTTTTTTTATTGTTAATGTTTCAATTCTAAATGATATAATCATAACGATGATTGTTAACAATACCTTTAATAGACATTTGTTATCATAAAGAAGATCCTTCAATATAGAAACATCTTTAATTTATGTACTCCTTAATAACTTTATGACTGAATTATATTGTATTTGACTAAAGAATATTGTGGGAAATTACAACCTGACTCATCAAGTAAATTTTGCTTCGAAGGGTGGGATTAAATTTGCAAGCTTCTTTAGTTACAAAGTATTCGCCTTCCTTATACAGTTTGGAAAAATAATTATTTCCTGTCTTATATACCAGTTTTATTATTTTCTATGAGTATGCATCCTTAAGGTCAAGGTACAGTAAATGGGCTATGTCACAGATTTCAGTAAAATTTTGCATCCGTTATAATAATGAAAAAAGAAGATAGGGTCACCGACTTCGATTTTACGGTATACATCATTCAAATTTGTGTTCTTTGTGAAAAAAATTCCAATAAAACGTTGAAATAATCATAACGTCACCGCGTAGAAGGCTGTAAAACGTTGATGTTTGACATTTTTCACTAGAACAAGTTAACAAATTGATTTTTAGACAAAAAATTAAGTCGGTGACCTTACGATTATTTAATATCCTTAAAACAGAAATAGATGTGTCAACAACATATAGTTTTTTAAGAAAAATCTGTAGAGTAGAATTAGAGATTTTGCGATTTGAAGACACATTTGATATGTTTTGTTCGCCTATTTTATGTGCTTTCACTTTTTAGGAATTTTTGGTCCTCAATGCTGTTAAACTTCGTACTTTCTTTGGCCTTTTAAACATTTTTTGATTTAAGCGTCACTGATGAGTCTTGTGTAGACAAAACGCGCGTCTGGCGTAATATAAAATTTTAATCCTGGTATCTATGACGAGTTTATTTGCAATCACTGGGTCGATGCCACTGCTGGTGGAGATTTATTTCCCCGAGGGTATCACCAGCCCAGTAGTCAGCACTTCTTTGTTGACTTGAGTTATCATTGATATGTTCATAATTATAAATTAACTGTTAACAAAACTTTGAGTTTTTGAAAAACTAAGGCTTTTCTACCTCAGGAATAGATTACCTTAGCTGTATTTGGCAAAACTTTTTAGGAATTGTTGGTCCTCAATGCTCTTCAACTTCGTACTTTTTTTGGCCTTTTAAACATTTTTTGATTCGAGCGTCACTGATGAGTTTATTCTATACAAATATTCACCTATATCAATAGAAATCTATCTGAAATATTTCAGATAATAAAAGTGATAAATGCATTATTTTTTCGATTTTCAGCTGTAGGTCTCAGAGCCAGGGTTGTATGCAAAATTTTAGCAAAATCTGCAACATAGCACATTTTCTGTTTCTTGACCTTAACTTTCAAATATTTGACGTTATGATGAAGGTATTCAACATATTATAAAAATCTATCTGCAATATTTCAGATAATAAAAGAGATCAATTTTAATGCATAATGATTATTTTTTCGATTTTCAGTTGCAATTCTCAGAGCCAAGGTTGTATGCAATTTTTTTGGCAAAATCTGCGACATAGCACATTTACTGTTCCTTGATCTTAACTTTTAAATATTTGACGTTATGATGTAGGTATATCAGGAAACGCGTTTTAAATGTTTTAACAACTTAGGGCATGTTTATCAGATAGTATTTTCTGATGACTTTGTCGTCACGGTAATAAAAGATCACATTGTTCTAACAATAAAACATTATTTACAAATATATCTTTTTAAGATCTAGATTCGAAATAAAAGTGTGAAATGCAAACAGAGGCAAAGAGTGATGTTGTTTGATTAATGACTGATAATTTGTTGTTTGTTTGCCATCAATGCAAATATGTTATGCATATTTAAGACGAGAATAACATGATTAATCAAATACTAGTTAAGTTTTGCAGTGGTTGATCGATAAGTGACAATAATTTTGACTGCAGCTTGAAAGTTTATTGGATAGGCAGAGATGTTACAGCAAAACGAATTCCCCCTCCACAGCATTTGATTCGTCATACAAGGTTGTGTTGTTGTAAAGTCAGGATATGAGAAATTTCATCGTCATTGCCTGGAGGACAATATAATGTCTTTATAATTTCATGAACTAAAGCGAAAATTACAGAAAAGTGATTCGAACAGTATGTTTTGGTCCAAACAATATAAGTTTGCGTTGCCTGTCTTAACGTATTTTGTACTTATATCTCATGCCTATCAATTTTGCACTTAAAAATACTTGTCTTGTCCTAGCGTTGCAAAGAGATCTCATTTCTGTTAGGGCTAAGGAAAATAATTTGTTTGGCTTTTGGTATAATACAGAATGCACGAAGTCTCTAATAATAATAATTAAAAAAAAAACGGGCGCACATATCAACCAATCAGGATTGACCATACTCTTAATTCTGAATACCATGTATGCTCATAAAATGGCTGCGCCTATACAATCTAATAGTGTATTGTAACCTAGAGTACTCATGCAAGAATAAATCAATGAATCAAGAAGAGGCAAAACAAAGTACGTTTAAGGGATACGCGTCTCTTGGTATGTATATGTTACAATGAATTTGTAAAATTTCAGGGATTATGTAGAATCACTGATGAGTTTAGGGTTTATATATAATCACTAACATTTTCAGGGATTTTGTTTAATCACTAGAAACAACGTCAGGGATTATTAATCATAAAATCATATTGAAACATCATTATATACATAAATTGTAAAATGTTATGCACAATAAATTAAAATGTTAAAAGAACAATGTTTCAAAAACGAAAAAATAAATTTGGATGACATCGACTATTGCACATTTGTCCTGCTTTTTTACAGGCACATCTATTTGATTCACAGCTGTTTTATCACAACGTCCATATTTTAAAAAACCTTGTCGTTCACAAATCGAATCAGATTTTACTACACGTTTATGAGAAATAAAACTTTCATTACAAACATCTGAGGTACAAAAACTAGATGCTCTCAAGAGCATGTGTCGGTCGTCTTATTCTATTTTGGTTTAGGAAATCATGTGCAAATAGATTAAAAGTATTACAGATACAGCCAATCATTCGTTCTGCCTGTTTTGCTATATATTTAGTTGTGTCAATTCTCTCATGTTGAATTTCTTATTCAGTGGAACACAAAATACACAAAACAGATGTTCCATAACCTTCTTCACCATTTTGTTTTACCACAAATAGCATGCACTTTGTGGAGAATCTGATTCAGTCAGGTAAATGTTATGAACCCAAAAGATGCAAAGCAACCAAATAAAGCTGACAATACTACAAATCTTAAGCATTTGGGATATTGACAACTTCGCCTGTTTGTTAAAACTTGAAAAAACGAAAAGTAGTCTTCATTAAAATATAAAAAGATGATAGAAATTACCAAAAAATATCACAGTACAACAGTGCTATTCAAGTCCTGTTTCATTGAATATGTCAGTTTCTATTTTTCACAAGACTGTGCACTTAAAATAATGGTCATATCTTGTACGTAGATGTTACTTAAATATAAGTGTCGACACCTCACAAGGAACTAGAAGTTTTCATTGAATATATATGCTCGAAGAAGAGGACAATGATTGTCAATATTGAAAATCGAAGATTGTGATATTTAGTATGAAAAGAGCTAATTAGACTCAAAATCTTACTTTTTGAAATAAAAAAAGATATCGAGATCAAAACGAAGTTTGATTTAACAACTAAAAGTCATCGTACTGCCTTCAACAAAGAGCAAATTCCATACTGCATAATGAGCTGTAAAATACCCCTTAAATGACAAATGTAAAACAATTCAAACGAGAAAAACTAACGGCATAATTTATGTACAAAGCAAATATCGAAAAACAAATATGATATATAGTCACAAACGAAAACCACTTAATTGCAGGTTCATCACTTGGAACAGACATATATACCGGTACATATAATGTGGCGTTAGAAATGTTTGATGTAAGCCTTATGAGAAGGCTGTACATGAAAATTTAACCGCGTTTGCAGCTTTTAAAACAATAGGCTGGATTGCAATTGGGGTTCTTCATTTTTGTACTCCTTATTTTTATGGTCACTTTTCTTTATTCTTCGTATATTTTGTTAATTATTATTCTTCATTCTGTAAACCCCAATCTAGAAAGTCATAGAATCATTCACTACATATTTGAATACACTTGTGTCCAAGAGTGAACGAAATATTATTTTACAAACAGACACAACGAAATGAACATTTTAGAACTAATGTCCTGTAACCGTCAAGATATTCCAAAAAAAAAAACTTTTAGAGTATATCAATTTGTAAATAATTGTGTTTGTCCTCTTGATGAAGGTTTTTTTATGGGATGCTATTTGACTAATTAGGCCCTGTCGTCACGTTACTAATAGTATGTTTACTGCATTATGCAATATTTTTTTTCTCTATATCGATGTAATGTACTGGCGGTATGAGAATAAAAACAAACAAACCAAAGTATTTTTGACTTAATGTTACCGCTTGGCGTTCTCTTATTGTCTACATCTCCTTTCTAACGTGTAAACGAATAAAAAAATTACATTTGGAAATTTCTTTCGCAATTCAATCTATTATATTTCGTTTATTTGCAGTAAAAGTAAGCCTTCTCCAGATTACAATATTTGACTGAAACATATCTCTTCGCTTTTAATTAAAAGAACAAACCGTTTCTACCAAAATTATTTGTATTACACCCTATGGATTTCTAACCTATTTTACATACACGTCTATATACCAAAGTCTACCAAACTAGAGTTTGGTCACATTTTAAAATAATTATCATATTCATTGATAGGCTAAAATAATAATCATATTTAATAATTTCACCTATAACGATCTTCCTGATATCAGGGTATTAAATTATCAATTGACAGGCATATTTATTATTTAATAAATAATTTATAAGAATTGATCATAAAACGTCTTCAATCTATTCTTTTTATCTTCTGTTTACACACCAAAAGTGGCTCTCAATTTGCCTACTATATGTTTGTTTAACATACAGTTTTACTAAGTATATAATAATATAATTGAACATTTTCAAATTTTCAAATTACAAAGTTGTTCGTACTGAGATCACATAATGTAAAATCATGAAGGACAAACATTCGAATTATAGATAGTGAAAACACATAAAATAACACATTGAACTTCTTATATAGTTGATATCATTGTTAACAAAGCGTATTTTACACCAAGAAATGCAACAAAAAATACCCAACACCAATACATTAAATTTTGACTCAGATTTTTTTTAATACCAATACGTTCTGCATATCTTCATGTAGATGTAAATATCTGAATAAGTCATATATTTTCCATTCATTGTGTTTTAGGAAGTAAAATATCTACAGAAAGAACTGAAGTTATGATAGTACAGTATTTGTTCTTCATTGTGTATACACTCTAACACACAGCCTCACATTTGTCGCTCAGCTCGAGCGTTGTTTCATGTAGTATAATGTTTCTCAATTAGGGGATTTGAATTACAACATTGACAGCTTCAATTATCTTTATCATTTACATTACATGATCATGATGATAAGCCAAATAGTATGAAAACATATTTTCTGGTCAAACACACTTATGTATACATAACTCAGATGTAAACAATTAGACACATATAGAAACAGAAAATGGAAGATGTAAAAATGAAGAAAAGAAAAAAAATATATATATAATTTGTAAATATTCTGGTTGAAAATTATTTATATCAATACATAAGCATTGGTTCTATTTTGAAGATTTTTTAATATACAAATGTACATCTGTCTACTGTAAACATTACATGTTTCCAATGCCTATTGATCAGTGAAAATAAAATGGAAAAAAAATCCAATAGTACATCTGAAAGAGGTATGAAAGATACCAGAGGGACAGTCAAACTCATAAATCGAAAATAAACTGACAATGCCTGTGAAACCTATTTTTCTGGTGGGTAAAGATATGAATAAGATGAGATTTTCCAAAAAGACAAGAACGATATTAGCATGTTGTAATTAGTACAAGTACTACCAAATCAGAAAAAAAAATAAATGTAGAGGCATTAATTGGATCTTAAATGAGGGAGTTTTGTTTATTTAATTGATTCATATAACAGGGAAAAGACTTGTTGATTATTAGTTTTGTTAAAATAATTCATTTAACAGTAAACCCCTCCCCATTTATTAAACCAGTATGATTAAAAAAGAACGTTTGAAAACATACTAACAAATTTTACGCTATAAAACATCACTGAACAATACAGTATCCAAATACTTAGGTATGCCATACAAATATTAACTGTTACCGCTTGAATACATAATATAGATCAATCATGCCTAATATTACATTGTAATAATCTCCGCTGTGACTGAATAAAAAAAAACAATATATCAGAATCCAAATAATGTAGATGTCACCAACTATAGATTGGAATGGGGTATCCATTAATGATAATTATCATTACATGCACAGCAGAATTCACATAATAAAAGGAACAGCGATTTTATTGCTCAATGTCACAGTGAGGACTTCAACAGGAAACTGAAATGAAACTCTTACAAAAAAATCTTCAGAAAAATAGCATCAGTGAATTCAATTCAATCATAGTTTACAAATTCAAAACCTGCTTCGACTTAATCCAATTTAATTGATTAGATTATATATCGGCAATTTTCAGGTAACACAAATACATAGAGACACAGATGTTTAAAAACGTGCCTTTGTTAAAATGTTTTTCGTGCATACAATTTGAAGATGATAGCAACAAATGGATAAGGTTTCCAGCCATTGTAGATTTTCTAAGGAACTTCACCTTGAAACTGATTCCATCAAAGAAATTGAAAGGCACAACTTATTACGGGAAATGAAATCGTATAAAAACAGAATAAGAGAGGCTGGCAGTGAAATATGTAAATCTAAGTACTCGTTATATCTTCCATCACTGTGACCAGCTTAAAATATGCTCACACATAGTTCATCAAATAGAAGCAGCTATGCATTCTAGACCTAAAAAGCAACAACATTCAATACAAGTTTACAGCGTTAAGGAATTGTATAAAAACATAGCAACCAAATAATTCTTACTTCCTGCAATTGACAACATCTCAAAAAAGGACCAGAGTACAGATAATTACTCTACACCCTCTTTATTTCTAAACTATCAAGGTCAATTTATAGACAACGAATGGCAGAAAATATGCTTTTTTGAATATCATTTTTCTAAATCAAACCAGGAAGCTGAATTTAATGTTTATGATGAACAATTTAACCTTGAATGGCAGTTTCTTAAGCAAGTTGATAATGTAGCTGTTGTGGCAAAGTCCATCAAAAAGTCATCAAACAATATCATCAAATATTGCAATGAAGGAAAACATGAAGCTGAAACAGATGAAAAAATACTTTTATTTGCCAGTAAAATTCATATCGCAGCTAAATATAAAACGAACTTTGCACTGCAGCTTATGAAGATGTAGAGAATTTTCTCATTTTTGATTGTGTTTCATCATGCACCCATCGAAAAAAAATCATATATTTGCAGAAGTTAAATCAAAAAGACTTTTCAAAAGGGCAGATGTAATAAGTACATTTAAATTTCATCTAATGAACAGACATAATCTACTCATGCTCTCTATCGTTTTCTTGAGGCCAAATACTTTAACATCGATCTCAAAAGGCAGTGATATGTCCAGATTTGAAATCAGAGACCTGTGTATGCTGAACAAACTTGATGAACATATTATAACAGAATATATTCTCGAAGATGATCAAGAAGTTGATTTGCAGAGGAAGAAGAAAAATGTGACAGAGGCTTTCGGGAACAAATGATTCCACTACATTGGAATCATTCAATATTATACAAGAATGGACAATGAATGTACCTTTAGATGTTCAAATTTTGCTTGAAACATTTCTCATTCAGAACAGTCTTAATCGTTCATACGAAATAGAGACTCTTATTACATCAAAGCTAAAGAAGCTCTATGGCATATATGATACATTATTAAATGCTTACAACAGAAACTACTGTGGTATTCTTCAAGAGCTCAATACCTAAGAACTGTCAATGAACTATCAATCTATTGGCACTGCAGTTTCTATTGCTTCAAGTTCTGGTGTCACACTCAGCTTAAATGCAGCAGAAAAGATAATTAAAGATAAAGCGTCTTCGGAGATGTTTTATTTTAATACTTACGTGAGAAGATACAAGTTAGAATACAACACTGTGGCCGGCTACGTCATAAATTATGTTAGTCTACGCCAATGCCTGTTAGATTTAATGATGGATAACTTAGTCAACCTAAATACCATACAGATCCAAATCCTGGTGAATCTCGCTCCATGCAAATATGTACATTACAAATTACTCTAACATGGCATACCGATCATCAATGTGACCAGTCAAATGATTGCAAATGTAGGCAAGAACCTAATCTCCATAAAAAAGATGTGCATACTAGTCTTTTATCCTTGCATTTATCAGTTTCTAACAATGATGACTTGATCTGTGGAGAAATATTATGAATGGTATGTTAATTTATAAGGCTTTTACAACGGTGATTTTCTTAAAAAGACCAATTGTTCATCGAATATAAATATATATATATATATATATGCATATTTAAAACAATATCTAATTATAATAAAATAAATGGCGTCTTCTAGAAAATATATGTACTTTTCATTGAAATTTATTAAATATTGAGATGGATTGTAATAAATAACATTTATAAACACAGGAACAATTATTATTAAAAAAAAGTATTGATTGTTAAGAGGCAGACAAAATATTCAGTTATATTGTTTAATCCTTATTTGGCATATTACCAAATTATATTTTGTTATTATCTGAAAACAAGCACCTACTAGTTTGTGGTCAAGAGGACTCTACACAAAATTCGGATTCAGTTCTTGAAGACTCATTTGCTACACTTGACATTGAGGATCATATGGATAATAATATTGGAAGAAAGGTATTCTGTGTTAATCATTACGTATTTGTTCCTGTGATAATTGATCAAAACTACCTCGCATTTTTCCAAGCATACATACAAAATGTAGAATATGGATACACACGAATGTACCACCACCACACATAAATGCCACTACCTTTCACTGCACACATTTCAAATTCATTAAAATATTTATCTATTTATTTCATTCTCCCGATGAAATTTAAGAAGACTCTGAGATGGAACTCTCTGGTGAGGAAAGTGACAACTCTATTGATTTAGGCTATAAAGAGCCTGAATCAATAAAGAGCCTGAATCAAACTCATTATGGAAGACATTCTGAACGAGCTTGAGTTATCAAACATTCCAGATGAAAACTACGAAGATTTGGAACAGTATTTCACCTTACTGAACGATTCAGTTGATTTGACACCAATCCAAGAAAACCCAGGTTTAGACTTGCATATACAAGAACAACATATACAGAACTCACAGATGACAAATTTTTGAATAAAATTGCAGACATTTAACCAATTTAATGGCTACTGATTTTGATGAACATCAAAATTCAACAAACAACAATTCATCGATTATAGATAAACCTGATATATCATATGACAGAATTGCAGGTAGCTTTGGATTTAAAAAATACAACCCCCCCCCCCCCCTCCCCGACATTACTTACAAGACATCCACCTCCTGCTACAGTAAAAGACGATGATATAGTTAAACTTAAGGTAGTATTGGATGACATACTAATAAAAACTGATAAAGTCGGCACTAATGCAGCCAAGTCGTACAGGATTCTTTTTGGTGCAGATGATAAAATTGGAACTAATTTGCTTAAGCTAATGTCAATGTCTTCCGAATACATTTTTTTTTATTCCTGAGTATCCTTTTCTACATCTTAGGAAGTCTAAAATAAACAATATTTGTAGTGGTTATAAGCATGCTGGAATAATTCAAATATTGAAATAAATGCGAGATGAAGAATACAATGATTGGAAGAAACTAATATCTGCAGATCACATTGAAAAGGCATCAAGATACATACGAAGGCTTTCAATCGCTCTGATAATTTCTTTTCACGTAAAGTTTATCAAGACATTACAACAAGACCAGAGAAAAGAAGTATTGATTGACCTTCAACAAGAAACACACAATTGGAAGAATTGGGAATTGCTTTACAAAGAGCAAAATAATAAATTATACTTTTCTGCTTCGTTATGAAACGATGAAACATAAATGAAGAAGTGAGTGCTCTTGTAGAACGCATTGGTGGTCAACAGGGATATAATCAGATGCAGGCATTAGTAAAGCTTTCTTTACCGTTTGCGTTTTTAAATGATCCATCCTCATATGCTGCATATACAACACAGCTTCCATATGAGCATTGTAACATGAAAGAATCTTTATTTACAGCACCTCACAAAGACAGTTCATTGAACTAGGGTTTGGACACCCAGAGAGAAATGGACCACCGTGACGCCTAAAAGGCTTTTCGTTCAGGAGCAACAATGTCCTATATTATGCCTAGAATGTCACTCATTTACTCTTTGAATGAGGCACATGATCACAGTACAAAAACAAGAGATTACAGAAACAGAGAGAATCATTTAATGACATACTCTTGGGATGGCTATGACTGACAAAGATTTAAATTACATTATAAGAATTTCCAGTTTGATATTGCGCCAGGGTGGTTTGTCAACAAAGAAGGACGATAAAATTTTAAGTGTTTATTTTCACCCAACAGTTGTCTTGCCAGATATAATTAGCCTTTTGTAGATAACTATATGCAGTATGAATATTATATGACACCAGACAATTTTTGAATCGGATGTAGCAATGTATATTCCTTATTGCAGACACGAAAGTATGAAGAAACCATACATTGATTGAACCAGATGGAAGACATTTATGATTGAATGTCATAGTAACTTCGATTAAACCAGAAGTAGCTTCTTATCAAATAAGTGGAAAATTGATGAAGAAATACCTTTCGTTATTCTATGAAAAACAGTTGTTTTTTTAACTTTAATTGAAGTTCTTCAATCATTTATGTACAACAATTCGCCTTGTTGAATTATTATAAAGAACTAAAATGCACGCCAAATCGTAGTATTATTGGGCAAGTGTTGAAACATATAGTGTGGATAAAGTAATAAGAACGGAACACAGTTAGGATTCGGACACGGGTTATGTATTTAATTCTATTTCTTTAAAGAAATGATAATGAGGGGAAAAAATGCAAAACACATTTCTGAACTGTCCTATTTCCATCCATTCTTCTTACTTCTAATTGGATTTCGCACAATACCAAATGTTAAGATAGTGCTAAGATAAAATGGTTTCACAATGTGCTGGTCACTAACTAACGCACTATGTTACTAATATTATTCCTTGTTTCAGAAAACTATTACAATTTGTGCTCTGTTAAAATACAGTACAACATTCTTATCAACATAAGCGAATTGAGACAAATGTGATTTCAATAGATATGTTCAGCCTCCATAAATAAGTGTGGGAGGATACCCGCTTGAAGTTCATCACTTGAACTAAAACGATAAAAAAGAACAAAAATGTACTATGAGCTACAAATTTTTTTTTTTTATTCTCACAGTTGTAAACAAAGCGCCATAACCCTGGTGCCTTTTCAAGCATCTGCCGGGTGAGGTGTATACTTTATTTTAAAAAGGATTATGTGGAAAAAAGTATAGTATACATAGAATTGGATATTGTCCCGGTAGTTATAGTGTCCGGCTATATTTTTAGAACGAATCAGTCCACTACATGTATTTTCGAATGTAGATCAGTTTTTCCGTGTGGTTTTACATCAGATCGATTTCCTGCTAGTTCGTAAACTAGTGTATTCGTTAGTAAGAAGTTCTATACATATTTTAAGCATAAACAATGCACTATTTCCTTGTAGTTCAATTAAAATTAAGAAATAATTAATGCAAGCTATACTTTATTGCAGTTTTAACATGTGTAGGCATTATATTTGTGATTATTTTTGCCCAAGCGATAGTGAGGGCTACAATAACACGAATATAATGCCTACTCATTTTAAAAATACAATAAAGTATAACTTGCATCAATTATTGATTCTGAATAGGACAATTAAGGTAATTTTTATGTCCGATAATTATGAGTGTAAAAGCGTGTGTGTAGCCTCTTCCTTTAATCTCCCTTTTTTGTTGGTAAAGAAGGAAACGGCTGGCACTGTGATTTTTGCAGAGGGAGGAGTTTGAACAGCCAGCATAAACGGTTGCCGTATCTGGGTCAAATATGACAATTTCGGAATGCAACACATTACAGTCATAATAACTGAATTAGTTACATCATTTGCACCATTTAAGAGTTTGAAAGTGTTTTAAAGTTAGGGAATATATTAAGTGCATGACAATTTGATAAAATTCATTATTCTGAAGTAGTCAATATACGCATGTGTAAACTAATTTTATTGGATTTAGATCATGGGTTTGTTCACAAAGCGAAAGAAGCACGTCATTAAACAATATCAAAACTGTCCAGGTTTTTTTTAAAGGAATTAGAAAGAAGATATTCTTTGGCTTCAAAATTACTTTCTATAGTTTGTTACTCTTATCTAGCAAAGGACAATTTGTTATTTTTAAAAAGTAACAAAAAAATACTGCTATGTTGATCAATTTTAACCTTTTTTGATTTAATAATAATTTCTGCTCTCAAAACATAAAGACAATAATAGTGCATTGGCTTGACATATCAACGATATAAAGATGAGGCTTAGAAACGGGGAAATACGAGGCTGTGCACTATTATTGTCTTTATACTGAAATCTAAAAAAACATTTTCAATTGTTGTTTATTGTGTTAATGTTATTTATTTGATTTAAATATTAGGGAAAATCCCCCTTTAAAAAGGCCTCATATCACACAGACGGAGAAATATAAAACATGATGAAATGTACATCATTACCGCAATCAATGATGAACGAATTCGTTGCAGACTAAAATATCAACAATAAACATAAAACATAATGATTTATAGGTTGCAAACAAAAAAATATTAATAAGTGAAATATGTTTTCCCAAAAATTGCAAAAGAAACAAGTTTGAGTCGTTAAACGCATCGTTGTTTACATTGGAAAACAAGAACAGGTTGAAGAGGTCGTATGAATAATTAAATATAATTTCGACAATTTCTATTTAAATATTCATGAGGAAAAGTTATATCAGGTCAGTGACTGTAAATGGCATAGAAATATACAGTCAACGCATTTTGACTGCTCAAATAGAACGAGTGCAGTATAAATAACAATAACTTTGCAGTATTACAACGTAAAGAAATCACTGGGTCTTTTTTAAACGGTCTTTAGAACCGGGTACATAGATCCATTATCGTTTCAATTTTTCCATGCTAACTTTGTTTTAACAGTCAAAATATTTTGGGATTGATGAATATTACAGCGAAAAATATAATTATAGGAGCAAGGAAAATAAGGAGAAGCAGTAATAAAATTCAATATATAAAACGACATATTCTGCCAGATCTCTTCCTTAAAAAAAATTCAACAATATTTCAATGGAATGGAATGGAATTGTTAATAAAAGGAATGAAACATCACTTTATAAATGTTATACTTCCGAAATGCTTTACTTGATTTACCGTCAGCCAGAACGTTCTAAGAAGAATATTGGAAAGCCAAGGATGTATAAGAACCGAAACATTTGAACAGTAATATGATCAAAAGAACATAAAAAAAGCCAATTAATCTAAGTTTAACTTTGCCTGATGAAGTTGAAACCTTAGTTTTCTCTATAACTTCCAAAATTATATAAACGTCAATTTTCCATGGTTATTTGTTGGTTGTTTTTTGAACATCCATTGGCAACTAATTCATATAAATTATGTTCATAACGAGAACATATTAACAATAAATCCAATAGGTAGGTCCTGTTAGAAATGAAGGTCGAGACATAAAGACTGCCACTGGAAATTAGGGTTCATTGGATATGGACAGACATTTTGCCTTGCAACAGGCAATCTATCGGCTCCCAAAGAGCATACGATACAGTGACAGGGGAGGTAATGACGTTGCTAACGTAAATTGTTATTTTTGCGACGTCAAACTGTGACATATCGGGAAAAGTTGAATTTTTATCATTCAAACTGATTTAATTTGAAAACGAGTACATGGACCCCTATTTTTTAAAACGACATTTTGTTTCATTTTGCAGGGGGATTATGTGGACCAAATTTTATAAAACTGAAATAGTACATTTTTTCTTATTTTGATAAATATACAGCAAAAAAAATACGTTTTTTTCTCAATTCATGGCCATTTGATAAATATGAGTTATATCTGAATACAAAATGCATAAATTTTTAAGATACTTAAAACAGAAATTACAAATTATTGAACAAAAAACAATTTCTGTTTATCTTTTAAAACAAAAAAGTTATGTCTTTCTTTCGAAAAGAAAAATACGGCCACAAATCTAACCCGAATAATTCAGTCGTTATATTCCGCTGATCTACGATAGCTACATTCTAATCCGAATAATTCAGTCGTTATATTCCGTTGATCTACGATGGCTACATTAACGCCTGAACGCCGTCGTCGATAAAGTCCGTCAACCGGAAATTTTACTTCGCAATGAATTGTGGGAGTTAAAAATAATTTGACGGTAAATTAAGGAGGAGCTATCGATGTTTGTATTCATATGTAAATATGTGAAATGGATCATTGTAATCGGGTTTGTTTTCATTGTACGCATGTGTTTGACCTTAACAACTTAAAGAATGAAAAATGGCGAAATTTGAAAAACGAAATCAAAGAAGTTAATGTTGTTAAAATACTATCAGAGTGTTATGAAATAGATGAAGAACAAATTCGTAATGTTGTTGACTTTAGAGTTGATGATGTTTTTATTTGTAACCAATTTGTTATTACTTTAAAGGCCGTATTTACGTGTGAAACTAAGTTAAAGAACTTAGTGAACAATATAAAGAAAAGTGCTTCACCAGAATTCATCGAATTCGCTAATAACTTTCAAACTGTTGTTGACCAAGATGAAGATGAATATTCTGTCATCAACACGTTACAGAAAAATGCCCATCCACGACAGAAAAATGCCCAACCACGACAAAGAAGAGGGCACTACATGCACTCACACCGTCAAAATCAGGGTGCATCCCCAGGGGCAAGAAAAACAGATTTCCGACTCTAAGTAAGGGGGCCAGAAGACGATAATTGAAATTTCAAACACCAAAACCACCACAGACTCCAAAGTCATCACAGACTCCATCATCTTGTAGAAAGTTTATAGAAAATTCAAATCTACAATCGCCTGGTCCAAAAGTGAAGGTAACTAAGGACACAAAACTTTACTTAAATGTTTTATATTAAAAATGATGATGTAGTTCTATAAATATAAATGTACATTTATATGGTATTTTATGAATAAACCATGAATCACAAGCTTGTGCAATATGCTGAGTAAAATCAATTCTCCGTTGTTCGACCTGCTAGTCATATAGTATATAATGTGTTTTGTTAAAATATACCTTTTCATATTTTATGTCTTTTGGAAAATGTTGTTGGTGCAGTATTTAGACCCCTCCATGTAAATGTATAAAATTGTGTTTTTTATTCATAGGTGTGAACATTATTTTCAATTTAGACTTGCATATATATAAGTCCATAAAAAGGACCATATTAGTACTGTTGTGCAAATTTTTAGACTTATATATGTATCATAATTATATATGTAAAAATAAGGAATGCTTTTAAACATTTAAAGATTAAAGTTCTAAATGTGTACTTTATTTTCAATGCAGATAATACCTTTGATGTTTGGTTACCAAATATTACAGAAGAAAAAACAACATCTCCAGATCTTTCACCAAAAACTCCTGTTGTAAAATGTGTGACTAATGCAGCTATAGGTATGTTTTTTTTTTATTTCCTTTTATATTAAATTTCAAGTAATAATACAATCAGGAAAAGGACAAAACTGGTAATTGTTAGATTAGATATATTAAATTACTTAAGACCAAATAAATAATTTTTCAGGATCAGTCACCTTGTTCTATGTTGATTTCAGAAGTTGACCTTTGTTACCCAGATATTGCTCCATAAGAAGTTCACATGTTAGAATGGCTATGTTTTAATGTTTATGAATGAATAAACATGTTTATAAACTATAAATATCATGTATATTGTCTAAAAAGGAAACCATCTTAATATTTAAACATGATTGTAAAACCTTTGTATTGCATACCATTATATTTATTGATTATATTTCAGTCATGATACAAAAAAGAAGATGTGGTATGATTGCCAGTGATACAACTATCCGCAAAAGACCAAAATGACACAGACATTAACAACTATAGTTCACCGTACGGCCTTCAACAATGAGTCAAGCCCATACCGCATCCTCAGCTATAACAGGCCCCGATAAGACAATGTAAAACAGTTCAAACGAGAAAACTAACGGCCTTATTTATGTGAAAAAAATGAACGAAAAACAAATATGTAACACATAAACAAACGACAACCACTGAATAACAGGTTCCTCACTTGGGACAGGCACATACATAAATAATGTGGGCCAAGAGGAATCACCATTTACTACAACTCAAAAGGAAGCTAACATAGATGGTGGATCCTTTAAAGTCGTGATAGACAATTAACATCAAAAGACCAGACATAAAGCACTTGATAACAAGAACAAAATACACAACTTAGTTCATTCTATTGCTGTCCATTCTCGTGTGTCAGGATTGGATTTGGATTCAACCCATCCACAGGCTTATATATTTTCTATCCCAAATGATGCATTCCTCCCTGGAGACAAAGAGTACTATGACCTGCATCAGGACTTCAAGACATTAATGAAGAGAACGTTTATTGAAAATGTACCATGCTTGGAAAACTTGAAGCATTTAGTGGAATACCATATCCAGCACCAATATTCAAAGCAATCAGAAAAAAAGAGCAATATTGTAAGTGATACAATATTTTTAAAAGATAATTTTGTCACAACGTACATGTAGATATGATCAATTTTATGAGAAAACAAAGTAAAAAATTATGCTGTTATTTTAGGCCATAAAAATAATTTGTTTGACCTAACCCTACCTACCCACAAAAAAAAAGGTTGCCTGCTCAAAATCTTTTATTGTCCTGATCTGAAAAAGTTTTTTTATCAGATAGACATGGAGACTAAAAAACAAATGACGCTTTAATTTCTTTTTGTCAAAAAAAAAAAAGAAAGTACCTACCTACCAACCCACTGTTTCAACCTTTGAGTAGGGTTTGGACAAACCAAAATATTTTTTAGTGTGGCCTTATTAAATAATTGATCAATTGATACAAGATACTGCGGGCAAAACTCAAATATACAAATACATGTATATATATATATGCTTTGGTTCAAGCCTTTAAAGATTCCTTTAGGTATTTTAGAGAAAGACGAGAACATCATGGAACAGATGATTGATATAATGGAACACCTGCAACAGTATGTGCCAACAACAGAGAACGGTAAATTGATACCATTACTTCTTGGAGGAGATTCATTAAGTGTTGAAAGGGGTGATGAAGCACAGAGAGCCAGGCAAGATGCAAGGACACCAGAGCAAAGGCTAGATGGATATGTTTGGAAAAGTGAGGACTGGCATGGCCACATAATATCATTACAGGAAAGAGCACACTTTTTTTCTTCAGATTGGTAAAAATGTAGTCATATAGTATTGAAATCTTTTATTAAGTATTCAGTATTGAAATCTTTTACCAAGTATTCAGTATTGAAATCTTTTACTAAGTATTCATAATGGAAATCTTTTACTAAGTTTATTTTTTTTTAAATTTTGTATGTCATGTTTAACATTAGATTTGATTAACAAGCAGAAATTAACTTTCTGTAAAATATGTGTTTATGAAATGATGCCTTTCTTTACATAACTATTATAGCTTTGTGTAATTCTCATTATCATAGGAATAATTTAATATGCTGTTCAAAGGCTCATCATCTGGTGAAAGAGGAACACTGTTCCAGTTAAAGAATATGCTTGATAGACTTGGAGTAAAATCAGAGGTAATTTGATGATTATTCAAAATATGCCAATTAAAGAAATATCGTCAAACACAATAGCCCAATAAGATAGGAATGTATGTAATAGTTTAAAGAGGACACTGTAAAACTCCCATATCACAACACTTGAATTGACACGTAGATATAACTGGGATAATTCTTCATATTGACTGTTCTGACAGTCAATTGTGTTATGATAAAAAAAAAAAAAAAAGGAGATGTCAGTGTACATTAATAAGACGGTAATCAAACAACAAAAATCTCGTACACCTAGATGTCATTAATCTCATGTTTATAATTCTTATTATAACTTAGTGTCATTATAATAAATAAATATTATTATCACAATACTTTTTCTTTTATTAAACTTTTTTTTTCTTTACCCAAACAGGTGACAAAAGCAGTGAATGATTGTAGAGAGTTTATGAGATTGACCACTCAAGGTTTTATAATCCTAGCTGCATTACAAGTCCTTGGAGTAGACAACTTGATTGAATTCGATAACCATGTAAATAATCTTGCAACAGATGAACAAAAAGCTGAATTAATGGAACACATTGTTCAGACTATTGTTAATCGTTTCATTAAGACGGAACGGTTTACTCGAGATTGTGATGAAACAACAGAGGACAACAATCAAACAAATAGAGTGCCATGCGGTTATCATGGTTGTGGAAGGAAATCGGACACGGAGAGGGATTGAATTTTTCGAGTTACCACAAATCCGAATTTTGAGCAAATATACAAAATTTCGACATCATTTAACTCAAAAAGTAGCACATGAAGGTACTTTTTTTTTTTACATATTTGATATAATCAGGCAAAAAATAGCCTATATGGAAATTTTCAACAAACTGTAAAAACGGATAAAAACTGTATCGTATGCCCTTAACATGCCGTTGACGTGCTGCTCTATACACGCTCCATTCTGACTGATCGAGGCTGTGTACCTTGCACAGAAAAATGGAAAACTCACTGATACAAGAGTTTAACTGCCGGTCGGAAGAAGACCTAAGTTACTATATTTCTATTCAGGTCTCCCCTTGAGATGGACAATTTTAGAAAGATTTGTTATATTAAATCATTTCAGTACGGTTTCCAAAGTACTGACTAATAAGCTGGTGATAAACTCCGGGACCTCTCATAATTAAAAAATAATAATAACAATAATCAGTTATTTGTTTTACGATCCTTTTGAGACAATTAAGAAAAAATACGAAATGTAATATGATATGCAGAAATATGCATTGTCAATTTCTATTCCTTCAACTTCGGATGGAAATGCGTATGATGGTTATTTCTGTGTGATCAAACTAGCATACGCTGGTTCATACCGAGGCTCCTCTTCACAAATTTAATAAGAGCATTTGAATGCTAGTATTGTTCTTGATTTCAATTTCTAGAACAAAAAAAAACTATTGTCAGCAAGTCATTTACAGAAAATGATATATTGAAAATGAATTTTCTGTTAAAAAGAAGCTTTAACAGCTTTACACACTAGGAATACGTACTTTACAATCCAACACGTGACGGTTCGAGTTCACATTTATAAAGACCGTTTACATCACGAAATAGTTAGTGTATAAATATCCATATCAGTACACTAACATGAAGAATGCTGAATACAAATGAATGATGCCTTTTTATAAAATGTACATGTAGATGCAGTGTTTCGTGCTTTGAAAAGTATTTTATTTGTTCAATGTTGTTTTCATTATCACGTGAATGCATGCCATATGAAATTTTTAGTAAAAGGAATTTTAATTTTTCACTCGATAAAACAAGGACGTACTACAAAAACAGAAATCACGGATTGCTGTCGAAAAAACGCGGACAGATAAAAATGAATTTATTTTCCAAAATGATCTTTTCAATGCGAAAACAAGACTTTTAGTAAACTTTTTAACGTGTATTCGATGTCAATGTTTGCATTTCATTTGACATTTGCATTGCAAATTTAGTTTGTGTATAAGAAAATGGCTTTAATCTATAATTTGGAATAAAGCATTCACGTAAAGCTATAATTGGATGTTTTTAAAACAAAATAATGTGAGGTTTGTAGTATGTTTTATAACAAATAATAATTTATCTTATATCATCTTGTATATATAAGGTTCTAGCTTTTGTTTTACACCTAACAGAAAAGAAGCCTATTGGTTTACATTTTTTTATCATTTATTATTCACTTAAAAAAAACGTGCTCACACTTGAAAATAAACCATCATAATATATAATATAATAAAGGCAGTGGCTATTCGTCCGGCTAGTGTTATGCGGGAAAGAGGGGGTAAGGGCCGGCTAAGGCAGTTGCCTCCCCTTTCCCATTGAAGGGATTATGTGTTGTTTGTCTGCTGTTTATATATCTGTGTTCTTTTTATTAACTACAACAGTTTGGGGGACAGTCGTTCGCGTTTTTCGAAGCCTGCTGGTAAATAAAACAAAGATGGGTATATATGTTAATTTCGAGTCCAACCATAAGAGTAAATTAGTCAAATACAATAATATGCAATAAAAGAGTTTGATCATTAAAATTAACTTGAATTAACCATTATCAAAATACTTTAATAAATTGAAATAGTTTATCATGATATTTACGGTACGAAAGATTTCTGTTATAAAATTGTTATATTAAAATATTGCTAAGGTTACGTTTATCGTTTCTTCTTCTTCTTTGTATAAGCTTCCTATAGACATAATATTAGAGTATATATGAGGGTAATTTTGTGGATATTTTTTTATTTGTTTTTTTTATAAACTATATACAGCACACTATCTGTAACTATGTGTATGGTTGTTAATATATGTACGTTTTTTTTATGTTGTTGTTGTGACTTTTAAAGTTATATATACAGATATTGCTTTTTAACTTGTTTATTATCATAAGCTTATCTTCTTTACATGTGAAGATGATGTGTGTATCTTATTCATGTCAGTGACAATAAGATTACATAAATAATAGGGAGTTTATGATAAAAGCAGCTTGGGCTTACATATTACATGAATTTGAAAACTTATTAAAATAACAAAATAATAGTCAATGCTTAAAATCTAAAACATATCTTTCATTTCTTATAGATATGATATCCTACTTTGCTAAGTATGATAAAAAAATCATATTAAAATTATATATTGAATTTAAAATAATTATTTTGTGCCATATTTTAAGATATTTGTACTATTTAAAAATACAATGAATTACACTGTAAAAAAAAATCCTATTCAGTTTTCATAAAAAAAATAGGATATTAAAATGGATAAAAAAAAAACATTGACTAAAAGAAAAAAAATAAGATCTGAGATGGTGATATTAAAAGTTAACCCTTTCTCTGATTCACTTGTTGTTTAAGATTACTTTCAAAATATCGTGATCGTTAGATATTGTTGTTGTGCTTGTACACGGGTGATTTTCACCTTCTTGTTGATATCATTATCAGAATATATCCTTCAATGTACTTTTTCACAAGCTTTTGTTTCAAAACTATACACTAGTATAACTGTCACAACGTGTACTATGTATATATTCATTGTCACATATTATTTGCTGTTTAATGCATCCAGTACTTCTATTCTCTTTGCATGAAGTTGGAATAATAGATTTCTACCTTTTTCCTCTATCTTGGTCATGAGTTCATTACTTATGCTCAGCGTTTCTTTGAACTTATTACAATCCAGTATCAGTTGTGTTATTTCCATCTTATTGCAGCAAAAAGTATTCCATTTAATTGGATCAATACTATCCAGTATTTCCTTTTTCATCTCTTCATAATATTTCTCATTTACAGTACTCAACACTGGACAAGAGGTAACCATATGAATAATATCTTCATTTTCTGTATTGCACAGTTGACATAACGGTTCTGCTATAAAGTGTGTGAACTTGTGTTTGTCTGACTGTAAGATATATGCTCCCAACATCATTCTGGCTTTTATAATTGCTTTTCTTAATTCAAGTCTTGGTAAATTTTGTAGATTCCATACTTGAGCTGTGTTCAAATTCTAATTGAGCATTCCAATATTGGTTTACTTTTTTCTTAGTTTTTTCTTTCCATATATCTCTTTTTGGAATGTTTTTCTGTAAATAGTTGATGGAAGGAAGATCATACATCTCAAGTATATTCGGTATCCTGCTGAAAAAAACTTTTCTTGTTGTCATAGTAAGTTTCAATTTGTCTATTCATAAAATCTTTAATTTTGCTGTTGTCACATGATACTATGGAGTATAAAAGTGATAATTGTCTTTTATGTATTTCAGTTTCTATAGGCAATGCTCCTAGTAATAGCAGTACCGCGGCATTCGATGTTCTTTCTGGTAGTGACTGCAGGTGCCTCAAGTTTTTCCTGTTGAATATCTGTAGGTCCTCTATATTTGATTTTGTTAAAGGTAGTACTTCAAGACCATATGTCAATCTTGGTATTACATAGGTTTTATATGTTTGGTATGAGATTGCAGGGTTAAGTCCGATTGTACCGTGCACACCAGATCCCATAAGTGCATACTTTGTTCTTCTAGCTGTTTGTATTCTTTCTTTTATGTTGAAGTTATGTTCTTTTCCATCTGTTCTCTTTATTCCTAGATGTTCACTACAATCAGTTGTTTTTACTACTTTGCCTCCCATTGTAAAGTTGTAGCTAGATTTAAGCTTTGAACAGTCGATTATTTCTGTTTTGGTAGGACGTATTTTATAATTATGCTCTTTAGCATATCTGTCTATTACATTCAACATTATTTGTAGCTCATACTCGTTGTTTGAGATAAAGGCTATATCATCCTTGGTGCCCCTACATATATGTCTCCCAAATGATAACCCAATGAGTTCTGCTCTAACTCTACTAATAGGTCTTGTACAAATATTTAGTATAAGTGTGTTGATAGTACACCACCTTGTCTTACTCCTTGCTTGATTTTAAATGGTTCACTTAGTCCATCCATCCATTGGAACTAATCCCTTCATATAGCTCTGTTTGTATTTTCCAATAAGTTGGATGTATATTTTGGTCAAGAACCTTATCCATTAAGATGATATGCTGTACGACATCAAATGCTGATTGTACGTCAAGAATAGATATAAAGAAGTTTTCAGTTGATTTTTTTATTTCATATCGAGCTTCTGATATGACCAGGCTTGCCATGATTGGCGACAGTCCTTCTGTAAATCCAAACTGTAGAAGTGTTTTTGATTTTAGATTAAGCTTTTCCAGAAAGGCATATTCAAAAGTTTTTCCAATAGTAGGTGTAACTGTTATACCCCGGTAATTGCTCATAGCAGTTGGATCTTTTTGTTTTTTTAGTACTGGTGTTAGTATGCCAAATTTAAATGATACTGGTACTGTTCTTTTCAATATTATGTTGTTAAATATTGAGGTTAGCGCAGGAGAGACGATTGATTTTGAGTTTTGTAGATGCTCAGCTGTTATTCCAGATTCATCTGCACTTTGTTTAGTATTGAGTTTGCCAATGGCCTTCATGACTTCAGTCTCTGTAAACTGTTCTGGGTCTTCAGCTTTTTTTATCTATTGCTTGTTCGTACAGTTGCTGCCTGATTTTACAGAGATTAAGATAGCCATTTTCAGATATATTCTCTTCTGGTACACTTAGATCTTCATAGTATTTGGCAAAACGTTTCCTTTGTTCCTCTGGAACAAAATTATAAGTTTCATCAATTTTCAAGCAATTTGTTGAGGTTTGTTGATTGCTGCGATTCCTATTTACGAGTCTGTAGAAAAGTTGAGAATTTGGGTTGTCCATTATCTGCTGGTAGAGATTTTGCCGACTAAGAGCTTGTTCCATTCTTACTTTACTTCGCAGTTTTCTTTTCTCATTTCTTAGCATAGTAGCCATAGGATGATCTTTCTGTTTACCAACTTCTTGCTATTGCTTATATAAATCTCTGCGTGATCTTAGCAGTATTTATACCTCTGGAGATGCTTTCCATTTTGGTCCCTTCAGCTGCAGTAGTTTTTTTGGAATTGTAATATTCCCTGCTCTTATAAGGCTGTTTGTGATCATATCCCTCTGAGTGTTGACATTGTTTTCTACAATAATTGATGTAGAATCTTGCTGAATGAGGCTATTGTATTGTCTCTTATCCTTTTTTATCCCATTGGAGTTTGAACTTTGCTTTTTTGTTCTTATTTGCAGGTTTTGTATTTGCTGGTATCTCAATTGTAGTTTTCACTGTCACTGAAGTATGTGCTGATAGATTGATACTTGATTTTTCATCTATATTATATTTTGAGATAAGTTTTTTGTCATTAACCATTATATAGTCAATCTGTGATGAAGATGACCAAGCATGGTGAAAAAAAGGAATGTCTTTCATCTTTATCTACACCTGTAGAAAGTCCCATTTCGGACACAAAGCTTTTAAGTATCTTGTCATGCTTATTGTTCCTTGAATCCAGTAGCGTTCCATTTAGATCTCCAATCCTTCAATATTGCTTGTAACAATTTCTATTGCTGAATTATCACCCTTTCGTTTCTTGTTGTTTGTGTTTGATCTGGTTGGCGGTTTTCTTGGGCTAGCATCCGAAAATTTTGCATTTCAGAGTTGTTTTCTTTGCTGCTGCCGTTTGTTGATATTTTTTGAAAAGCTCTCTCTATTTGTTTTCTCAGCTATAATCTCCTCCTGTCTACTTGTGATTCTTTCTACGTTTTCAATATTGGTGTAGGAATCAGACCTCCTAGTTGTTATACCTTCTATACTAAAGTTTTATTTCCTCTCGTGACTAGTATTTTGAATACCTCTACTTTGTTGTTCCTTTAAGCTCTGTATTTCTGTATTTGTGTAACTGTGGTGAGATTGACTTGTTACTATTGAAATGTCATCTGAATGATTTATTTTAACCTTGATATTTCGACAGCTACTCTTTGGATGAGGTAGAAGCCCTGGTTGTGCAGGTTGTTGGATAGTCTGGGTATTCAACATCTGACTTGACTCGCTACATCTTTGAACGTTTGGCTGATTTGTATGAACTTTAAAGTTATAGTCGTTAGGCAGAACATGAGGACGTGTTCCTTGACGTACATGTTGATTTAATACTGGTGTTGAGTGGGTATTAATTCCTGGCATCTGCTGTTGATTCACATTTGTTGGTGTTCTATAATGCAGATTCACATATGTAGGCATTCCATGGTGCTGATTCATATATGTAGGCGTTCCATTTGTATATGCCGATGCTCTATACTGTTGATTCATATAAGCCGAGCGCCGATTTGAGAAAAAAAGCCTCTCGTTAAGGTTTTTAATGCACCTATCTAACACACAGCTAATTTTGGTATCAATTGAAAGAAAAACTTCTAGAGCATACGATTTGGGTGGTCGTCAAAGTTTCCTATGGTCGCATGAGAACACAGACATGTCGAAATACTTTGGATTATACGGTGACATTTAACATTGAATATATCGGCATTGTTGTAAATATAGTATTCATTTTTATCTAAGATAGCTGTGACTTCATTGTTAAAAGACATCGAATCCAATAAAACGATTTTAGGAAAATTTAGTTAATTCAGAGGCATCTGTCAGATTAACCCTAAAATGTAAAAAAAATACCACATTTTTTAAGATTGTCACTGTCAATGACTTATTAAAACTCTCATATGTTTTGTTTTTATAAATTCCATATACCTTGAAAAGATTGCGACACACATCGAAGCTCAATGATGGATAATAAATGTTTGAAGACTTCTCTAAAATCTGCATTATTACACGGTATTCCGGATCTGTATCGTGTTTATCCCAGACGCTCAAAATTTATATAAATCGAGTATCTAAAATGCACAAGTAACATTTGAGTTGCCAAAACACAAGTCGTGTTTTAACATATTTCTAAATAAATTTTCGTATATGTGTTAACGAAAGACCATTTTAAGCATTACTAACGATATTGGCATGTGATATGCAAGCGGCAGACTGCATTTTGTAGAATAGTATATTCTTAAATATTATCATAATTACTCTTCATGGATGAGTGTCCATGTCTTGTGAAATGTGCACCACCTCCAACGATGCGTGGACGCATGTCCATAAATTGGCAACGCTGTATAATATATCATAATATTACAAAAGAGACTCTCAGTATGACAACTGATAGAGGTTTTACAACCTTAATGAATGCTGTAAGGCAAAGACAAGATGATGTGTTGAGGTTGTTTTTGAGTGTGGTTAATACATTAAATGACATTATTATGAACAACATAAAACATAAAACAAGACTTGCTACAGGATATAAACAAACAAACAACCACTTCCACTTGTATTTTGTCCATCTGATTAGTTAAGCCTTTTTTAACTGATTTTTATAGTTCGTTCTTATGTTGTACTGTTATACCACTGTCCAAGGTTAGGGGGAGAGTTATGATCCCGTTAACATGTTTAACCCCGCCACATTATTTATGTATGTGACTGTCCCAAGTCAAAAGCCTGTAATTCAGTGGTTGTCCTTTGTTAATGTGTTACACATTTGTTTATCGTTCATTTTTTGTATATAATTAAGGCCGTTAGTTTTCTCGTTTGAGTTGTTTTACATTGTCATATCGGGGCCTTTTATAGCTTGCTATGTGGTATGGGCTTTGCTCATTGTGAAAGGCCGTACGGTGACCTATAGTTGTTAATGTTTGTGTCATGTTGGTCTCTTGTGGACAGTTGTCTCATTGGCAATCATCCCACATCTTATTTCTTTTAAACACAACCTACCGTCTCCATCAAGTCGTATTTCTAACTAAATGTAGAGATGATGTTTCTGTGGAAACTGTTTTGTCCTCTCCAATTTGTCCCATTCCCACTGCATTTTTTCATAACGATGGAACTATGAGGAAGACAAATAAGTCTGAGCTTTCCCATGAACTGGAAAAGGAGTAGGTCCGGTAAGGGCCGATTTTTGCCTCAAACAGGTTCATCCAACGAACGATTTTGGACACTTTTTAAACACTTCAATGTCTATTTCAATTGATTCAATTAGTATATGTGAAAGATTTTAGCTGATTAAGTCATTAAAAACCCACCGATTCAAGCAAAAATATGAAAAATCTATCAAATATGCAAAAAAATCGTCATTTTTCAGATGGTTTTTGTCAAAAATGAAAGTGGCCGCATCCGTGTTCATCCTCAACCTTTATTTATGTCATGTATTATCATTAAATACAACTTACATTTCAATATTATGAATGAACACGAATGCGGCCACTTTCATTTGAGTCGGAAACCGTCTAAAATTTAACCAAAATGCTAACATTGTGAAGATTTCAGTAATTTAGCATGACTTAATGATGTTAGTCCCCGATACATGTGCATTGTATTGTCAAAAACACACCATATTTGTGTAGCAGAAGCAATCTACATTCCAATAACTAGCTAAAGGATTACATTTTCACAATTTTGCAAAACTGCTATATTTTGGGGCCAAAATGGGGTCTTACTGAACCTACTCCTTTAGAAGGATCAGTACCTAACATTCCTCCATTCGACCCCAGTGCTACCGTACTGATAAGAGATTGCATGAGTTTAGTTCAGTCATTTGATGTTAAAAGGATGTCCCCATTAGGAGACTTGGCTAAATCTTACATATGCAGGTACAATCATGCTTCCGATTCACAGACAAGGTTGTGGATGTCTTCGATCGCTATAACACTGAACATTCCATAAAATCAGCAGACCATCATAGACGATCGGCAACAACAACAACATGTACGCAAAAAGTTTATCATATCGCTGAAGGCCGAACTGTTCCAGACTGGACAAAATGTCTATCAAGAAAAAGAAAAACAAGCAAGCTCTGATTACTTTCATTGGTGATTATCTGAGCAGAAATTTGTCTGATATGTTTTAGGAGGAAAAGAAATGTTTAGTTCTTGCCGGTGCATTTTCCAATCCAAAAATAGTGCGACAACTCTCTAATGAGCATGTAATCGATCTCCCAGACCTTTTCTGTTCGCACGAAGAATCAGACACAAGAATCTTGCTTAATCATGTTAATGTTATACACTCTGATATAATCTTTCAGCAGTTAAATATAAGGGGACGAATCATAGTCAACTGTTTCGATACAGATGTTTTTGTGCTCTGTGTCCATTATTTCAAGGTTCTTGTGCTCTGTGTCCATTATTTCAAGGTTCTTGTGCACTGTGTCCATTATTTCAAGGTTCTTGTCTCGACTGAACAAATGTCGTTTTTGACGGGGTCAACTAAGTCTCTTAGAGACTGTAGAAGGTACATACCAATCCATGAGTTAAGTAAATCTCTTTCATCTTTAGTAGCTAACATTCACCCTGCTGTTCGCGCTTTAATTGCTTGTGATACCACTTCCGCTATATTTGGGTTTGGCAAAAAGACTGTATTCAAGTTGATAAGAGAATCTTCGAGTAAGTTTAGAAATCTCCAAAGCTTTTACCAGATTGATTTTTCCACATCGTTGTCAGCAGCCAGAGAGCTTATTTCAAGCTTGTATGACCCAATAGACAAATTCGCTTCACCGCATTTTGATTTAAACAAGTTACGTGTTAAACTTGCAATATGCAAAGACACAAGTTTGTTGCGATTGTCACTAAGTGAACCTGCATTCAGAGAACATGTTTTGCGGTCATGTATTCAGACAAAAATATTGATGTCCTCACATCTCGATCACCCAAATCCTTTGTCTCCTTATGAATACAGATGGAAAAAGAGTTTACATGGCCGGATCAAGGCTACTTTTTAGGCATGATGACGTCCGATTTTCTGCAAGATTTAATATATTCTTGCAAGGGGAAATATATATGTAGCAAGGCATGTATTTGTCGAAAGCAGCAGATGTCTTGCACTGAGCTTTTTCCATACCAAAATATATATTCTAAAGAGGACATCGACCTCGAAGATCAAATGAATGACGATGGTGAAGATGAAAACGACACCATTGACTAACGAAAGAGCATTTGAGCAAAGGGGCATCATAAAGTTTAATTTGCCTCACTGATATTCAATGTAAATATGTATATTATTATTAATTTTGTGTTTTTGTAATAACTCTACCAGCTGAAATAAATGGTTGTATACTTAAATGTCGTATGCTATGATAGTGGTAGTTAAAAAAGACTTGCTAGTTATCTTCGGCCTTGACTTGGTTGGCAAGCTTAAGACATGTAAATCATAATGTATTTATAACTGCCGAACTAACAGGAGACCAAAATAACATATATATTTAACTGTGCTGTAAACATGGTAAATATGCGCTTTAAAGCAGTTTTACGATATGTTTTGATATAGTTTTTCAATATTTTGTCGGTATTAACTTTAAAAACTATTTATATATGTTATTTATATAAAACCAATAGAATTTGTGTGTTTTCGATGCAAAATTAAATATTACCGAGCATTTTGCGTCATTACACGTAAAAAATTATGATTTTCACCAAAAAAAAAATCATTTTAAACACTTTTTTTTATTTTTCATTTCAGAAACAAAAAAAAGATAGCCTATAGTTTATCAAATGATATATTTCATATTATATTGCAGAAGAATTTGTTTTTAAACTGCATTTTTCGAACAATATCGTCAAATTATGACATATATTTTTTTCGCCTTTTTTGCCGTTTTTAGAAAAATGAGACCATTTCCAAATTTGACGACCAGGCAATTCTGAATGTACGATAAAAGACCTTTCAGATGATATATCATATAGCCGAGTGTTAGGTAGGTGCATTAAAAATTTCCGGATCCTTGTTTTGGCGCTCGGCTTTATATGCTGGTTTTTCCATTATAATGATTCACATATTCTGGTGTTCCATGATATTGATTCATATAGGTTGATGCTCCATTATGGTGATTCATATATATTGGTGTTCCATAATGCTGATTCATATAGGTTTGTGGATCATATGTTGTATTCATTCCTGAAGGTACATTTGGCATTGAGGTATATTGATTCATGTATGCTGTATGCATATTAATTGGTGTTCCCCTTTGTGCAATGTCTGGTTGTAATGGCACTTGTCCTGTGCAGATATGTTGTAAAACAGGTGGATGCTGTTTTGCTTGTATTGCAATTTGAGTTGTTATGGCTGTTTGTATACACATGTTTTGCCTCATTTGGGTTTCGATTGCTCGTAGCCTTTGATCAAGGAGCATGTCTTTGATGTGATTTTGTGCCATCTGATCTTGTTGGAAAAATTCTCTTGCATGAACATTTTGATTTGACGTCTGATTTTGACTTGAAGTTTCTTTCCCAGCTTGAATGGCATCAATGACAGTTTTCAGATGTTTAATTTCATTTTCTAGGTTCAGTATCCTAGTTTTTTGCGTCACTATTATTTCATCTTTCTCAGATGTTTTTATTGCTGGATTGGATTTGGTACATTTTCTCTTCTCACCTGCTTGTACTGGTGTTTTCCCTCCATTTTTTATCATTTGATTGACCTGCTGTACTATCCTCAGTGATATTTTTACTCGTTTTGCTTGGCTTTGGTGACTCAACTAATTTTATAATGGTTTCTTCTTCTGGATCCGGTTGAGATACATTTTGCCTAGACTCATTAAAAGTGTTGTTTCCATCTACACTTACAAGTTTTCTAGTACATTGTACTGTATCGCCACTGTCTATGTTTGTATCTTTATTTTTCTTTGAGTTATCTGCATTTTGTGGATGGTCTTTTTCTCTATTTGAATTAAGATCATTTACTATTTGGAGAGCCCCAATAATGTTGGATTCTTCATTAGCATCACATTCCAGATGGTTCCTATTTTCATACAACATATCATCGTTACAAAAACGGCATATATATTCAATATGTTTCAATGCTTCATCACCAATGTTACTTGTGATGTTTTCACATTCACAAAGGTACCAAAAATTACACCGATCACAGCCAATTCCATCGTCTACATATTTTCTACAGCCTGGACAGATATTGTTATCAGATTCTATATATTGAGTATCTTGAATTTTCGTTTGGATATTATTCATATCTTTGAATTGGTCAGCCTACTCATTTTCTCGATGTTTTATTAAACAAAATTTATAAGTTTGGTGAATAAAACAAAGATGTCTATATATGTTTATTTCGAGTCCAACCATACGAGTAAATTAATGTTTGATCCTTAGGGTTTCCTATTTTAAACCCTAAGACACGTACTGGTTGGACTTGTTTTATTCACCAATCAAAATGACTTTTAGAATACTTATTTTTATAAGGACAGTTTCTATCGGTTAGATCTATTTTACCTTATTCACATTGTTTGCATAATTTGGGGTTACATTCTTAATTACTTAATACCTTGTTTTTACGACCATTAGAGGAATCCGATTATTTGGTTGGATAGAATTCTTGGTGAACAATAGAACAAAATTTATATATTTTTTCTTAAGGAAATACTTCTTAGAGTTTAAGCTGTCAAATCTCATTTATGTCGCTAAGTAAGTGTCAAATAGGAAGAATTTCACAGCTAATCGATATATATCAAAAGTTACATAACATTATAGACTTTCTAATCATATCTTTTTATACAAAAAGCTTTCTACAAGAATAATTTATTGTCTACAATTATAAGAAAAATTCACTTAGTTTTATATGAAATATTAAAATTTATTTCTTTAAAACCTCAATTAACCTTCATTATACTAGCCGGACAAATAGTCAAAAACGTCTATTCATCCGGCAAGCCGGACAAATAGAATGTTTACGGTTTTTCGCTATTTGACCGGCCAAAAATATAAATGATGAAGATATCACAATGTGTTTTTAAGGAGACAAATAAAGCATGAGTAGTTTTAAAATATATTGTCCAACATCGTTTTATGACAAAGAACTCATTCTAACTCATTCTAATAGAAAAAAAAATAAGACTATTATATATTTGATTCAGATTTTTTTTATTTTCAAGGAATTTGGGGATGGGGGCAAAATACTTCTCTCTTTTGTTGTTCTGCCTATAAATTCCTGTAAGGTCAATAGTCGGGTCAATGGTTATTGGCTTCATTAGACATCTTTGATTCCAAAAGATCCTGAATTTATTGTTTCTCTGAAGTTTGGTTAAAGTAATGTCCTCACATGATTATGCACGATTCTTCATTTAAATTGTTCGGCGATTTTTAATTCATAGGAAATCATAGAAGGGTAGGTAGCGCGAGAAACCTGTCCCCAAAAGTAGGATTGTGTTTTCAATAGATTTTTTTAAATTTTTTTTTTATATTAGATACAAAAGAAAAAAGTGTGGATACCTTAACCCTGGTGTCATATTCCCAGTCCAAGCATATCAGTGCATGTTCAGTGATCTCCGTTGTAGTATAACTTAAAAATAATGCAACCAAGCAAGTCATTTTTTGCAAGTTGATATATAGTATTTTTTCCGAATTTTTAGGTTAAATCATCAATTTCACTTTGATTTAAGGCTTATTCCTCACAGTTATACATGTATACGCTATTTTTCTCGAACCACTCCTATAGAAATTTGTGTAACGCAATCACATTCTCTCTTGTTTTCTTTATAACATCTTTAAATATAAATCACGATTTCCGATTCTCAAAACGTCCATTGCATACGCGCGCTTGTTATCGGACACCTCATCCGGGACACTTTCCGCGTCACATAACACTTTAGCCTGGTATCCCGGCCCGATATCTAGCTGCGCGTTTTTGTTGGCCTTTACTTTTATGGTTTTCCTAAGTGTTACCATATTTTGCCCTTTGAGATACATGTGTACATGTAAATTAAGTCATTAAATTGAAATCCAATTCACACCTTGGTCATGTGAAATCTTAAAACTTTTAACTTTCTCACCAGGTGATTGCTGATAAGAATGAACCCTTTTATGCTTACTAATTATCATCATACTAATAATTAGATATGATAACACTGTTCATCAATTCATAAAGAAAAATAAATACAGTCTAATTTATACTTATTTATGTTAAACAAAAATTGATTAGATTCAGATGTAAAACAAACATTGCGGGACAAAATTAGTATTAACCAATCATTGACAGGCAGTACATTGATACACGCCTGGCTTTACTGACAAGATTAGCCAGGACCCCAGGCTAATGACACTTTTATTGATATTGAAGATTTGAGCATCCGCAGACGGATGGCCGGACGAATAGAGATTTTTAACGATTCGTCCGGCTAGCCGTATAATAAATTAGTCCGGAGATAAAATGGTATTATTTTGCCCGATAGACGACAATATTAACATTTTCTAAATTACCACTTTTTATAATAAAAACCTGGACAAAACCTTTATCATTAATAATAAAATGCGGTATGACTATGAGTGCTTATGAGACAACTCTCCACAATGTATTTATGGTATGCAAAGTCAATGGATTTCAACAAGGAGCCTCGGCTCAAACCGAACATCAAGCTATAAAGGGCCACAAAATGACTAGTGTAAAACAATTTAAACAGGAATAACAAAGGCCTAATCTCAACGAAAACGAGATTCAATTGTGTAAGGTCATATGTAGCTTGATATATGTATATCAGCAGTATGTGTTCAAGTATTCGGCTTAATGCGTTCCTGCCGAAGGTAAATCCAGCAAAACGTTCGAACGCATACAATTCATAACGTGTTTGTTTTCATTTTTGCATACGAACACTACTAGTAGTAAGTGGACCATTTGATAGATTTTTCATTTCCTTTTATATACAACTATTCATAACTCAATTTTATTCTGACAAAGTTGCAGAATACAATTTCCGTCAGTAAATGGTTAACCATAGGTATCATATGGTTAATTGCGCTTGCTTGTTTACAAAACATGTGAAGCACTTATTAACCTAGCTCCCTGCAATAATATTTATATAAGCGATTCTCTTATCTGCTACATCTATCTATAACAATAAGTTGTGAGCAATCGGATTGTTTATAAGCGGAATAATCACTGCGTGTACATGTATGTTTGCGGTGCATGTTGATATGTTCTAGCAATACCGTGACCGAGGAACTCGGAGGAATAATTTTCCTTAACACATGACATGGGTAAAATCTCTTTGTTCTTACTGTGCTATAATCTAGATAATGCACAGCAAAGGTGTGCCATTTTTGCCTTAAAAACGTACCCATTTTATTATAACATTCACTAAAATTCAGTACCTATAGTTATATAAATATTTAATAAAGAATGACCTATACTTATACAATATTTAAAATATGACCCATGCTTATATAAGCATTAACGTTATTGAAGATCAAATCAGGTGACAAATTTCCGGGGTTCATTTGGGAACTTCTTTGAAAGGTGAACTTCCAAATGAATTATAATAATTGGCCATTAATAATGTAAGATTCTCAATAGCATATTTATATATGATATGTAGATCATAGTTTTACCCCAAATCAATATACAGTTATCAAACGTACATGTAATTTATGCATTTTAATATAGGATGTTATTAAAAAAAAAGGGTCATTTTTATATAAAATCTCGCAAAATTATGACCCATATTTTTGGCACATCCTCGTATACCCAATAATAGAAAGTTTTTGAAATTGAATAAATGTACGTCAGAAGTTTCAGAAAACTCTCTTTGACGTCGTGGTGGTGTAACGTCGTGTTACATAGGAACATCGTGCGCAACGTTTACGTATTGTCATAAAGATTATAGACCGTGTTTGTTTTCCGTATCGAACTGCTCAGTATATCTGTTCCATCTCAAAGAACAGTAATCAAGATACAAATTTCGTTACCCATGCACGGCAGATTAAGGGCAATTATTCCCACAACGCCAAATGACTCCCACCCCTGAAAAAATATAGTCGGAAGCAAACAAAGAGTCATAATATTTTTTCATTGCAACCACAACAAAACAACTCATTTGTGCTTGACAGATCAATTGGATAGATGCCATGAGGTAAGAGATTCGTTTAATGCTATACGATAACAAGTACGTAAACCAAGCTTAGAGGCACCACGTACATGATCTCATTCACAACATAAAATTGTATTTCTTATATATGTATTTGATTTTAGGTGTTCGTTTTATTTATATATGTAGTTTAAAAGTCTTATAAGTTATCAAATGCAATCAGTAAGCAACCACATGTATTTCGTAATATTATATTATATATGTTTTATTTGAAAAGTTGGAGCTGGAACCATCCGTATACTGGAAATTTTAATTTTAATTTCCGGTATATAATGTGAATAAAGTAACGTATAAACTTTGGGTGTTTACGGTGCATGTATTAATTCAGTAAAAAACACTGACAATTAGAAGAAGAAAAAAACAAACATTGACGATAGTTTAAATTGTTATCCAATAACTGAGTACCGGCGAGAGCCTAAGATTTTAAGACTTGGATAAAACAGATCGCTCAGATTTATTCTAACAGTCCTTTTCACTATTCAGCAAACTCGATATGAAATCTCAGAACACTATTTGCAGACACAAAAAATGGAATATGCAAAAAATATCATATCTAATAAAACATCTTACGGAAAGGCTAGTAATTTCGTGGACAGTATGCCCATTTGACTGAAATGTATGCAGAATTTTTCCGTAAAATTAACTTCTAGTTTCAGCGTATCACAAGTAATTTTCACAATTTTTCTAGGTTCAGGACGATTAAGGCCTTTTCCATACCGACTGTTTATTTACAGATATCTCTTTGTTGCAATTGTGTGTTGTCTTCTAGATGTCTTTCAATATGTGTTTGTGTTATTGAGTTATTGTCTCATTGGTATGCACCACACATCTAATTTTACGACTACTAACTAAATGTATTTCAGACTGAGGAACGCAATTTAAGAAATTGATACACCTTTATGTTCCTGTATATTTTCGGGTTTCTCGAAAAATCTTTAATTCAATTACAATGCAGTAAGATTATATTGTTTTTTCTTTTCTTATTTAGGTGGGGGGGGGGGGGTATGAGGTTCCTTTGTCTAAATATTGGCGAAATTAAAAGCTGTAAAGACCCTCAACACATAGACACATATGAAAGACTAACAAACAACAGTTTACAAAACACCACATAGAAATATATAAATTCAGTATCACTCAACCATAAAAACTCAGAGGGATTGGTGCACAGATTGGGTAAGCGTATACTTTAAAAGTAGTATTTTCATATAGTATTTTACTTGAGGCAAAGTCTAAATCCAGTAATTACAGTTTCGTATATATTATGACGCTTCTATTTCACCAAAGTTGATAACTTGACAAAAATGTCCCAGATAATTGTCAATCTGAATGAGTTTACCAAGTATAATTAAGGAATGCCTGTAATATTTCTTCTTCGCGTAGCGGGTTATTTAACAGTGTGCACCACATTTTTAGGTTATTTTGAATAGACAGAAAATATCACAGTCATGTCTTATAATTTAATTCTAAATTCCATGTTACACCGTAGAAAACCATGAAAAAACGTTGATGACGTCACGGTCACATGACTAAATTATGTCTATGGGCTGATAACAAAATAACATCAGCCAATCAGAAGACGCGTTACATCCACAATTAAATTATTATATAATAGTTGTAATTACAGTTCGTCGACTGCACGTAATATTAATCATAATACATTAACGGCATATTTTCATCAGGCCGTTGTTTTTTCATGTTTAATTTGTTCAACGTTTTTTTGCGGTGTGGTTTTTGTTCATTTTTTGGCAGGCCGAAGTTGGCCTATAGTTATTTACATCCGATTTTTTTTATGTCAATACTAATGAAATAGTATGTTTACATTGTGAAGGGGCGAGGATAGAATGCACATTTAGTGAAGTTTATCAATTCATTAATTTGGGAAGCTTTTCATGTTCCCTTGTTTTGGCACGTCATTTTGTACATTTCAGTAAGAAAACATGTGAATATCTTGATGATTGGGTTCTAAACACAATACAGTTAGCTCTTTTAGTTTAAAAAAAAAGGAAGAAGTAATATAGTTGTCTTTGATTCTCCTTCTCATAGCGTTTCGAAATGGAGGTACAATCATGCATTCAGTTGCTGGTACAGAAAAAATCATCCTTTTTAAAAGCTACTATCGCCTCGTATGCTTCAACATTTGCATAAACATATATATTCAAAAGTATAGGTAGTCGTTCTTTACATTTTATGTTGTCGGTAAAGAAATGCATTTCAATGAAAAAACTACGAAAAGGTTTAATGTGTTAAACATGTTAAAGAAAGTATGTTTGTTATACATATATTACAATATTAGGATACCCATCACCAGGCCATTAACACATTTTATTTCAATAATTCAGAAACATAATAAATAAAATAAAACACACACACACACACACACAAAAACAAAACACAACAGTTATCGACTTCTTTATCTTCCTTTTTTTCTTTCCTTATTTTAAGATTTATTTTTTAGTAGTCGAAATGTTGGCATACATATATATTGCCTAAATGATCCGTTATATGATTAATTTCGAGTTTTGTTCGATTTTATTGCTGATATTTGAAATGAAAATTATCTTTTTCTAGATAACAACTTCTGGCAATATCAATCTTTAGCTTGAATTGAATTAAAAATATGTAGATATTAAGAAATCGTCATGAAGTTTATATAACACTTAAGTGAAGAATCACTTTAGTTAGATTTATATACCAAAATCACAAGTTCAAATATATATTATATTTATTGATAGTAAAATAAAGCAATCGAGTTATTGGACCAATAGCGAGCTTCCTGGTATCGTGATACTTTAATATCTTTTAATTCCACATTTATATTCAATGACAATCATCTTATAAGTAAATAAACAAATATGAAATCATAAAATTTAATAATGTATTGTTTTTTTATTGTTTATACCACATAAGTAGCTTTCACTTATCTACTCAGTGTGGGTTTCCCATAGACATTTTTTGAAGTATTATCAAATGTAATTGAACATCTTCATCTTGCAAATCAATTCATAAAAAATATGTTCATTTGTATTGTATAAATACTGTCATACTTTTAATTTACGGTCCTCGATGTCCTTCGTCATGTTCGTTTCAGTTCTGAAACGGACTTGTTAACTTGTTTTTATTCGAGAGTCAGTGATGAGTCTTTTGTAGACGAAAAGCGTGTCTGGTGTACATAATTGTATCCCTGGTATCTATGATAAGTCTATTTGCACTAACTGTATGTTTTATTCATATTAACTGTCAGTCTTTGTAAGAATTCGGCAATTTAGAAATATTTAAAAACATGTCTGAAAAAACATCGACCTAACCACCTTATATTGATGTTACCCTCATCCTGAAGTAGAAATTGTAGGTCTTTCATTTCTACTTGTCTGGTAGTTCGGTAATATCTAGATAAATTTTGGTTAGAATGATAGCAAAACACAGAGCTCCCTTTAACTGTTTATTTTTAGTGCATTTCAACTACATTTTGTATACCATGCAGATCAGGGAAAGGAAACCAATTTTATATAAATGTACCATTATATATTCTGAACTTCATGCAAAGTGATTTTGTTCGTCATGTTTTCACCAATGCCTGATTCTTAGGCATACAAATTGGCACTAACTCTTATTTTAGAAACAATGTATCTGGAACTTAAAAAAGTATTATGTAGATATAAAAAAATGTAGACTATGTCCACTGGACACTTGTATATAACTGTGGCGAGGAAGAAAAATATGTTTATCTAAAATTTAACAAATCTTTAGAATGAATTAAAATTTATCCAGGAAGTATTGTTGTAACCTAAGCAATGATATAAACGTATACAGGGCAACACATATTAAGTTTTGATATAAAACATATCAAACATATTTGAAATTTTCCTGGGAATAGATTACCTTAGCCTTTCAGAATTGTTTGTCCCCAATGCTTTTTCAACTTCGTACTTTATTTGATCTGTTTAACTTTTGTTTTAATTTTAGCATCACTGGTGAGTCTTTTGTAGACGAGACCTACGTCTGGCGAACAAATAAATCGAAAAACCTGGTATCTACGAGGTGTCGATTCTTATCACTTTCAAGTAATCCCTCTTAACAAAGTTGCTTCGGTATTGTCTGTCCTACATTATGGTATTCAAAATAAAAGATGGAAACATATTCTTTATCATGTTTATAGTACAATCTGAACATACTTGTATTCCATGACACTTTACCATCTATTGCAATCGGTTATCTTATGGTTAAACAGCTGACAAAATACGCATCTGACCTGCGAAATTAAAGCATATATGTGTTTTGAAAATTTAATGCAAATTCAAAATAAAAATTTGCGATGGAATACTTTTTTATGAGTGGACACGACATCATGACTATCCTAACCTTGTTGGTGTCTTCTGGTTATAGTATTCCTACATTTTGTATTTTACTATTCTGGCTATTACTATAAATTGCATGGGATAATATGAGAAGAACAATAGATGTTGGTATTGCAAATTATGTTGTTTAAGTCAATAGTGTATAATTAGGCCACCGGTAACTTTACCAGTGGAATTTAAATAAAAATGATTAATTTTATAATATTTATGGGGAAAAAATGTTGTTTGAAAACATGTATCAAGTATAATAATTATGTGTTATTTTTTCAGATTTTTTATATATTTCGCAGCTAATGCCTCAATGCTCTTCAACTTTGTACTTGTTTGGGTTTATAAATATTTTTGATTTGAGCGTCACTGATGAGTCTTATGTAGACGAAACGCGCGTCTGGCGTACTAAATTATAATCCTGGTACCTTTGATAACTATTAGGTCAGAGCGATAACTGAAGAATAAATGATTTGTAAATTTCGTGCGTTCAAAGTCCTGTGTCTATTTTAAACGTTTTAAAGCTGGGGCTGCATAAATACGCTTCAATGTTAGATGCTTTATGACATCAATCATTAATGAAAGTTAAGAAACATTGATGATGAATTATTCACTTTCAAGTGAATAATTCGACCTCATTGAATCCGTGTTTACGTGCACTTCAATTTGCCCCTTAGCTTAGCTAGAGATTGCTAACCCATGAATTGTGCATTTTCATTTATTAAAGGAAAAGAATTTCGACATGGAAAGTGAAACAAAGATAAATCATTTGATCGACTGATCCGATCCACAAAAATCATTCTTATACAGGTAAAAAAAAGGGGGACGAAAGATATCAAAGGGACAGTTAAACTCATAAATCTAAAACAAAATGACAACGCCATGGCTAAAAATGAAAAAGACAAACAGAAAAACAATAGTACACACGACACAACATAGAAAACTAAAGAATAAACAACACGAACCCCACCAAAAACTAGGGGTGATCTCAGGTGCTCTGGAAGGGTAAGCAGATCCTGCTCCACATGTGGCACCCGTCGCGTTGCTTATGTGATTACAAATCCGGTAAATAGTCTTAATTCGGTAGGTCATATTCATGAAAGGGAAGGGGATTTTAGTTACGACGTAAGGAAAATATCCGATATCATTTGTGAAACGGTTATTCCATAACGGTCAACCAACTCGTGATGGCGTCCGTAAAATTTACGAAGGGATGATTTCAACTTCACCATTTGGAACTTTTGGTTTAATAGCTTCCTTGTGAGCAGCAAACCTCTATCAAGAAAATCATGATAGGAAATGCAAGCACGGGAATATCGTATCAATTGGGAGATATATACCCCGTATGCAGGTGCTGCTGGAATGTTGCTACTTAGAAATGGAAAGTTCACAATTGGAAAACTGAAATCATCTCTTTTGTCGTAAAGTTTTGTTTTCAACCGACTCTCATTGTCAATTTCTAGATGTAAGTCAAGATATGAAGCCGACTTAACTGTATCTGTGGTATCCTTTATCTCTAGTTCGATTGGATAGATGCGTTCCACATAGTCACCAAATTTTGAATTGTTTAGTGAAAGAATATCATCTATATAGCGGAAAGTAGAGTTAAAGGATATTGCTAACTTCGATGATTAACATATATTTTTATCTATAATATGAAATTAAACAGACCAAAAAAAAAAATCAAATTCCACGAGTTCGCTATCTTTTTGATATATCTATATTTATGTTTATATCGCTTAAATGTCAATCGGAGGTCTTCGGAGGTCAACTATATAGTTAATTAGATGACATCTTGACAAAAATACACACGAAACGAAACTACATATCATCGATGAACATGCCCTGTTTATTTTCTTATTTTAGACTTTTTATAATTTGGATAAATGTTTCACATTGTTATAATTGAAATAGGAAAATTTTAGTCAAATCGGTGAACAAACATTTTACAGCTAGTGCCCCAAAAACTTCATTCGTCTTTTTATTTATTGCTGTTGCAGTTTGCATTCCTTCTATAGTCACAAAATGCTATATGAATCGATTCTACTTCTATGTCCATGAGACTACTTTCTATTTCAAATTCACTTGTTAAAAGACGCAGACTTTGTTGTAGACATCTATTTAAACATAGGGTAAAATAAAGAACCAAACGTGAAAAAAGACCCGAATAGACTAGATAGAATGTATCTTGCTTTACATTGAATGCCTTTATGTTTGTGCTTTATTGTAATCAAATTAATTAAAATTTCAATAATTATTTCCATTCTTCAAAGCATTTCCTTCAAATTTTAGTTATGTTACTCTATGCTTAAACTCAGATTTTATGAAAACTGTACTATTCTTTGTGTAACTGTCATTGAAACAGTCACCTAAAAAAACAAATATTCAAATTTTAATATTATGCATGTATCTAAACAATAAAATAGAATAAAAAATTGCTGATATCTATATTAGACAATATATGGGCGATTAAATTCATAAAAATCTCTCATGCAATATGTTCCTTTGTTTTTATTTGTACAACTTACGCACAGGCACTCGTCTCAGAAAAAATTCCTATATACCTTTATTTAAAGGTACATGTATATAGGGAAACAAATTCTGAGACGAGTGCCTGTGAACTTAAGGCTTGGTTGATTGTTGCTATACATTTACCTGTTTACTACAGTATCAACGTATGCTGAACTTTAATTGATCTCAAGAAGATATTATCGGTCGTAATAAAGTTCGAATAAATGGATTATCGAAAAGAAATATATCAAATCGGCTGTCAGTCGCAATCTATGTAATCCTGTTTCAAAAGACAAGCATGGAACTGAAAATAAAATATTTTTTTCTGTTATTCTGCAATGGTTTTGTTGAAGACTACAATTTTAATAAAACAACATTTCTTAAACATGTTAAACTGCTATAACTAAACAAAGCGCCATAACCCTGTAGTAAAAAACACATGTTGTGGAAATGAATTATTTTTATTGGTACGATAATACAAAAGTAACGTAGGTACTTAAAAACTATATTATAAACGGTGAAAAAATTAATTAACTGATCGAAGTTTTCACTGATTGTTGTCTGTCATATTTGTTTCTTCATTTTTTTTTCGTTTATAAATTGTTTTATTAAAACCTAAATTTATTGGTTTCCTCTTTTTATTTTGCTTTTACATTTTCATGCCGGGTTTTCTATAACTAATTAGTAAGGTGTTAATTTACTCATTCGAATAATAGTCTTATACATCCTACATTTGTCCTAGCTTACCCTAGCTTTAATCATGTACTGCAAGAAACTTTTTTCATTTGCAATACTTCTTTATTTCCTTATTCATGTTATCTTCTATGTGAAAAAAAAACATTCCTTGCATGCCTTTCATATTTTCATTGAAATTATCTTATAACTTTTGTTGAATTCTTATTTGTATGGGGTCACCTGTTACCGATCGAGTTATTCAATATGAATAGTTTCAATATTCTGCATGTAGGTGCATCCGACTCCGACCTAAATTGATTTGGATTGCCAGTGTTCTTGCAAAGGTCGGTGGTTTCTCTGAGTACCTTGGCTTTCTCCACCAATACATACGGGCTACCAAGATATAGCCGAACGGTTGAAAGTGTGTTGAGCATCAACAATCAATCAATCTGTCAGTCATATATTTTTGATATTGTTTTAATAGTTATCAAAGATACCAGGATTATAATTTAGTACGCCAGACGCGCGTTTCGTCTACATAAGACTCATCAGTGTCGCTCATATCAAAATATGTATAAAACCAAACAAGTACAAAGTTGAAGAGCATTGAGGGTGCAAGTCAGTTGTTATTCGCAGTATGTTTTGCTTGTGTCGAATAATAAGCGGACCATTTGAATTTTTTTTTTTCATATTTTTTAGATAACAACTGTTTATAACTCGGCTTTAATCGGACCAAGTTGCAGTATACAATTTCCGGCAGTAAATGGTTAACCAGAGGTACCATATGGTTAATTGCACTTGCTTGTTTACAAAACATGTGGAGCACTTATTAACCTCCCTGCAATAATATTTATGTAAGTGATTCTCTTATCTGCTACATCTATCTATAATGATAAGTTGTTGGCAATCGGATAATTTTAAAGTGAAATAATTCCTGTGTGTACATGTATGTGTGCGGTGCATGTTGTTATGTTCTAATATGCCTTGAAGGAGGATCTTAAAGGCATAACATTATTTAAAGAACTTCGACTTATACACCGAAACTAGCTATTTAAGATATATGTAATGTTAGAGGAGTTAACATGTAAAAGTATATAGAAAAGTGGAATACAATGTAACAATGTTGCCCGCGAAGTTGAGTTAGAATTTTTCACCGTTTACAATTATTACATCAAATTTCTACATAAACAATACTGAGTCTATATAATAATACCAATCTGTATGCATGCACTTAATTTTACCACCCGGCTGTGAAAAACATGGTATATACGAACATGCATTAAAACAATGAATTTCAATATACAGAAATTATAATTGTTTTACATAAAATTTAATTGTTACATCTCAATAATTAGATACAAATATCGTAACGCACGTCAGACTAAATTTAAGACAATTATTCCCTCAATGAAAACAAGTTACTCCAACCCCTTTTCCACACTGAAACAAAATGTCGTAGCCGGCAGCAAACCAAGAGGAGTCATACTTCCTTTCATTGCAACCTCAACAAAACAAAACTCATCTGTCACAGTGGCTCGCCAGATCAATTGGGGAAAGTCCATGAGATAACAGATTCGTGTAATGCTATGAGATAACAAATACGCCAAGCTTACTTAGAGGCACCACGTACAGGGACTCAGTTACAACATACAATTTTATTTCTTAAATTTGTTTTTCGTTTTAATGTCGTATTAATCTATTTCGGAAAACAGCTACGTTTTCTTTAGATTATATTTACATATAAACTGAAAATTTGGAGGAATTTATATTAGTACTCTGGAAAAATGTAATATGCTATATACAGTTGTGGATAGTATTCCGTACATTGATAATAACGTACTCATGATCATTCGCGAAAATAGACTGAAAATAAGAAATAAAAAACATACCCTATAGTGCTAAATTTCTGACTCCTACAAAAAAATCATACCCCCCCCCCTCTTTTTGAAGTTAACTGGTTGTTCCCTTAATTAGGCCTTTGTCATATTGCCATATTGACTGTTAATGTACATATATCTCTTTGTTTTAAGTAGATGTCTTTTAAAATTTGTTTTTGTGTCGTTTGGTTACTGTCTCATTGGTGTGCGCCACGTACACGCATCTAATTTTACGGTTGTCAACCAAATGTACACCAGAACGCCATAATACAGGAAATGGGTACCACTTTATGATCTAGCTGTAATTATATTGTGATTGATTAAATTTTATTCAATGAGGTTACATTATAAATTGTTTCGAAGCATTACAGACCAATTTACAGGTTAAACTTGACATAATTTTGGACACCATGCATCCTTGTTGAAGACTACATGCCTTTCTTGGGGGGAGAGGGCCTGGGGGTAGTTGTGTTTTTAGGATAATTGTTGTCTCAATGACAACCAGATGCTCCGCAGGGCGCAGCTTTATACGACCGCAGAGGTTGAACCCTGAACGGTTGGGGCAAGTATGGACACAACATTCAAGCTGGATTCAGCTCTAAATTTGGATTGTGATTAAATAGTTGACACAGCATAGGTTTCTGACACAGAATGAATGTGGTATAATGAACTTAAAATTTTTATTTTGCCTTTGAGCAATTCACTATGCTGTTGAATATTAATTCTCTCAAAAAAATTGAAGAAATTTTCTTTTTATTTATGAAATCTGAAATGAGAAAAATTGACCCCCCCCCCTCATTTTTTTTTCACATCCCCCTTTCCCTTATTCTAAAACTAATCTCAATTCAAATTTCTAATGACCCCTAGCAATAACTACTCATTTAAATATATCATAAAATCTTAAAATGTAAAAAATGTGCTTGTTATCACTGAATGGTAAAGATTGTTTTAAATTATCAGTTGGTAGTAAAAGTGAATATGCATTGTATATTGTATAAACCAATGATTTAAGTTGATTCAACTACTATTCTGGACAAAGAAAGATAACTCTAATTGAAAATTTCTTGCTATTGCGCAATAATGTGCAATTAAATATTTCTTGCTATTGCGCAATACTGTGCAATTGAAATTACTTGCCATTGCACAATACTGTGCAATTGAAAATTTCTTGCTATTGCACAATACTGTGCAATTGAAGATTTCATGCTATTGCTGAATACTGTGCAATTGAAAATTTCTTGCTATTGCACAATACTTAATATAAAAGTTTTGGATCCTGATTTGGGCCAACTTGAAAACCGGGCCCATAATCAAAAATCTAAGTACAGTCATGTTTAGATTCAGCATATCAAAGAACCCCAAGAATTCAATTTTTGTTAAAATCAAACATAGTTTAATTTTGGACCCTTTGGACTTTAATGTAGACCAATTTGAAAACAGGACTAAAAATTAAGAATATACATACACAGTTAGATTTGGCATATCACAGAACCCAAATTATTCAATTTTTAATGAAATCAAACAAAGTTTAATTTTGGACCCCGATTTGGACCAACTTGAAAACTGGGCCAATAATCAAAAATCTAAGTACATTTTTAGATTCAGCATATCAAAGAACCCCAAGTATTCAATTTTTGTTAAATCAAACAAAGTTTAATTTTGGACCCTTTGGGCCCCTAATTCCTAAACTGTTTGGACCAAAACTCCCAAAATCAATCCCAACCTTCCTTATATGGTCATAAACCTTGTGTTTAAATTTCATAGATTTCTATTTACTTATACAAAAGTTATGGTGCGAAAACCAAGAAAATGTTTATTTGGGCCCCTTTTTGGCCCTAATTCCTAAACTGTTCCGACCTCAACTCCCAAAATCAATCCCAACCTTCCTTTTGTGGTCATAAACCTTGTGTGAAAATTTCATAGATTTCTATTTACTTAAACTAAAGTTATATTGCGAACACCAAGAAAATGCTTATTTGGGCCCTTTTTGGTCCCTAATTCCTAAAATATTAGGACCAAAACTCTCAAAACCAATCCCAACCTTCCTTTTGTGGTTATAAACCTTGTGTTAAAATTTCATAGATTTCTATTCATTTTTACTAAAGTTAGTGTGCGAAAACTAAAAGTATTCGGACGACGACGACGACGACGACGACGACGCCAACGTGATACCAATATACGACCGAAAAATTTCAATTTTTGCGGTCGTATAAAAATTATAAGTTTTAAGTTAAGGACACATCAACAACACATAGACCAAAATAAAATAAAACGAACAACACCACACAGAAATATTGAGATGCAGTATCACTCACCTCATAAAAACCCAGATTGATGCGTGCACATAATGGGTACGGGTCTACTTTAAAAGTAGTATTATAGTGTTTTACTTGTAGCAAGCCAAAATCCTATAATTACAGTTTCGTGTATAATGACGCTCCTACTTTACAGAAGTTGATAACTTGACAAAAAATGTCCTAGATACATGTATTGTCAATCTAAATGAGTAAACAAAGTGTAACAATACTATAATAATAGTTCTATTACAATTCATCGACTGCACGTAATTTAAAAGACTAGACGTGATCATATTTTTAATCTTTACAGCTTCGTTCAATAAGGCGTTTTTTTCTAGTTTGAATTGTTTAACCGTTTTGTCCAGTATAGGTTATGCTAGTTTTTTGAAGACCGAAGTTGACCTATATGGTAGTTACTTACATTTGAACTTGGTTTTTTTTTCTTAATACTAGTCTACAGAAATAGTATGCTTACAAAACTGAACTGGAAAAGATGTACATTTTGGTCACGTTTATTAATAAATTGTGGTGTCTAAGAAAGATTTTATTTTACATTAATTCGTATTGGTTTTGATGGATTGTCCATTTTTGTACAGTTTTGGTCAATACATGTGGATACGTCAAACTCACTTGCCCAACACAATACAGCGAGCTCTTTGGTTTAATAATAATGAGAAGAATAAAGATTGCTAACGAGACGACTATCCCCCAGATTTCCAATGACTTGGGTTTAAGTATAACTTTGTTTTCCTTCTCATAATGTCATAGAACCGTAGATGCGTACAATCATGTTGCATTTATATAGGCAAGTGGTGAATGTTGCTTTGCCATGTACGAATGATTTAGGAGATTTGATGTTCGGAACTTGATGCTGCAACTTTATCTTTGAACCTTGGGGTACATATCGTAGCAGCTTTTTTTTCTTTTACACTATTGAGTCAGAATTTTCATGAAATATCAAAATAATTTATTGTAAATCAATATTTGGCAGTGGGTTAAAAATAAATAGGTTTGTAAATATTGCACACTTAAAAACGAAAGTGATACTTAGAATGCATGTTCAAATTCTTCCATTCTGATGAACTTTTTCATACATTTTGGAAGAGGAAGATAGTCAATGTTTTTGAGTATTGATGTGTCACCAGCACCATGGTTTAAGGATTTTCGTATTGATATACGACAAATTTCTGATAGCGTTAGCGCATTCTCTGCTCGCTCACGTAACCAAACCATAATTTGTACGCCATGAGTTCCATTTTTCATATCAGAAGCCACAAGTCTGCGAAACGATCTGGAAAATGTTGGAATTCGTCGATGACATTGTTCCACTTCCGGAAATGTTAAATTATAACCACAGAGCACCAAAAGTTTCACAGCAGCAGGTTCACACCGGGCGAAAGCGTCAACGAGTAAGTTTCTACTGTACTGCATACTGGTATCTATTAGACAGCCATGCCAAAGCAGCATTCCTGCTATGTGACTGTTACATATTGAAATGGCGGACAGCAATGGCGACCATTGTCCATCACACTGACTAAGCCTACACCCATTGTGTATGAGCTTCTGTAGAACACTATCTATAGAAGGATATGTATTTCTTTGAGCAATTCGATAATAGAATATCGCCGTCGAAAAAGGTGTTGCTTTGTATGCCGTTACTGCATTCACATCTGCTTCACTGTTTATAAGTTTGTCAACAATTTGTTCGTTGCCAACTCTGACGGCTTCGTGTAAAGGTGTCCAATTATTCTTATTTCTAGTGTTTATAAATGCACCTTTTTCACACAGCATGTAAACAACTGTGTCTAAATTGTTGTGTATTGCGCGTTGTAACGGTGTATTGCCAGAATCATCCGAAACATTGACGTCACATCCGGCAATTAATAAAGCAATGGCAATATCTGATCGACGATGATTGCAGGCAATATGTAAGGGTGTTTGACATTTTTCGTCGGTCAAATTCACATTCCAGTCAGTATCTATGAGTAGATAAGCAATTTTTATATATCCGTATTCTGTGGCCCAATGCACAGCTGTTTTCCCATTGCCATCTTTATAATCTCGGTTTCTATAGCAACCATTTCCTAAAATGTTACGAACTTGGTCTTCCTTCCCTGACTTGACTGCATCAAGTAGGAAGTAATCCTCGTCAACGTTGATTTTGTTTGGCATTTTTACAAAGATGTTGCTATCAGATCATCGTCTTCAATTTGCTTCATGTAGACTTGTTCTCTTTATATCTATTTCTTTGATAATTAAGGTTCAGCATCTACAATATAAAAATAATGATGTTATTAACTATTACTAACAAATGTTAAAAATCTTTCGTAGATTATATAGACATTTTATGAATAATTATACGTTGTATAAATAGAATCGAATCGATTTTCAATAAAAACGTATGATGAATTAATAATAAGACAAAGGTTAATCAGTTAAGAAATGTTGAAACTGAAAAAGTACACATCAATTAAGCTTATATTTGGGGTCGCATAATCACTGTCACTTATACCGTATTCACCGTTTTCGATATTTCGATCTCTGGACTTTGAATATTGCGAAATGTGACAATGTAAGACTATGAGCATTAAGCATGTTAATGGAAGAAAACAAAAAGGAAAGAGGTTGTGATAAGTGTATGCCTTTAAAAGTTAGACATTATGTGGTGACTACTTTTAATAATTCTATCTTTATGTTCAATAAACTAGCTTCATACTAGTGTTCAATATTGCAAGAAACAGTCTGAGTTTCATGTGATGGTGAAATGAAGAAGTATAAATAAATACTACCTGGCTTGTGACTAGGTCGATGAAATTAGAAAGCAGCGGTTTGCTTCATTGTGAACATTCATATTCGACAAGTTTGAATAGCGAAACGATGTATAAATATACAGATTGAAGACCTCATTGAAAAGCATCGTTGCTGAAACTTGAAATGATATTATTTACATGTTTTAACTAAATTGAATGTTTTCAATTATCTGATTTCATATCAATATTTTCTTTTGTCCTTTATAATTACTGTAATTACAATTACGGTGCTGTAAATTGATTGTGTTCGTATCTAAACTTGTTTACACAAGATGAAGCTACATCTATATATATTGTCTAATATTCATAGACATAATTTTTTTATGCAGGCATCCGTTCTGTGCCGTGTTTCATTGATCTAAATACACGTGCACTCAAAACAAAAAAGTAGTACATTCCGATATTACATAACACTAAATAGATTCGACTATGATAAGAAAATATACACATGCTGTTCAATTAGATGAAAACAAGATTGCAATAACAATAAAATAACACAACAACAAAGCTAACGTTACAAAAGTTATTGATGGATTAATTGTTGCTAGTTAACTCCACTTTCGTGATACTTTGGCTATTTTGAGGCGGACAGTTTCTGTTGGAAGACCCTATGCAACACAACAAATCAAACGGTACATTAAGGTGTAGGACAATTTTAAAAGAGAGGCAAACAAAAATATTCAAATCCTTGCAAATTTTTGACTACCATGGCCTGTATTTGGATTTATTCTGCAATATAACAGTTATCTAACAAACAAAACTCTACAAACAAATTTGTTTTCGTTTACGATACCGAAAAATATCGTTTCCTTTTATCCGGTATTATATAGTTCATGAGCTAATCAATTTTACCCCCCCCCCCTTTTTTTTCTTAATATTGTTGTTTGAGTTTAGCTTGGGTTTTGCTTTTTGTAAATATTTTGTGATAACTCAATTTATTTGTTGATATGTTCTCTTGCTACAATATCAGTAGTTGATAGATTTTGAGAAAGAGACATGAAAAATACTAAACGGATAATCACAGTGACTGTCATATTAAGTAGAAACAATAATGAATATGTCATGGATAAAAGGAAAAGCGATCAAAAGACAAACAAGATACAATTGCAAAACACAGAAAACTACAGACAGACCCACCAAAATAAAACCTCCGTTATTATTAAATCACGTAGAAACAAATGTTTAAATACTATATTTATTTGTGAAGCAGATAACGCAGATTCCTCGTCTGATTAAGAGCATTTCAAAAGTTGTCATGTAGGATATTAGACACTCCAACTAGCTAAATGATATCGTTTGAGAATTTCAAAACTTATTTTTTAAGCGTTGATAGCAGCCAATAACAATATAAGTTCATCGTCGAAAAATACATATTATATGTGTACTTACTACGGAGAAAAATGCAGCTGTTCTTCTATCAGATCTGATATTTTAAGATAATGCATGTACATGTATTCCTAGTGTATTCCTTGTACATTTTTGTACATGTATTTAAGAATATCTCTAGAAATGCACACATGTCAATTTTAATAGAAATTTTAAAGAATAAAAATAATTTGAAACAGATTTATAAATCATAGGAAAGATGTAAACAAACAATAAGATTGTACTTACGTGTTTACATTGATTTGCATCTATTCTGAACCTAATCGAAATGCGCAATAACGAATCACATGAGAAGATGGCAAAATATCAATTCTCTTAAATAACGGTGGCATTTCTCCTCTGCATGAGAATAGGTCAATAGACTAAGTAAGAACACTTCGCTACAAGACGTAGCAACATTTCCATAGACAAGAAACAGTTTCGTCGTTTCTTTTTTCTAATCTTTGATTGTTAGATAAAGAAGCGTCGGCTGGAAACTTTTTATTGATAAAGAATTCCACATCTTCATCACTATCTAATTAGCAATCAAGCGATTCTCAGTAATAATATATACGAAGTTTGAAAATAACTTTGTATAGAATATAAAAAAAAAAAAAAAAAAGATCAAAGTTTCATAACTTTTTTTTATTATTATTCTCCGATTTCCCTACCGAGCCTCGGTGTGTATGTAAGATGTTAGCTGTTTAGCTAAAGGTGCCAAAGACTGTCTTATCATTAATAGAAACGGGACATGGAAACATACATTTACCTGACGTGCAGATGTATAAATAGATGATAACGTGCTGCAGAATATTAGAAACGATAATATCTTATGTACACCTGCGCATACATAGGGCATAACCTTTATAATTTGTGCAATTTGTATCAAATAACTGAGAAAGAAAAAGCCAATTACAAATTTGATCAAAGTAAATCAAAAACCTGTGCCAAGGGCTGAATTTTTTCGTTAAATGATAACACGTAGGGTGTGCAGATATTATTATAAATGAAATGATTTGCGAAGAGAGAGTCTCTCAAACGGCAAACTAACAGCAACCCAAGATAGCAAGGCAAGACAAAGTAATATCTCTAATATTTCAGTACTTGAAATAAGTAGAAATATGGGCCAAACAAAAGAACAGCTCTAATGACGTTATTGTAATAATTTGATTTTAAGGTAACATTTTATAAATTCATGGGAGGTCAATGTCGGACGATCCGAACTTGAAAAGGACTTGTTTAAAACAGATGCAAAAATGCAATTGATAACAGCTATTAGACAATGTCGTGTATTGTAATACCCCGTTTACACTTGTACGAAATTGAATCGATCTTTATATATTTGAATCGATTTCGCGATTACATTTGAACAAGGAAAAATCGATCTGAATCGATCCTAATTTTTTTTAAATCTAGTGCGTTTACACTGTTACACTGTTTTATAAAATTAACCATTCTGACCTAAATCATGTTAATTTCATACTATCCGTTCCAAGTATATTTACATCTATACCATAACATATGGAAACCACCAAACATTATAGCTGTTATACAGCGGTTTGCTAGAAAATGCTACATAAAAATGCTTTATATGGCGTGGTTAAGTATGTGAACAGAAACAATGTAAACACCAAAATAAACATCAAATTGTGTTGTTTGTTTGTACTATAATCAATTACAATGACCAAAGGTACAAGATCAGTAAAACTTTCTTATGAAGTGAATACACATGTTATAAAATATTGTAGAAATTTGTCGCGATATATTTCGTTTAGCATGCACTGACCGGTACGGCAAGTGAGCAAGTTGTCTTTATCAGATTGTTTAAGATTCGATTATTATCATCTAAAGATAAACCGGCAAAAAGACAAAGAAAACTTACTGGGAGTACTCAAAGATTAACAATAAAAAACATATCATATTGAGATTTCTAAACAAAAATATTACTTGATCAGAATGAATATCCGTCTTATGTAACCTCGTGGACGCTCTCAATTATCATAAGGGCTTCAAATGAGCTATTTCCTCATCAATTATAACTGGGAACGTATACTGTATGTTTTATTTAATAATATTTCATATGGAACATACTAATTACTAAAAATATGTTATAAGATATACGGAATAACAGACCTTTTACACATATGTATACAAAACAAATATATAATCGAAAATACAAATTAGTTCCTCCAATTATAAATTATAAATAATAAAATGGAAAATGGAAATAGTGAATGAGTCAAAGAGACAACAACCCCACCAAAGAGCAGACAAATCAAATAAGCTTAAAAACTTAAACTTAAAAAGATGATGCCTCTTGAATAAAAAAAATCAAACGATTTTGAGATGATAAAATGTAACACATACTATCTTTTAAGTAAGTATAGTTTAAATACTTACATACCTATAGATAAAGGATGTAGGTATTTTTCATCCGTATTTCTTTCCGTCCTTTTCTGAATAAGCTTTGTTCACTGTCCTGCTTCGTATATACACTTCTAAGGCGGAAATGATTTTCTTATTTAAGTGTTTACAAGTATAAGGGGGAGGGAATATATTTATAAAACGTATAATTAAAGGAGGACGTCAGGTGTCAAATCCACGTGGACATGGTCTATAATTAGTCATTAATAGTCAATTTATGTTTATTTGTAAATAAGACTAAAATTACACAAAAACCACAGAATTTAAAATAGATAGATCAAATATACGAATTGATTATGTATGGTGGATAACAAAGTATATAAAGTGGTACTAAGCTGATTCTTCGACTTTGTTGTTTGTTTAAGATGTATTAAATCTGTTATAACTATCATTATCAAGAAAACTAAACAAACTTTGATACGATAAAAAGAAATCTTTTGTCACGTCTTAACAATCATTGTGTAATAAGTATATAAGTAAAGGCGAAGTCCAACTAAATAAAAGTGTTATGTCCGAGATTATTTTTTATAAAGTTTTTTTTTTTTTGCTTTTGCAATATGATTTTAAATTGATAGTAATTTAACAGGCACTTGAACTGAAATCTGTTAATCGTCAATCCACTTATCGAGACAAAAATGAGGAGAGTTGAGTACTCGATAAGCTAGTTTAACCCGGTTCATCTTCATATGCTTATCCCAAGAAAAAAACTTGCGGTGGTTGCTATTAATTATAGAAATGTCCAAGCATATCTGCGAAGTTGCTTCGCCTTTTTGCTTTTATTTCGAAAAAAGAATAGTACAGTCAAATCTAGTCATTTGTTTCAAAAGAATACCTCACTGTACAAGTTATTATACATTGTAACGGCAACAAAATTGTTACTTTTATCTACTTTTTATGTACGATATACTATCGCTTTTAAAGGTGTTTTATATCATTATTTAAACAAGATTGTACATGTGAATATATTTTTTTCTATCTTTAAGTGGATCAAATCCGGAACACCAATCATACAGCTTCGTCAGACTCCTTAACGGCGCAAACTTGCATATATCATTACGCACAACATCATAATTGTTAGTAAAAATCGTAAACAGATTCTGAGAGAGTTTAGAGGAATAAGTTAATCTTATTGTTGGCTTTTAAAATTGCTTGCGATATTAAACACCAAAGGCAAGTCAGCCACTGTGTAGCAATACCCGGGCTCCTTTTGTATAAGCATATGCATCCGCCACTGAATGAAGGTTAGAATTCGAAATTTGTAAATTTAATTTTTAGTGTATATGAATGCAAAAGCCATGAAGTTTTCCAAAATACAATTTTAACTTGCACAGTTTATTAATATATATATTTTTTTATATATCTTTGAGGTTGAATGTTTTTTTTACAAAAAAAAATCTTTATTCAGAGAGAAAAAAAGATACATATATACGAAACAAAAGTCTTACCGTTAGTTGGGACAGGTCATGACCATTATCAAATATTTAATTGATAGTTTATTGAAATAAATATTAGGACACTTAAATTGGGGGTAATTGAGCGGGCAATTTAACGGTTATATTCTGATGTCGTGTTTGTAACCCGTGGGCATCTACATTCATCCATCGGAGTAGCGGTTATAGATATGTTATGAAAATAGCTAATCTTTGACAACGGTACTTGTGACCATTTGTACCTAAGTTTAAAAAATCTGCTAAGATATGTCTTGCAGTCATTCTTTCACTGATAGTGAAAATACGTCGTTTGAACTTTAAACTTTTGGTTTTGATGTATAAACTGACTGATATAACATAGATTGGAAGATAACTGAGAAGAAAATAATGATATTGTAAAAATTGACAGCTTGTTTGATTCTTAAATTGTTGTTTTAATGTTTAATGTAAGAGTAACTTATCCAAGAACTCACATACATACAAAAACATAGAAAAATATTCAACGAGTGACCGAACAATTTACCGCTGATTTAAGAATGTACAACTCGAATAGTTGGATATTTCCCCATGATCATTTGGCGATTATGTAAAAACAATTACAATTGCACGGAAATGTAACTTTTTACATTTTATTTTATTTCTGATAGCAACAGCATTCGGATAATGTCTTAATTGATAAAACCTAAATTTTATATGCCAGAGAGGAGTAAAATTATAGAGGATTTCTTCCGTATTTTTCCACATGCCGCATGATGCGAAATTATCGGTTTTTATTTGAATAGGAAATCATCTCAGGCAATGTATGTACATGTATATAGTAATTTGAAACACTCTCAAAATATTAACAGTGGTATGCCCTTTTTCATTCGAAAATATATAATTCCGGCGTTAGCACAAAATAGTAAAAAAAAATGTGAAGTCGTATATTTAACTTAAACAATACTCGATCTATACCCCTCACGAAGATGTCGTTAAAATAGGTTTTTAAAAATTTCCACAGTGTATACATCGTGTATTATCAGATTATGCATAAAGCCAAATTCAAACTGAGCAAAACGAGAGAAAAAAACAAAGATCAGCAAATAACGAAAACAATGAATATATACAAACAAGGTTACCTTCAAATGGATAGACACATTACACCTTTTCTAACAATCTTAGCCTACATGCTTATTTTTTCGTGGTGATAAGAGGTAGTTAACACTAAACGTAAACCGAAAAAAGGTTGTCATTTCTTTCAAGGAAATCTTATCTTTTTCAAAAAAGCTTGTTACGTTGAAATGAAATAATTATATCAACTAGGATTATTAAGTACTAGACTCAACCTGATCAAGTTTCTAGATTGTTATCATTTAACAATATTTAGGTCTCTAATTTACTCTACAATGTGAATGTAGTTCCTTGTTAAAATTAATGTTTGGTGTCATATTTAATAATATATAACACAAATGCAATTCCTAAAAGCATATATGTATAATACCCATACATTTATATGTCCTATACGCGAGTTTTTTTTTTACAATAGAATAAAGAATGGAATGTGTCAAAGAGACAACAACCTCACCAAAGAGCAGAAAACATTCAAAGGCTGCACAGAAATATTCCTGCTAAATCATCAGCAGTTTGAATGGTTACATTTTCAATTTGACAGGGTATATATATAGGATCCCATATACCCAGAATACAAAACGGAGATAAGAATGGTAACTAATGTTAAAATAATGACACTCCAGTAAGATATATAAAATTGTTATTAGTGTTTCCCAGTGGATGAGGGTTTATGTTCCTTGTCAGTGCCATGTATACCTTTCAACCGACAGCTCAGCGGAAATGAAATACTGACAGATGATATGGGTCCATACATACACAGAAGATCCCGAATAACATAATAGTATCTGATTACATATATATATACATACACGATAACTTGTTATTATTCTGAATAGTAGTGGTAATAATGGCAGCAATAACAGTAAGAAAAACATTGTGGAATGGAACATTAATTTATCTGTCATGTGAAGAAGGTGTTCAAGATGTAAAAATCAGTTCTGTCTGCACTTAAAGTTATTTCAACCTTCACACTGTGTTTTCTATTGGATAAATTAGTGTCTATCATTGAGTTTCAAAGCAGACTCTTTTATGCCATATGGTAGGCGTTCAACCTCGGAATATTATATTTTAGACAAATTATGAATATTACAGGCAGTCGTTGTCCATCAAAAGGTCCTGAAGGACTGCTGGAATATATTTATCGCTATCAATGACAAACTTCCAATCTTATTTAACATGGAATGTTGTAGCTAAACTTCAAACAATTCCGTTTATTTGGTACTTGTCACTCGATTTGGACGTTTATATAGATCTATAATAATTATGCTGTTATATTATGTGTTTATCGTGATTCAAAGAACTTTGATTGTCAGGTCCCTGTCCTCAAAGACGGTTAGCCAAACTCTCCATTTATTTACACAAGGTACTCAAGTTTATTTTGTGCAAATATTATGGTTTTATTAATTCCTTCAATGTATACAGAGTTGAAAGCCAATTTAAAGAAAGTAAAAAAAAAAAAAAACTGTTTTTCGTAAATCAAAATATATTTCGGTACATTCATTCAAACACTCCTTTCGAGCACCTTATGAAAATTCCCGATCGTGTACCTTTAGGTCCCATCTGAGACATGCATGTTTGCAAATTGAATAGCATTTTTAAAGTTACATGCCGACAAACAGTTTCGGATCACCCCAAGTTTTTTGGTGAGGTCCGTGTTGCTTGGACTTTGATTTTCTATGTTGCGTCTTGTGTATAATATTGCTTAGATATAGGAAGATGTGGTATGAGTGCCAATGAGACAACTCGCCATCCAAATAACAATTTATAAAAGTAAACCAGTATAGGTCAATGTCACTGACGACCTTCAACACGGAGCCTTGGCTCACACCGAACAACTGACAAGCTATAAAGAACCCCAAAACTACTAGACGTGTAAAACCATTCAAACCGTGGGAAAACCAACGGTCTAGCAAGAGAAACACGTATGAATTACATAAACAAACGACAACTACTGTTACAGTACATCAGATTCCTGACTTAGGACAGGTGCAAACATTTGCAGCGGGATTAAACGTTTTAATGGTACCAAACCTTTTCCCTTTTTTTCTTGTCTGTTTGTAATTTTCTTGTTTAGCCATGGCGTTGCCAGTTTGTTTTCGATCTGTGAGTTTGAATGTCCCTCTGGTATCTCAGTTTCATCCCTTCCGGCGGCTACATGTACATGATCTAGGAGTTCGGAAACCTAAAAGAGCCTTATAATTAGAGCCCATCATGAGTCTTTTCAATAGAACCCGGAACTTCAAATATTGCTTTTTAAAGCTATGAGTCTGCATGTGCATGGATCCCAACAATAAAATTAGAATGGAGCTTGCATGGGTCCTATATGCAGAGCCGTGGACCTTGCACATGTTGCATGACTTAAAAAATAATCAAGAAATTTGCCGATTTATAGAAATTCAATGGAGCTAGGAAGTTTGCATAAAAGGGTATGCACGAGACAATATAAAACAAAAGTACGCTTACCTTTGTCTGCCAAAGCTGAGTTTAAAGTAGCTATATAGTCTGTTCAAGTTAAATTTAGTAAAATTCACCGTGACGGTCCTATTTGTTATATATTGCCGACAAAACAAAATAAAAACATTAAGTTCGGTGACATAACGATCAAATTGATCCTCTTTGTTTAATCCCCATAAGCAAACAACTTAACGATGTCTGTAACACAAAGGAAAATTGTATTGATTTTCATGTATTTTTACTTTTAAATTCATAGAATTCTATTTTTAATAGTTTCATGCAATAAAATTCATTAATTATTTATGTTTGTTTTATAATTATATTATAAAAAGAATTTAAAAATACTAAAATCTATGTAATTTATTTAAATACACTGTTGTTTTATATCTAGATACACATCTTTTGTTGTTGTTACATGCGAATACACAATTTCTTGTTAACCATGTGATTTTCTAAATATAGACAGCGAAATCCAATTTCTTTGTTTACATTTTATTTCTAACCAATCACTGAAGGGTTAACATTTTCATCGAACCATCTTGACGTCACTTCTTGTGAGAATTTGTCATAAACAAACCAGATATCATGGATGGTAATATCATTTACTTATAGCTGTTAGGTTCTGATCTTTTGATATCGTTTACAATCCTATTTTAAGGAGATGTTCTTGTTTCACTTCCCCTCTATCTTTCATAATGTCAGCTGAGTCCAGTGTTAAACTAGAAATTAGAACTGTATAAAAAAGAAGATGTGGTTCAGTATGATTTTCTTGTTTCCTTTCCCTTCTATCTTTCATACATTTGTAGTGTCAGAGTCCAGTGTTAAACGAGAAATTATAACTGTATAAAAGAAGATGCGGTACAGCATGATTGTCAATAAAACAACTGGCTCATGACTTGTTACATGAATCTTTATTTCATGTATGTGTTGTTTTAATATTATTATTGTCTGTATTTGGATCACGCCTCTATTGTGCTCTTTCCAATAAAATATTGAATTGAATAAAACAACTCTCCACAAGAGACCAAAATAACACAGAAATTAACAACTATAGTGTGGCCTTCAACAATGTGCTAAGCTCATACAGCATGCAGTCTACGTACAGCTATGAAAGGCCCCAAAATGACAATATAAAACAATTCAAATGTACATCGAAGAGACTGGGTTTATGCTTTGCCTGTATAATTTTTATAATGATACATGATACAGCAATCTTACCTACAGATGTCTGTCATCTAAATTACTACAACATTTTTCATGTACAGACATTAATTATAATAGAAATTAAGGATACCAACTATTATTTAGACAGATTAAGATCTGGACCTTCGCATTAAAAATTTGTACATGATTTTCAGATGTTTAATTCTAAAAATATGGGTCTCAATCCATCACTCTCATTTACTCACTCAGTCACTGTACATTGTACATGGTCAGCAGTATTTGTCACCTACATTTTTTTCTATAAAAGCATATTTTGTTGGCATTTTGATATGGTCGATTTTTACAAACCATGTGTTAAAAGACATATAAATGTCTGAATTAATTTTAAATTTGATCTTTATGGTCATAGAGTTTTGTCTTGTCTGTTGTTTTTGTTTGCGTTGTTAATCATGCTTTTATTCATGCTATTTGTTCCAAGGTTGGTTAAACTCCAACCAGAATTAATCCAGCATCAACTTTTGGTATAATGAAGTTTTATATATGAAATATGAAGTAAAAATCACAAGTGGCAAATAGTTACAAAAATGTACATGACTGGCATTGTACATTTGTACATGTATTGTAGGGCTATACTTTAATATTGTATTATTGATTTAGAAATACATGTATGTAAACATTTTTGGGGAAAGACGGCTTCAAGCCGTCAATTCCCTAATGGGGTTGGCCAGAGTATCATTCCCTCACGTCAATCATTTTGTTTGATAGTTTGGAAACCCCCTCAAAATGTCATACTGAAATTGATGACAAGGAGAACAGATTGACTTTAAATACATTTTTTACACATTTCCCTTCTGTTTCTCGTGAAATTATCGTATATGGAGCTTTCCCTTACACTATATACGTTTCTTTTACAGTCTGGAAAAATCAGTATTACGAAATATTCTAAATATATCTAACCTAGTGACGTCATTGTTGGAATGCCACACAGGGATATCCTTTATTCATTATAAAAACCAGTCACAGTATTTGTATACTAATTTAAAATCCGTATTTGTTAAATGTAAACCTAATGATGTTTGCTGTACATTACTGTAGTGTAGATCATTCACACACCAACATGCAATGCTTTAATCTGAGGCTATAATCAGATAATTTGTAGGTTAACTTTCGCGGTAAACAATGTCAATGGGGATACATGAAATTGGGGAGAGAAACGACAGTTTTCATTGTTTCTATAAAGTTCTGTTTTTAGAATCTTCCTCCAATTCAGGAGCACCTCCATTGATGAGTAATTATACACTAAAATCAAAGTAAATGTTTCTGAACACTTAAAATGTGACATTTAGTATATGATAAGTAGTCTTCTATATAAAAAAAAATTAAATGTTGCTTTTTGTAGTTTATACCTATTGAGATTGGGGAGAGCAACTGCAGTTTTCATTCTCACTTTCTGTAAATTTATGTTTTTAGAATCTTTTTACAATTAAGGAGCACCTCAATTGATGAGTAATTACCCACTCAAATGAAAGTTAATGTACCTGAACACTAAAAATGTCACATAAAGTATATATATGATAAGTAGTCATCAATTAAAAAATAATTTTGTGTACCAACATAATTATTGTAGTGGTCATTTTTTTTTTCATTTTTTTTTTAAATATTGCTTTTTGTAGTTTAAAGCTATTTATTCATGAATTTTACAGATATATCAAAATATGGGATCTGGAAACAAACTTCACACAGCTTATATCAATCGTATTTGATTATATACTGCAGCTGTGCTATTTGAGCAGTCAAATTGCATTGACCGTATATTCATATGTGATATACAGTCACTGACCGTATATCACTTTGTTTATGACGTTGACAATGTGTTTCCGTAGAGTTTTATTTATGACGTCAATAAAACATACAGGTTCGCGGAAATTTTACGTCTTCCGTTGAAAATTAAGAAATTATGTTTTTTACCCTAAATGCTTCATTTAGAACAGTTATAAGAGTTGCAGTATATAAAGAATAACCATACATTGTATGGTTATTCTATATTTATAAGTACATGTATCCCTGTGATGAGAGTTGTAACTGGGAACTTTATCAATGGAAAATTAAAACTGAATAGATTTTTCAGTCCTCACTTTCTTGAGAATACTGTCACAAAAAATTGAGAATGGTCTTAGCCTGCCGTTCAGTTGTACATAATTAAAATTCTAAAATATATTGTAGTAGTTGTTAAATTCAATTGAATTTTAGATAATTAACTCTCAACTTTAATCAAATGTTTTGATTTAGAAGGTGCAGATCTCATTGGTCCAAATTGTCTCTATGATGAATTCTTGACTAAGGAAATGAAATAACAATAAACAACAATTAGTTTCATTATTGTTAGCCTTTCTATATGTTCTAGTTGTTCTTTTGCTCATTCTATGTTTGTAGACTATCAAAAGATACCCCCCTAAAAATTGAAACAATGGCCGTCTTTTCCCTCAGAGCTCTTCAGCTCTTTGATTTTTAAACGTGGTTACATGTATGACTTACATTTGCCTATATCATGTTTATTGATAGTTAGTCATCGTAATAATCTGATACATCATGTGGATCATGGTCAAGAAGGTGATTTGTTCTTGGGATATAAATATATACATGTACATGTATAATATAGAGAATTTCATTGAGACATGTTTTTTTTTTCTTGTTTCAGATACCTTGTTCCAGCTCAGAGTGAGTATACAATTGAAATTGAAGTCTTCTCGGCAGTGTTCTGAAAAACAATGAACATGGTCATGATGATCATGATGGTGAAAAATGATTGAAAATGAAATTTATTCAAAAATGGATAGATAATGTTAGCCATGAGCACTTCATGAATAGACAATATTACATTTTTGTACATCTTTAATAAACTGTGACTGTAAATAGATATTTTTTCTTTAAAATTTTGTTGATATGATCACTGTTAGCACATGTACAAGCTGTTGAAATCAATGTACATGTACATGTATCTCAAATAATTGGCATAAAACTTTCAATTTAAAAGCTTATAAAATCTTATACATGTTATAGGGTACGAGATAGGACTTTGGGTGGATGCTGATTTCTTAATTGTTTTACAGATTTTAATCAAAATGTGATAAATTCTTCCTAGTCAGGGGTATTACTTGTACAAGTGTATTTTATTTACTTGAAGAAGTATAAAAAAATATACACATATAAGTAAATAAATAATGTTTGAATAATCTCCCCTTAATTTTCTAAAAAAATTACTTGTATAAGTAAATTTTTCTTACAATCCCACAAAATCCTCAAGTTTTGAGATGTAAAATCATGCCTTTAATGATTTTTCCCAGATTTGCTCAAATTTTTTCATTAAAGTTCAATGTTTCATCTCAATAATTCATCAAAGAAACTGATTGAGCAAAGATCTTGTATATTTGCAAGGCAATAAAAAATTGCTCCTTTGGGGCTTGTAAATGAGCAGTGTTATATAGATAACAGACAAATGGGATTTTCATTGTCCATGAAATTACACTTAAATGATTAGTAAAGACATCTGTAAAGGGTACTCAAATTAAAATTCTATTAGAGCAAAGAAATCTTAAGAATTCAAGAAAAGAAGAAAGGATGATTTTTTTACTTATACAAGTAAAAAATTCTGAATGCCTAAGGGACATAACTAAGCCAATTTTTTTTTACCTATACAAGTAAATAAAATTCACTTGTATAAGTATCCTACAAATTAACTTATATGTGTATATTTTTTTTTTACTTCTTCAAGTAAATAAAATACACTTGTACAAGTAGTACCCCTGACAAGGTAGTGTTGTTATGTGTATATGTACTATATGTACCTCTTAACAATTTGATAAGGTACATGTATGTATACCATGTATACATAATTGTGTTTTTTTTTTAGTTTACTACCAAACAGTTAGGGAGGTTAGCTACCAAGGCTGAAAAAGAACAAAAGAAGGAACAAGCAAAAGTTAAAAAGGTAACTTACTTAAAACAAACACAGAGGGAAATGACAACACAACAATTTGTTAGTTTAGAAATACAAAATGTAGAATAATTCTCAAAATTTGTTTTTTCTATACTCAAAATTTGAACACCATTTAGAAATGAAAATGAGTTTTACTCTGAAGATTATGGAATAATATTACAATTACTTTATCAGGAACAAACATGGTTAATAAAGGCAACAGTAGTATAACGCTGTTCAAAACTCGTAAATCCAATGGACAAAAAACAAAATCGGGGTAACAAACTAAAACTGAGGGAAACACATTAAATATAAGAGAACAACGACACAACATTAAAATGTAACACACAGAGAAACGGACTAAGCATTAGACAAAATCCTATGAGAATAACAAATATAACATCAAAACCAAATACATGAATAAAACCAAATACATGAATTTGGGATAGAAAAGTACCGTGACACGTCTTATCATGCTTATAGTAATGTGAATTCACACTCAAAAATAAGAAAAAACAAAGGACACAACGGAAACACAATTTTAAAATTTAACACACACAGAAACAAACTATAATATAACAATGGCCATATTCCTGACTTGGTACAGGACATTTTTAAAGGAAAAAATGGTGGGTTGAACCTGGTTTTGTGGCATGCCAAACCTCCCTATTTTATGGCCAGACAGCATGACTTTGGACTGTACATGCAGTGCATGCACAACATGTGGTGGGTTGAACCCTTTCTTTTTTACTGATCTATAATACATGTAATAATGTTATAAAAGTATAAAAAAACAATCAAAAGTCTAGATCTTTACAGTGCACTAGTAACAGAAAAAAAATACTGTCTCGCTTTAACTGGAAACTGGCTACTGAAGTCAAAGCTAATAGTTGAAATCTATCGCTAAAGTAACAAAAAATCAAATACAACACTCTTAACAGGTTTCTGAAAGTCTCTTCATGAAATTAAAGTGAAAAGGCCAGTAAGCATTTTCAGGTCATTGAAAAAGGGTAGGAATACACTTTTACTGTCAGTCGTCAAACAGCAATTTTTGACTAGCTTTTGTGTCAAATTGGTTAAACTTTTTCTGTGATTTGTCAAAATATCATTGTTGTGATAGTTAGAGGTCTTAAACGATTTGAATACCATTGTAAACAATTTTTTTTTAGAAATGTATCTGTCTAAATCAGTTCATTTTTAAAATGTTTTCAAGATAGTGTACATTTTTTTATCAGACATCATAAAATACTATTAATGTCATTTGGCAAGATTTTTTACTGTTACTTGCCATAAAGGTACCCCCATTTACAACCATCTAGAAAGAAACAATTGTTTTAGCTTGCATCAAATGAATATTATAACTTATTTAACTGGAAAATTACAAGCTGATAACCTCAATATAGCTTTTGCACTAATTATATAGTAGTCTTTTAGTTTTACAGGTACACATGTACCAGAAATATTAGTCAACTAAAATTTTAATACTTCTAAAATATATTTAAAATTTTAGTCTCTTATCACATGTTACGTGCATCACAGGGTGCAATAACTGAGTTCAAGGTGAAAAACATTAGTTTTCCTACATTTAAATTCTAAATTCTTTTTTCTCAGGCAATAGCACAGAAAAATATAGAAGGAGCTCGAATATATGCTGAAAATGCAATTAGAAAGAAGAATGAAAGCTTAAATTATTTACGAATGGCAGCAAGAGTAGATGGAGTGAGCTCTAAAGTACAGACTGCATTAACAATGAAAGGGGTAAGCTTTGAAATTGAATTGTTTTTTTGAAACTAAATGCAAAAAAAAACACTGTACCCATAATCATGATAAAAAAATTTAAATGGTTTAGATGGTCTCTTAGATTATATTTGGTATATTTTGATTTTGCGATGTATTTACAACTTAAGATGCAATGTATCAAATGTTTACCACTTTGATTATAAAGCTGGGAGAAATATACCGGTATGTTGACCTATAGTTGTTAATTTCTGGTTTATTTGGCCTCTTGTGGAGAGTTTATTATACCACATCTTCTTTTTCTATATATACAAAAATTCTGGTTGATAGTTTTCTCATGTGAAATAATCAATTTGATTTTACTTGGGAAATTGCAGTATATCATTGCAACAAATGTTTCAATTTCAATTACAGAAATGCACAAGCTTTAATGTAAACTTTTTTCATGAATCAAGGGTCTTATTTCTTACTTATTATATCATGTATATGCAGTGTACTGATACAGTTATATGTTTGAAAATCATTGAAAAGAGTAAATATATATGAGCCAAAATAAATAGTCAGGTTTGCACGTAAACTTTTATAATAATCATTGTAATTTGATTCATATTCAACCATAGAAATAAAGTTATCAAATTATCTTGTTTTCCAATATTTATGTAAAATTGTCCAGAAAATAGTTAAACTTTTCAATGAAAGATCTCTGCTTTATTTTGAACAGATTATGAAGAATATGGAAGGAGTAACAAAAGCATTAGATAAAGCCATGTCATCCATGGACTTAGAAAAGGTATGTATTTTAGTTTTATATGGCTGGAAAATATAAGTCATAACAATTTATTTTTCTTCTTTTCTATCTACTTTAGGTATTGATTATGGGGTTTACTGCATTTTGATCAGTAGAGTAGATAATTTGTTCACTGCCAGTTTAATTTATTTGTGATTCAAATGAAGTTTGAAATCCTTACTGATGAAAACTTTCGATATGCATAATGTGAATTGAATGTCAATTTACCTCAGTGTGAGGCTAGTAAAGGAAAAACAATTTGTTGTTACCATGTATGGTATAAAATGATTTTAAGGGATATGTGCAAAATTTTTCATTTTTTCTATCCCCAACTTGGGAGTTGGTAAAACCATTAAGTGTAAATTTATGTTGTATTTGATTAAGCTTCACTTGGCTGGCAAGGTAGAAAAAGCCTAAACTGTCTGATGTGTAGTGTAGGATAAATAACTGGAAACATGTGAAATCTAACACAGAAAATAAGTGAGAAAATATTTATATAATAATTGTGACAGAATTTTTGATAGTACTAAACATTGGTAGAATGTGTGCTTTAGTTTATAATAGGAAGTTAAAGCTATGTCCAGGCATGGTATTTTGAAAGCTGACCAATGTTTATAAAGACATGAAAGATGACATTTCTCTTTTTCAAAAGGGTTTATTGATTGACTGGTGTTTGCTTTATGCCAAGTCAGCACAAAAAGTCTAAATAAGTGTGAGGTTTTTATTATGCCAAGAGGTAGCAGAGGGGGCATTAAGTTTTATCCCTGTCCATCTGTTTGCCAGTATATCCCAGAATTGATTTCCATTCTATGACTTTAGTTTGCCTCAACCAAATGTTATGAAACTTATACACAATGCTTAATACCACAAGACACAGATCAAGTATACCTATGAATAATTGCAGATAATGTATATTAATAATTTTTGTTCTGTTTCAAGGTAGAACAAGTGATGCAGAAATTTGAGAAACAGTTTGAAGATTTAGATGTTAGAACTTCTGTAAGTGTTGTTAAATAAATCTTTTTATACCACCCAATCTCTATAGTTTTATGCATGCAGATGCTTATTAATGTGATTTAAAAAAATCAATAGCATATTTTCCTTAGCTTTTATGATATCAATGGATATGGGATATTTAAATATACATGATGGAAATATTTATATATGCTAATGAGAAGGTACCAAACACAACAAAAAGCCAACTGGAGGTCAACATAAGGTCATTGGATTGGTTGGTGTTTAAAGCATCTTTCAGTTTTAATTGATCGGAGAAGCTAGAGAAAATCACCAATCTTTGGTTGAAAAACTGACAAGCTACATGTAATTAGTCAATTAAGATCGATGAAGATTGGAGTTGAGCACACCTGCTGCATGTTTGATTCCAACTCACAACCTCAGTGCCTGACAAGTTGTTATACCATATTCAAAATTGTGACTTGCATCAATCTTCTTATAAATCAGTCTTTTAGATGTCTACATCATTTTTATTTTATGAAAAAAAATATTTATACTTCCATGATTACAGACTAATACATGTTTGTCAAAGTGCTATATAAAATTGTAACCATGACCCTATTTTTTTATTTTTAGACATTGGAAAATTCTATGGGAGCAGCAATGACCATGTCAACACCTCAGGATCAAGTAGATCAATTAATACAGCAAGTAGCCGAAGAGGAAGGCTTAGAAATGATAGATCAATTAAAAGACCTCAATCCTAGCACATCATCTATCAGTTCATCTAAAACAACAGAACACCAAAAAGAAGATGATTTATCAAGAAGGTAAATCAGCATTTAATTATTGTCCATCATTTTGATCTTACAGTGAGGGTTATGTAATATGTTCTGTCTATTAAATGGTGTGAAATAGTTACTACTAAATACAAGTATTTTGTTGGGGGACACACTCAATGACATTTGTTCTGTACCAGCATATTCCTGACTTGATAGAGAGATTTTCATACTTAGAAAATGATCAATTTAACCTGGAATGTGTGAACAAAGGAACAGACATAATAGGTGAAAATGTCAAAATAGGGGGATATGTAAAAAAAAAGCTTGAAGCAAATGTAATACAAACTGAATTTGATGCATTTGATCATGTTGATACACATGTCCTGATTGACCTTCATCAAGAATGGTGATGGTTTAGGATTTGGAAACCTTAAGATGTTTTTAACATGTTAAACGAACAAGGAACTATATAGCTATCAAATATAAAAAAAGAATATATCAAACCATGCTCTAATATTCTTTTATTTACTCTTTTTTTCCCTTTTTTTCAGATTGCAATCCTTAAGGAATTAATCATGGACTGTTTTACATAGTTTAGTCTGCATACTATTTATACTGTTACACAAAGGATGATGGACAATAATCATATCTAAATACAATGTATTTATTTCATATACCTTTGTGTGATAATATTTAGGGATACAATTACACAGCCAAGTAAAAACAAAATGTCGATATGGCTGTGCATGATTGTGTGTAATTTTTTTCTGACAAGATCTTACATTTATTTTGCATCGCATAAACAAAACTTCTTGATGAGATGAGAAAAGAATGGAAAATTTGGACTTTGAATATATGAATATAGTTTGTATAAGAACTGTCAATTTTTGTTTCAACAAAGCATTGAGAGTATTAACCATTGTTAATGAATAATTTTCATATTTTTTTCAAAAATATGTATATAAATGGAGATATCATAAATTTTTAGAGATTTCATATTCCGAAATAATTTCCTCTATGTACAAATGATTTTTTATAAGCTGAAGTAAATTAGCAGATTACATCTCAAAAGCAAATCTTTTTAACAATCAAAGAATTTCTAACAACATTTTATCATATTTTTATTAGATTAATTTGGGATCGGAGTTGGGGGCAAATTTTCTTCTTTTTCTATTATACCATAATTTGTGGACACTTCATGCAAAAATTTAATAAAAGCTTGAAATCAAAATGTTTTTTGTTTTTGTTGCTCTTAAATTTATGTGAAACAATCTGTGCAGTTAGTGTAAACATATTTTATTAATTATATTCAGGTACATACATAGGCATTTACATAATAATACATGTGAAATAATTAATAGGATCCAGAAACAAGCTCTTAGCTTATATTAATCCGTTTCTGTGCAGTTCGGGATTAGAATCTAGCATATTTTTTTTTAATAACTGTTCAACCATTAGAGTGGGATTGATAAAGTACCATTTTCATTATAAAATTATCTTAATTGCAAGAGTTTTTTTGATTTTTTTTTTTTAATATGATAAAAGCATTATTAAGAACTGTCCATGAATTTACTATTTTTACCTTGCACATTTTTTGGATATAATGTAGCAGTATGTTGTGAATGTACGTTTCAATTTGTTTTTTTGAATACCTTTTGCTACATTTGTTATTATATTATCTACTGTTGAATTTTAATTATATATGAAAATAATCATTTCTAAAATAGTTTTGTAATGTTTATTAGTTTATTACTACATGTACTGATGAATTCCAAGGGGCTTTAGGGTTGTACTCCATCCATCTGTCTGACTGTCTGTCCATCCTTCAATTCAGCAAATCAGCTTTTAATACACACTTTTTTCTTCATGTTTAAAGATATTGATTTGATATTAAGTGTTTTGCTTAATCATGACAAGTTACAGATCAAGTTCGAATTTTGTTCTGGTCTGATGATTTTATGCAGAGTTATGGTCCTTTGACTTAGAAAATTCACTGTCATAATCAGTTTTCAACACTTTTTTTCGTTATGCTTGAAGATAATCATATTTACTTGATATTTGTTATATAGTTTACACCCTGACAAGTTATGGATCAAGTTAGAATAGAATTCTAATACAAAGAATTTTTAACTTGTAAGGGACTATACATTGCCATGCAATACTCACAGAATACTTGTTTTAATACCAGTTAAAGTTTATTTTTTATTTATAGAGGTACATGTAAGACTGGTATAAGAAATGCATTTTCTTCTGTTTCTTCATTTTTAGCTCACCTGGCCCAAGGAGCCGAATGGTTCTTTTCTCATCACTTGGTGTCTGCCTATCTTCAGTCGTCATCTGTTTATTATTTTTATAAAATCTACACTGAAATAAAACTTGGCCACAATCACCATTGTGTATTTATTAAAAAAAAATGTGTCCTATGACCATCCTACCAAACAAGAGACCCACGTGGATAAAAACAGAACATAGACTGAGTCCTACAAATTAAAGTATTGCATGTTTGAATCATCAACATCAAACATAATTATGTTAAAATTTCACAAATACCAATTCTTAATTAGTGCACAACCTCTGAGAATGATTTAAATAACCAGTGAAGGATACTCCTGCATCTACGTAGTGTGGCATTTCCACAATGACGTCACTATTAAATATAATGTAGGTTGGATATATTTAGAAAATCTCGTCATACTGATTTTTCTGGATTGTAAAAGAAACGTAAATAGTGAAAAGGAGAACTCAAGATACGATAATTTCGCAAAAAACAGAAAGGTTATGATTAAAAAAATCTATTCATGTGTGTGTTTCCTTCTCATCAATCTCAGTAAGATTTGTTGGGGGTTTTCCACACTATCCAAATAAAATGAATGACTTGAGGGGATCTCACTCTGGCCAACCCCATAGGGGATTGACGACTTGAAGCCGCTTTCCCCAATAAAAATCAGTCATGTAGTTACTTGGTTATATTTTTGTAAAAATATTCATTTTAGTTGAAATACTTCATTTTTTTAGTGGGAACTCACTTTTGTCCATCAACTGCCTGTAAATTCACAAATCTTTTTTTATGCCCCACCTACGATAGTAGAGGGGCATTATGTTTTCTGGTCTGTGCCTCCGTTCGTCCGTCCGTGCCTCCGTTTGTCCGTCCGGTTAAAGTTTTTGGTCGAGGTAGTTTTTGATGAAGCTGAAGTCCAATCAACTTGAAACTTAATACACATGTTCCCCATGATATGATCTTTCTAATTTTAATGCCAAATTATAGTTTTGACCCCAATTTCATGGTCCACTGAACATAGAAAATGATAGTGCAAAGTTCAGGTTAAAGTTTTTGGTAAAGGTAGTTTTTGATGAAGTTAAAGTTACATCAACTTGAAACTTAGTACACATGTTCCCTATGACATGATCTTTCTAATTTTAATTCCAAATTAAAGTTTTGACCCCAATTTCACGGTCCACTGAACATAGAAAATGATAGCGGGAGCGGGGCATCCGTGTACTATGGACACATTCTTGTTCACAAATGTTCTATAATACAAAATCATTATCCTCGTTCAACCTAATTTAAAAAGTATGCCATGATAAATTCGAAGAATTATTTTCAAAATGTAAGAACCTTTAACTGGCTTTATATCATCTCCTTTCAAAAGTGTAAGCTTGAAGACTAAAAAGTAAATTCGTCCTCCATATTATTTATGTTCTGCCATATATGCATACATGGATAAGGTGTTTACTATAACAGAGAACAATGGAAAAAGACTAGTTTATAACCGAAAAAATATATATATTAGGATAAAAGATAATAATTTGGTGCTAAAATTTTAATAATAGAGAATAACGGGATGGTCAAATAAAAAGGATGTATAAAAAAATGGGATATTAACATATTAACAACGATTGGTTTTAGTTTAAAGTTGCATTAGAATGATTAGTGAAAACTGCAGCCATATCGTGGCGATGATAACACATACATGATACAGACTCATGAACAAAAATAAAATAAAGAATAACAAAAAGAACATTGATGGATTAATTTACTGATGGTCGTTGATGACACTTTAGTTCTTATTGGTGAAGGAAACCGTAGTGCCTAGAGAAAATATCATATGCAGATGAATTGGCAATCCTTAAAAGTACCATAAACCCGACTCTCATGAATATAGTTCACCAACATACATACGATTTAGCACACAGTAACTAGATATAGGTGTGACAATAAGACGCATTTATACCTAATAATGTCTGTTTGTTTAGTTCACACATCGTTGTCAATATAATGGAATTAAATGCGACTGTCATACAAATGAGGATTTTAGCTAGCTATAAAACAAGGTTTACACTTATATTTTCTATTTAAGAAAATGCCTGTACCAAGTCAGGAATACGACAGTTAATAATCCATTCGATTGATGTTTTTGAGCTTGTTATTTTGCCATTTGATTAGGGACTTTCTGTTTTGAATTTTCCTCAGAGTTCAGTATTTTTGTGATTTTACTTATTTCTGATGCTATGAGATATGATAATTTTCATGAAACAGGATAATTAGTTGTAACGAACAATCGTGTTGTGTTCCTCTTAGACTTAATATAGCACAAGTTATGCAAAGGCTATAAAATGAAAATTTAATGATACAAAAACAAATGCAATATCTATAGTTAACAATTGTCTTGTGTCTGCATGAGAAACTGATGTGATAGTTTGAATTTATGAGAGGAAAATTCATCACATAAGCACAATACAATTTGTATTTGTCTATTTCTCTGTCTGGATTTGTATTGCAACTTTCAAAAATTGTTTGTGTCTAATGTTTACAGAATTTCACTCTCTCTCTCTGTTTGTTGTGTTAGTCAATGTGTCAATATAAGCAACCGAGCTTAGCTATTATCCTAAACATAAAGTCCAGTTTTTCTAGAACCTGAATGTTTACCGTAATAAAAAATCCATTTATCAGTAGAATACGAAAACTAGAGGCTCTCAAGAGCCTGTATCACTCACCTGATTCTACTTGGGTTTTTGAAATCATATAAAAAAATATAAAATTTGGCTTAAAGTGACAACACAACCTCATTTATAAGGAAAGGAACATGTTAAATTTCATTCAAAAGTCCCCCACTGGTGGCCATCTTGGATGATGGATCGGCTACAAAGTAACAACACTTGGTCAGCACCTCATAAGGAACATTCATGCCATGTTTGGTTTTATTCCATTCAGTGGTTCTCTAAAAGTAGTCATTTGTATGCATTTCCCATAGGGTCCTATTTTAAACTAAGTCCCCTGCTGGCGGCCATCTTGGATGATGGATCGGCAACAAAGTTACAACACTTGGTCAGCACCTCATAAGGAACATTCATGCAATGTTTGGTTTTATTCCATTCAGTGGTTCTCTAAAAGAAGTCATTTGTATGCATTTCCCATAGGGTCCTATGTTAAACTAAGTCCCCGGCTGGCGGCCATCTTGGATGATGGATCAGCAACAAAGTAACAACACTTGGTCAGCACCACATTAGGAACATTCATGCCATGTTTGATTTCATTCCATTCAGTGGTTCTCTAAAAGAAGTCATTTGTATGCATTTCCCATAGGGTCCTATGTTAAACTAAGTCCCCTGCTGGCGGCCATCTTGGATGATGGATCGGCAACAAAGTTACAACACTTGGTCAGCACCACATAAGGAACATTCATGCCATGTTTGGTTTCATTCCATTCAGTGGTTCACTAGAAGAAGTGATTTGTATGCATTTGCAATAGGGTCCTATGTTAAACTAAGTCTCCCGCTGGCGGCCTTCTTGGATAATGGATCAGCTACAAAGTAACAACACTTGGTCAGCACTCCATAAGGAACATTCATGCTATGTATGGTTTCATTCCATTTAGTGGTTCTCTAGAAGAAGTCATTTGTATGCATTTCCCATAGGGTCCTATGTTAAACTAAGTCCCCCGCTGGCGGCCATCTTGGATGATGGATCGGCTACAAAGTAACAACACTTGGTCAGCATCCCATAAGGAACATTCATGCTATGTTTGGTTTCATTCTATTCAGTGGTTCTCTAAAAGAAGTCATTTGTATGCATTTCCAATAGGGTCCTATGTTAAACTAAGTCCCCGGCTGGCGGCCATCTTGGATGATGGATCAGCAACAAAGTAACAACACTTGGTCAGCACCTCATAAGGAACATTCATGCCATGTTTGGTTTCATTCCATTCAGTGGTTCTCTAAAAGAAGTCATTTGTATGCATTTCCCATAGGGTCCTATGTTAAACTAAGTCCCCCGCTGGCGGCAATCTTGGATAATGGATTGGCTACAAAGTAACAACACTTGGTCAGCACCACATTAGGAACATTCATGCCATGTTTGATTTCATTCCATTCAGTGGTTCTCTAAAAGAAGTCATTTGTATGCATTTCCCATAGGGTCCTATATTTAAACTAAGTCCCCTCCTGGCGGCCATCTTGGATGATGGATCGGCAACAAAGTTACAACACTTGGTCAGCACCACATAAGGAACATTCATGCCATGTTTGGTTTCATTCCATTCAGTGGTTCACTAGAAGAAGTGATTTGTATGCATTTGCAATAGGGTCCTATGTTAAACTAAGTCTCCCGCTGGCGGCCTTCTTGGATAATGGATCAGCTACAAAGTAACAACACTTGGTCAGCACTCCATAAGGAACATTCATGCTATGTATGGTTTCATTCCATTTAGTGGTTCTCTAGAAGAAGTCATTTGTATGCATTTCCCATAGGGTCCTATGTTAAACTAAGTCCCCCGCTGGCGGCCATCTTGGATGATGGATCGGCTACAAAGTAACAACACTTGGTCAGCATCCCATAAGGAACATTCATGCTATGTTTGGTTTCATTCTATTCAGTGGTTCTCTAAAAGAAGTCATTTGTATGCATTTCCAATAGGGTCCTATGTTAAACTAAGTCCCCGGCTGGCGGCCATCTTGGATGATGGATCAGCAACAAAGTAACAACACTTGGTCAGCACCTCATAAGGAACATTCATGCCATGTTTGGTTTCATTCCATTCAGTGGTTCTCTAAAAGAAGTCATTTGTATGCATTTCCCATAGGGTCCTATGTTAAACTAAGTCCCCCGCTGGCGGCCATCTTGGATGATGGATCGGCTACAAAGTAACAACACTTGGTCAGCACCCCATAAGGAACATTCATGCTATGTTTGGTTGTATTCCATTCAGTGGTTCTCTAAAAGAAGTCATTTGTATGCATTTCCCATAGGGTCCTATGTTAAACTAAGTCCCCTGCTGGCGGCACTCTTTGATGATGGATCGGCTACAAAGTAACAACACTTGGTCAGCACCACATAAGGAACATTCATGCCATGTTTGGTTTCATTCCATTCAGTGGTTCACTAGAAGAAGTCATTTGTATGCATTTGCAATAGGGTCCTATGTTAAACTAAGTCCCCGCTGGTGGCCATCTTGGATAATGGATCGGCTACAAAGTAACAACACTTGGTCAGCACTCCATAAGGAACATTCATGCTATGTTTGGTTTCATTCCATTTAGTGGTTCTCTAGAAGAAGTCATTTGTATGCATTTCCCATAGGGTCCTATGTTAAACTAAGTCCCCCACTGGCGGCCATCTTGGATGATGGATCGGCTACAAAGTAACAACACTTGGTCAGCACCCCATAAGGATAATTCATGCTATGTTTGGTTTTATTCCATTCAGTGGTTCTCTAAAAGAAGTCATTTGTATGCATTTCCCATAGGGTCCTATGTTAAACTAAGTCCCCGGCTGGCGGCCATCTTGGATGATGGATCGGCAACAAAGTAACAACACTTGGTCAGCACCTCATAAGGAACATTCCTGCCATGTTTGGTTTCATTCCATTCAATGGTTCTCTAAAAGAAGTAATTTGTATGCATTTCCCATAGCGTCCTATGTTAAACTAAGTCCCTCGCTGGCGGCCATCTTGGATGATGGATCAGCTACAAAGTAACAACACTTGGTCAGCACCTCATAAGGAACATTCATGCCATGTTTGGTTCCATTCCATTCAGTGGTTCTCTAGAAGAAGTTCAAAATGTAAATTGTTAACGACGACGACGACGGACGACGACGATGGACGACGACGACGGACGACGGACGCCAAGTGGTGAGAAAAGCTCACTTGGCCCTTCGGGCCAGGTGAGCTAAAAATGGAAATTAATGATTTAAAAATTTCGCTCTAAATACTGTTTTTGGTCATAAACAATTTTTTTCGAATTTCATATAAGTTTCACAAAGAAAATGAAAATGACCACAGACGGAACCTAAATGTTGACCAACCCGATGAGGAATGTCTTGCAGGTTTGACAATTTCAAAATCATAATTACAACGAGTCATGTACTTGAACTTTTAAGTTTAAGGTTAACCCAGTTATATTATAAAACAACAAATTACATTGTAACAATGCACTATATATTTTGGCACCAATAAGGACTACATCATCAGCTTTATCCTACACTTATAGGCTATCTGTTGTTCCGTTGTTGTCGTTTGTTGATATGGTTCATAAGTGTTCTTTGTTTCCTGTTTAAATTGTTTTACACTAGTCATTTTGTTGCCTTTGTAGCTTGCTGTTTGGTGTGATCTTAGGCTTCATGTTAAAGACCGTACTTTGACCTACATGAATTGTTAACTTTTTATTCATTGTGACTTGGATGAAGAGTAGTCTCATTGGCACTCATACCACATCATCCTATTTATATCTACTCTAAACTGATTTTAATCCCCTTCTCCAGTATAACAAAAGTTACATGTTATGAAATTCAAGTGTTTGAATTGATTACCTAAGAAATAAAGTAGAAAAAGAGTTATTTTGCTATTGTTAATTACATGATTGTTTCAGTTCAATTTTCAAACCATCCTGTTGTGTCATTAATAGTCATACGTTAGGAAGTAATTTCAAAGTAAAAGGTGAAACAAGTGAATGTTTCAGGTTCAGGCGGCATTAACAATTCTTAAAGCTTGGTATGAGTGCCAATGAGACAACTCTCCAACAAAATAACAATTTATAAAAGTAAACCATTATTAGTCAATATACAACCTTCATCACGGAGCCTTGGCTCGCACCGAACAACAAGCTATAAAGGGCCCCAAAATTACTAGTGTAAACGGGAAAACCAACAGTCTAATCTATATAAAACTAGAGGCTCTCGAGAGCCTGTGTCGCTCACCTTGGTCTATGTGCATATTAAACAATGGAAACAGATAAATTCAAGACAAAATTGTGTTTTGGTGATGGTGATGTGTTTGTAGATCTTACTTTACTGAACATTCTTGTTGCTACAATTATCTATATTTATAATGAACTTTGCCCAGTAATTACAGTGGAAAATATTTTCTAAAAATTTACAAAAGTTTGGTTGGTTGGCTGGGTCATTGGACACATTTTTAAACTAGATACCCCAATGATGATTGTAGCCAAGTTTGGTTAAATTTGGCCCAGTAGTTTCAGAGGAGAAGATTTTTGTAAAAGTTTACGGACGATGGACGCAGCACGACGGACGCCAAGTGATGAGAAAAGCTCACTTGACCTTTCAGCTCAGGTGAGCTCAAAAACAAGAAACGAGAAACATGTGGTCACTTTAAAATGAACGCTATTTTAAGCGGGGATAAATGTTATTTTGTAGTTGTTGTGTTGATTTTGATCTTCCACATTAGAAAAGAGGAAAATTCACCGATGAGGAATCTGCAACTAGACAAGGTAATTTTTTTCATCAATAAAAAGTTAAACAAATCATAGTTTGAGCTCTTGATATCATGCTTCCTTCTATTATATTATGTATATCACTGATAAAAAATTAGTGGTTTTTAATTTGGAGGAGGGGGAGGAATACCTAGGAAAATATTAGAGGTTCCTGTCAAGATAGAGAGTTCAAAATAATTTAAATCTAAAAAAAATTTAAAGTTGAGGCCTGTGGATACAAAACATATCGAGTATGGGATAAATGTATCAAATTAAAGAAATTTAAAACAAACCAAACACATTCAGACAAGAGAATTTATTTCTCATGTAAATGGTAAGACAGGTTGAAAAGATAACTTCTAAAACCTTGTTATAACATTTTCAAAATGTGGTTATACATTCATTCATTAAGATAACAAAATATATAATAGTATATTAAAAAATGACAAAATAACAAAGATACAGAGATACAAAACTAAAGTGTAACAAAAACCATACAACAACTAGATGTGTCAAAGCAACACAAATGGCCCTGTCACAAAAGTTGAAAAATCTGCAATTTCAATAGCACATGTGAACACAAACATGATGGTAGTCTCACATATCAACTAGAGGCTCTAAAGAGCCTGTGTCGCTCACCTTGGTCTATGTGAATATTAAACAATGGACACAAATGGATTCATGACAAAATTGTGTTTTGGTGATGGTGATGTGTTTGTACATCTTACTTTACTAAACATTGTTGCTGCTTACAATTATCTCTATCTAAAACAGTACTTTCTGTGGAAAATGTTATTGAAAATCTTCAAATTTTAAGAAAATTGTTAAAAATTGACTATGAAGGGCAATAACTCCTTAGGGGGTCAATTGATTATTTTGGTCATACTGACTTATTTTTAGTTCTTACTTTGCTGTACATTATTGCTGTTTACAGTTTATCTCTATCTATAATAATATTCAAGATAATAACAAAAAAACAGCAAAATTTCCTCAAAATTTCCAATTCAGGGGCAGCAACCTAACAACCGATTATCCGATTCATCTGAAAATTCCAGGGCAGATAGATCATGACCTGATCAACAATTTTACTTCCTGTCAGATTTGCTCTTAATGCTTTGGTTTTTGAGTTATAAGCCAAAAACTGCATTTTACCCCATGTTCTATTTTTAGACATGGCGGCCATCTTGGTTTGTTGGTCGAGTTACCAGACACATTTTTTTAACTAGATACCCCAATGATGATTATGGCTAAGTTTGGTTAAATTTGGCCCAGTAGTTTCAGAGGAGAAGATTTTTCTAAAAGATTACTAAGATTTACGAAAAATGGTTAAAAATTGACTATAAAGGGCAATAACTCCTAAAGTGGTCAACTGACCATTTTGGTCATGTTGACTTATTTGTACATCTTACTTTGCTGAACATTATTGGTGTTTAAAGTGTATCTCTATCTATAATAATATTCAAGATAATAACCAAAAACAGCAAAATTTCCTTAAAATTACAATTTCAGGGGCAGCAACCCAACAACGGAATGTGCGATTCATCTGAAAATTCCAGGGCAGATAGATCTTGACCTGATGAACAATATTACCCCATGTCAGATTTGCTCTAAATGCTTTGGTTTTTGAGTTATCAGCCAAAAACTGCATTTTACCCCTATGTTCTATTTTTAGCCATGGCGGCCATCTTGGTTGGTTGGCCGGGTCAATGGACACATTTTTTAAACTAGATACCCCAATGATGATTATGGCCAAGTTTGGTTAAATTTGGCCCAGTAGTTTCAGAGGAGAAGATTTTTGTAAAAGTTAACGATGCCGGACGACGACAGACGACGGACGACGGACGCCGGACGCCAAGTGATGAGAAAAGCTCACTTGGCCCTTCGGGCCAGGTGAGCTAAAAATCAGCTCAAAATCTGGAGGGGTATAGAAAAAAAATCCGTATAACTATGATTTTCAATAATTTATCAAAGTCCAAAGTCTGTAATTTTGGCAAAAATTAGTGGAGCGGAATGAAACTTAAACTTGATCTGTAACTCATCATGGTTAACTCACATACCAAAAATCAGCCCAATATCTGAAGGCGTTTAGAAAAAAACTTGCGGGGCCATAATAAAAATACAAAATTACAGTGCAACCAAAACCATGCAACAACCATATATACTACATAAATCTAAATAATTATATAATGAGACTTATATATCATTTACAGGAAAAGGCAAGATAAATTATCATAAAACATATTAAAGGTATTATAAGGTAAAATAAGAGTCATAATGTGTTTTCAATATGAAACAAATATGTTTATATTAAATCTAAGGAAAATACATCTGAATAAATAAAAAATTATTGACAGCACTACAATGAAGCACAGCCATCAATATACAAAAATTATTTGCTTATTTTGTTGTTATAATAAAAGAGAAATAGACTAAATTCTTGCACTTCCCCTTACTTTCCTATGTCACAATACTCATGTTTATACATCACAGTAAGACCCAATGTGCATTTTCGTGATTGACCTCAGGGTAACCAGTGCGACGCATTCAAAAATAAAAACAACTTGGCATTGGTCTATATTATACACCAGTCTCTTCAGTATCATTATTGCAATTAGTGGTACATGTTAAAGTGCAGATCCGGTCATCTTTAAAAAAGGGGGTTCCAACCATATGTCCCCATTCAAATGCGTTGATAACCCTGAGAATCTACTGAAAGATAATTTTGAAATAAACTATTTTCATATATATTTTCTATTTTGTCTATTTCAGATATTGTTCACCTTCCTATCTTAAGGTGGTTCCTAACACTACAGGGAGATAACTCTGTAAAATCAGCTAAACGTTTTAATTACGTTGTGTTGGTAAGGAAATATTAAGCTTCTCAATGATCAAAATAAGTGTTTGTCAAACTGCTATATAACCAGTGTAATTTTTCTGATAAAACGGTTGGTTCAAATTTTTTGAAATTTCTATATTTTTGTCAAAGGGTCAAAGTTAATACTTTCTCAAATTTTATGAAAATTAAACGAGCCAAACTAATTTTAGTTAAGGTGTTGGGTACCACCTTAAATAATTATTTTAATGAGCATTGTATTCCTCCTCATATCTATATATGACATACACAATGCTACACTTATGCATATTTTTTTTAAATAAATCAATAAAACATACCTTGTAGCCTTGCAATTTTTTTCGTATCTGCATCCAATTAAAAATTCTAACAATATTTAAAAAAGAAATAACAATACCATTTCGAGTAACACTTGCAAATAAGTGTAATATATATTAAGCACCTTAGAAAATACAATAATATAAAAGTTGTAAACATCAATAAAAGCACTTAGTTGTGTATATATAAGTTACAATAAAGAATATCAACAATAACACAAATGTAGACATTAAAATAAGAACTAACTTTAAAGTTACATATTTCAAGAAAAATGAGTATGATTCTCACATAGTGAGCAACTCCATCCTTATGAAGAACATGCTTTGCATGTTTATTACTGTGGATTCATTATTATTCGTTGGTTACCAATTTTCGTTGATTACGTGGGAACAGGTGAACCAGGAAATTAAAGATTCAACGAAAACCAAATTTTCTATAGGTTTGTATGCAGATTTCCCCAAAACCATGAAATTAAATATCCACGAACATGTAAGTTTTCCTCAATCCATGAAAATTGGTACCCACAAACATGAATGAATCCACAGTATTAGTCAGAAATTACTCTGACATCTGACAGCCTTTTAAGGAAATGCCAATGGTCACAAGCATATTTATAATAGATTAAGAGACAAAAAAAAGCCTTGTCCTTACAGAGGTACATCAGTGTAAAAATAACAAGAACATAAAATTACTCTTGATTACTGAAGTAAATAAGAAACACTAATTTTTCTCCATACAAAACGAAAATTAAAAACACAAACTCTAAGCAGAGAAAACAAATTAAAACCTGAGTGAACCGCTAACCTACAGTAGGAAATCTGACAATCCTAGCTTGTCAATTAAGATTGTATACAAATGTACTTACCACTTGCGAGATTCAAACTCTCAAACTTAGCATCGGAAGTCAATTGATAAAATGTTCTTTATACAAAACATATAGTAAATCTCTTAGCAGATATGACAAATTAAAACCTGAAAGATATACTAACATACAGTAGGAAAACTGACAATCCTAGTCAACTGAGATAGGAGCAGAATGCACCTGCCAAGAGCAGGATTTAAACGCACAACCTAAAAGGCAACAGGCAAGTGATAAAATTTTCTCATTAAAAAAATGAATTAAATGAAAAACTCTAAACAAAGGTAGCAAATTTAAACCTGAACTTTCTAATTTGAAATATAAAGTCAAAGATATTTTGGTATGGTAAAACCAAATAATCACATCAACTAAAACATAAAGTAGAAGGTGTGAAATCACATTGGTTACTGAAGATTTTCAAAAAGTGTCAAGCCATTGAATAAGAATGACTGGTAGATACAAGTTAAAACTGGTTTACAAATGGATGTACAAAATCAATCAAATGGACAGACAAACAAACATATGAAGAGACATAATGATCATTTCAATAGTAATGCCCTTGTTTTATGTAAAATACCCTTTGAATTTTTTGTCATATAAAATATATTTTTTTGATATATAGAATATAAAAAATTTTCAGATATTACTTAAGTGTATACAATTTGACAATGATCCTCATATTTTTGAATCATTTAAATAGATATATTACAGCAATAAGAAAACATTTTGCAACACATTCTGTTGACACAATATTTTAGAAATCTAAATTTTAAGATTACAACGAAGCCAACATATTGGTCACTTTTTAATTCAGCCCTTTAATATAATGAAACTTTACTAAAATCTGTGTAGTGCATTCAAGCTCAAAATCTGAACACTCAATATGTCACATTGTGTGTGATGAAATGAATAAATATATATCAATGACAATAAGTGGTATTTTTTTTTAAGACAGACATATGAAAGAACTATATATATATATGCTCATGTCATTTAGTACTGAGTAATATAAAATGGACATGCCAAAATCCTGAGAGTCTTAAACCAGAATGTTACTACCTCAAGATAAATAATTATCAATATTTAAACTGTTATGTTTCCGTTCTGTGGACAAATGAAATTGTTATATTCAATCACATGCAAATAACGCACAAAAATAATTATTTTATACCCGATGAATTACAATAGGTCTCTTTAGTAAACATTTATCTGTTTATTATTGATCTATGATAAATACTTTAACACAGATATCAACTTGTTCCTTGTCCAACTTTTCTCTAGTCTAAATATGGTTGTATGAATCTGCAGCTGGGGTAACAGTTGATGGTGTCAAGCCTCCATAATTTGTTGTCTTGCTCCAATCATAGTAGGTGTAAGCAGGGGCCCAGTTAGTGTGCGATGTTGTGTGCTTGTCATCATCTTCCTTTAGATCAACCTTCCCAAAAACACATTCCGCGTAAGATGGCGGCACTAAAATATAAACAAACAAATAATTGCACTCAAATGTCCAACTAAAACAGATGTCCTCCTTTTCAATTCCGTAAAACAATATAATTGCACCACATAAACAAAACAGCATTACAGTAGTTACAACATAAAATAATTAAAGAATGTGTTCATGGGACACAGATCAGCGGTTTCGTTAGCCTAAAATATAAGGTTGCTGCGCTCAGTCCTTCTGTAATTCTTGTATCACATCTGAGAGATGTTTGTACAATTTACTCCACCATGTCTAGCAAGCAATTATCAGTGATGTCATAGAGTTTGACATACTTTTTACAAGCTTAAAACTGTATAAGTGAGGGGGAGGTGCAATTAACAATAACAGATTTTTGCATTTTCTGTGTGTAGATATTGAACAAGATTAAAAGCTTCTTGACACAATGTGAAGCTTTTCTGCTCCTTATCTGCACTCACTCAACAAAACCTTGACATTGTGGCTTGCAAATGATATGTTACATTATTAGCATGATTAATGTGTAGAAAACAGTTACTGAACATTCCAAAATTATTAGGGAAAGTCATAATTGCAATATTGGAAGAATGAACAATAATGAGGAATTATTTCTTTTGAGGTTTCAGGTAAATCTGCTTATTTATAAGAAATCAGAATGAAACATCTTATTTTTTCTAAACTCATCTAGTCACATTATTTGTATTTTAAAAATCTTGCAATAATTTCAGAATTTCTGGTAATTTATACTTACATCCTTGAGGTGCAGATGGCTGCAGAGACAACCCAATATCGTTAGAAGATAAAGCTTTATCATCTGTAGTTGGAGGGGCTGGAGTCTGATAGTCTCCAGTTGTAGGGATGGTTCCTATAAACACTGGCGCTTTAAACTTTGCAGGAGTAAAACTGTTGTCAACAAAGAGCTACAAGAATCCAAGAATAAGCCTTTTTAGAAGAATCTATATGCTACCAGAAAATTTTAGAATTTCATTAAATGTTAAAACACAAAATTAAATGTACAACAAACTTATTGAATATAAGATATTGTCTGGCTTTACCTAAAATCATACATGTGATCATCATAAAGGTGTTTTTTGATTGGATGCAGCAAGTTACAACTGGGACCAATATAAATCATAACTCTTGGCTAGCAAAGGTGGAACGAATCAAAGAGCTGATTGCTCTGAGGTGGAAGAGATGCATCTAAGGTAACTTTTCAGCTCTCCCTAAACACCATTTGCAAGTATGGTCTTGAGAAATGAGGATAATCCTTCAGAAGGGGCCAATAAATGGCTGACCCATGTTAAGAGAGACCCATATGTCTAGCACGTAAAAGACGCTCTTAATGATTTCGTAAAAAGAGTAGGCTAATGCCACTACAAGGCAGCAATCACATCCGAAAAGTGGAAAGGGATTAATATAAGTTGCAATAACTTGTTTCCCAACCCACTCTAAATAAATATGTTTAAACTAAAAGCTAACTTGAATTACCATAAAAGCATATAACACTAACAATATTGATTGCTTTTCAAGCCTAACTAATAAATTAAATGATGCAGATGCTTAGATCATGTGTAAATATAGGTATCAAGATATAGCACATAAGTTGTTATGAAATTGTAAAGCACAGAAAGGGATACAGCAAAACTCCTGGTAACGATTGAATGATTCTACAGCCGGCAGTATAGACTTCCAGAAGGCTTAAAAGTCTTTTCCACCAATAACCAGATGCCCTGCAGGGCTCAGCTTTATAAGTTCAAACCCTGAAGGTTGGAGCAAGTATGAACACAAAATTCAAGCTTGATACAGCTCTGAATTTGGATTGTGATTAAATAGTTGACACAACATAGGTTTCTGACACAGAATGAATGTGGTGCAAGAACTTAAACTTAAAAACTTAAAATTTTTAAATTGGACATTTACTTATTATGGTCCAATATAACAAAATCTAAATACATGCCATTGGTTAGATTCAGCATATCAAAGAACCCCAAGAATTCAATTTTTGATGAAATCAAATAAAGTTCAATTTTTGACCCTTCAGACCTCAATGTGGACCAGTTTGATAACCGGGTCCAAATATCAAAAATCTTAATACATGGTTAGATTCGATCAGCATTATCAAAGAACCCCACATATTCAATTTTTGTTGAAATCTAACAAAGTTTAATTTTGGACCCCGATTTGGACCAACTTGAAAACTGGGCCCATGATAAAAAATCTAAGTACATGTTAAGTTTCAGCATATCAAAGAACCCCAAGAATTCAATTTTTGTTGAAATCAAAAAAAGTTTAATTTAGACCCCGATTTGGACTTACTTGAAAACTGGGCCCATAATCAAAAATCTAAGTACATGTTTAGATTCAGCATATCAAAGAACTCCAAGAATTCAATTTTTGTTAAAATCAAAATTAAGTTTAATTTTGGACCCTTTGGACCTTAATGTAGACCAATTTGAAAATGGGACCAAAAATTAAGAATCTACATACACAGTTAGATTCGGCATATCAAAGAACCCCAATTATTCAATTTTTGATGAAATCAAACAAAGTTAATTTTTTTACCCTTTGGGCCCCTTATTCGTAAACTGTTGGGACAACAACTCCCAAAATCAATCCCAACCTTCCTATTGTGAGAAAACCAAGAAAAATGCTTATTTGGGCCCTTTTTTGGCCCCTAATTCCTAAACTGTTGGGACCAAAACTCCCAAAATCAATCCCAACCAGCCTTTTGTGGTTATAAACCTTGTTTTTAAATTTCATAGATTCCTATTCACTTAAACTAAAGTTATAGTGTGAAAACCAATGTGTCTTCGGACGACGATGACGACGCAAACGTCATACCAATATATGACCACATAAAAAAATTTGCTGTCATTTAAAAGCCTGGCAATAATTTTTTAATTTATAGAATTAAAAGTACAAATGTATAGTTAAAAATAACAACTTACAATCACATTATAGTCAATTTCAATGATATTACATCCTGCTAGTCCAGTTGGTGGAATAGCCGGTATTGTTGCTGCACCTTTAAATGATTTATATTGATTCACTGGTATTTCAACTTTTTCATTAAACAATTTAAAACTGGCTTTCTTTGTGTGGAAGTGAGGTTTACCAGATGAAAGCATACGGTCTGAATATCCAGCAAAAGTCGCATTCTAGAAGTAAAACAGAGATAAATAAACAGAACGTTATTTACATCTGGTTATCGATCTGTTGATTAAATAAATAAAAGTTTTATATATATTTTTGTAATGAAAAGGAAACAATGAAAACCACTGGACAAATATATCAACCAAGTAATTCAATTAAATGAAACTTTATCAAATCATATCACCAAGTTCACAAAAAAGTTTTTTAATTTGATAATTATAAGCATGTATACTAAAATTATTTGCTTGAAAATATTTCAGTTACAGCTTGATTAAAACCTGTATGCTTAATATCTTAACTAATAACTGATAATTTTTCTATATATATGTGCATGCATTTGCAAAAATCCCAAAAATTATGAAAAAAACAAATCCCCCCAATTTTTTTAACCCTCTTTTTAGTAATTTCCCCCAACTTTACCCTTTGTGGTATGGTACCTTGCAGAACAATTTCAGAGATCCTTACACTAAAACACAAGTTATTGTCTGGAAACTAGATAGCTATTTGTTTTTGACCCATAATTCCTGAACGTTTAAAGCAATTACCCTGAAACTCAATCCCAGCCTTCCCTTTGTGGTATGGTCCAGCCCGTAACAGAGAAGTGATCGAATTGATGTTTCTTTACCGTCAAAATTAGCTACGTTATCGACAAACTTATTTCAGAAGTGACATAATTTAATTTTCTTCATCAACAAAATATTTCATGTCCAACATGCAAGTTTTCATTTTTTAAGTCGAAGTTTTTTTAACACAGTAAAACATTTTTTATAATCAACCTCTGTCATTGGCAATTTCATTTTAACGGTAAAGGATCAAATACGGGATTTCCGAAATTTCTATCATTTGTTACGAGGAAATCATTATTCAATCGAACATATATCTTTGTTCATGACACATATTATGAAATACAAAGGAGTTGATATGATCAAATACTTTCGAACTGACGGAAACAAAAATACATAATCTAGAATGTGTGTTCTGTCATAAACAATGGCTTCGTCGTGCGAATCATCGAGATCATGTTACATGTAACTGATCTGAGCTGTAGAAAAAGTTGGTGCGACCTCGATAAAATCTTTATCAATTTAATATAAGCGATAAACATTCATGACTACAATGATAATGAATTTATTGGAGTCACATCCACTGTTTCTACTGTAAACATGAACTTGTCGGTTAGTGCAATGAAGACACTTTTAAAGATACTTTTAAAGATTGAGATTGTTTATTCTTTACACCTTCGAGGTATTAAAATTATTTCAGTGTTTATTTAAAGTTAAATTTATTTTCAAATCTCTTCTGTTTAAAATTGTCGAAACTTCCGTTTAAGATTTCTGTGGTAAACCATCTATTCTATAGTTAGGACCATTTTATAATAAATACCCTTTTGTACAAGAATACTTTCTTTATAGAAGTATAGATCTGCTGGTTATAGATTTTTTTTATACATGTAACTTTCATTATTGTGACGATGGGCTATGAAATTCAGTTTAATTTATAAATGAAGTTGTATATAAATTTTTGGTCATAAACACAAACCTTTTAAACAGTTCGACGAGTGCGTCAATGTTACAGTAGTCTATTTACTGTAAGTTACTAAGCTTGGCCTGATTCATCTGTCATTTATGGAAACTAATTCACCACTTTCTGAGACATTCATTTTTATTTCAACATCAGACATGGAGCTACATTTGTAACTAAAGGAAAACTCTCAAATTAAAGAAATTTGACATGATATACTGAAACTTTCTTATAATCAATTAAACGACTGCTATTCTTAGATATGTGATTTTTCATGGTCAAACTTTTTCATTGTTAACGGTCATTTTGAGATTTTTTATTGTAAAAAAATGGTGTTTTTTAAAGAAATCAACATTCAAAATTTAGAACTTCATAAACATGTACAGGAAGCTGAATTATTGCACATCTATGTACTACTTAAAATTGTACTTCGATCTGTTGCATCCTTAAAATGTTCTGACCGTCCTAAGATTTAATGTATGAAAATGTTTCGGTAAATTAAATTCAAATCCGAATTGAATGTTTATGACACACAAAAAGAGAAACCAGAATCTCTTGATGACCAAACGTATGTACATGTTGGGGTGATTTAGAGCTTTTCAGAAGGATTGAGATTCCACCCTTGTTGAAAGCCTTGTGGAGACCTCTAGATTTTTAAATTCCCTCCGTTTTTCTCATGAATGGAGTGTGCTCTCTCTGTAAATTACCCCATATCTTTTTATTTTCCTATTTACTGAAGGTTCCATGTGAAAATTTCCATTGGATCATTTGTGTTAAACTAAATGTACAAAACAGGCTCAAGAAAAGGCGAAATTTCTTTTTCAAACCCGAACTAGAAATCCATTTTTTTCTAATAGAGCATCTTACATTATCGTCAATGAGTTCAGGCATGTGAAAAATTATATAATCATACACAAGAAAGAAACCCTGAACAGGCTTTCAGCAATAATTTTTACCTATTTAATATTAAGTAAATATTAACATGTACATGTATTTGATACAGTACAGATATAACAAAGAAACTGCCCAGTATCCGACGTAAGTGAACACTTTTTACTGCACGCGCAGTCGTGCGCGTTCACTACGAGGACACTTGTACCCAACTACACGTAAAGTATGAGTACAGAATCGTCCCATACAGGACATTTTCTATGTTATCCTTGTATATTATCCGACAGTTAAGAATAGAATCTGGTCAAATTTTGAAGTTGGACATGTGGGAATTTTTTATTTTTGCCACGGACCATTTAATTTTCATGGAGGAAGGGGCCTGGTAGTTTTTAGAAAACAATATTCTGACCTGATTTTGACTTAAAAAATCTGCTGCCTCAATATTTTGTCATATAAAAAAAAAAATTGTCAACAAAATTTTCCTGTATAAACTGTAATAGAAAACAGAGAAAATGTGTCTATGAGACACAGATGCCCCCGCCAAACAGGAAGTAGACGAATGACAGACCTGAAAAGGGGAGACACGGTACAATTCACCTTGATAAAGCTTCAGACCAAATATCAAACCAATCCGACATACACAAGCCGATACATATTTGACAAAAATTTTATAGACCGGACGTACAGACTTACAGACAAGGGTAAATCTTAATGCCCCATCGCCTAAAGGGCGGGGGCATAAAAATCTGACCAGCGAAGCGATTATTAAAATATTCTGAGATATATAACTATATAACCCCCCCTTTTCCCCTCCTGAAAATCAAATGTTTCGTGCCTTAGCAGATGTGTGTTAGCACTAAGTTGTTCAATTAACGCGGTTAAGCAAAAATGTATGTGTATTTCGACAAAAATTGGTAAATTAACACCAGAGATTCCTTCGTTTGATCAAAGAGTTTTCTTGCTTCAAGCTGAATAATTCACACCGTTCTACATGAAATTTTTTTTTTAAAATCAAAGTTCTGGTGGGCTTTTTCACGTCCTAAATTTCGAGACCTGACAATCCGGGACATTAAAATTCCACTTTACCAACAAAAAGATAATCCCAGCTTTATTTCTTGATAAAGGGTCTCTGGTAATAATGATGCGAAGTCGGAATTAACTCAGGTTTTAAGAAAAACATACATGTACATTCTAGCTTTCAAAAGTAAGAATTTTTGACAACATATTTGGCCTTGGATAGTGCCTATTTTCAGAAAAGAATGTTTTAAAAGTCAAAGAAAAATGTTTTACCTGATACAAACGTTTTAAGAACCAGCTTTGTGTAACCTATAGACAAATTCGACTGGATATAAGGAAGTTAATATGTTTACTCTGATTTGAAATTATCTTTTAGAACTTTTTTTAGTAATTGAGAACCTAATATGTTATTTATGGGTAATAGGTGAAATGTTGCATGGTCCCTCAAAATGACAGCAAGCACAGTTTTACGGATGATTTTCATTTATACACTGCTAAAAACTGTCAGGTCCTGGTCATGGTATATTTTGGAGAATTTTTTTTTTACTGATTTTTACTAAAAAAAATATTCTCCGTGTGTGCCATTGCAAGAAATAGTTTTGCTCATTATTTTGTCATATTAAAAAAAAATCTCAACAAAATTTTCCCGTTTAATCTGCATTAGAAAAAAGTTTGGCATGTGAAACAGACTAAGACATATTCTAACAAAAGTTCAAATACCAGTCCTCCCTTTTGTGTATACATATGAGAAAACATTTCAAAGTTATTGATTGAATTCAAATCCATCACACATACGGTACACATTGTAAAAATAAAGGACTTCATTCCTATCAAACACCTTTTTAATTGTTGGAGTATATTTCTTTTAGTTTTGGGTAAAATTGTAAAGGAAATAATACTATCAAGACGTCCTTCCATAAATCTTTTTTTTCTGTTCTGACTTTGAAGAAATGACAACTTTTCGCCCAATAGAAATGGTGCATGGACATATTTTGTTTCATATTATTAGAATTATTTTCAATACTATCGGTATTAAACTTGATTATCGACACATGAAAGTTTGTCAGCATTGTCAATCTTTTTAACGTTAAAGTACCAATAGTTCGGTCACTACTCAATTAAGTTTGTCGATATCGTAGCTAATTTTGACGGTAAAGAAACATCAATTCGATCACTTCTCTGTTACGGGCTGTACCTTGCATTACAATTTCAGAGAGATCCATACAGTTAAACACAAGTTATTGTCTAGAAACTAGAAAACTATTTGTTTTTGGCCCCTGATTCCTGAACGTTTAAAGAAATTACCTCCAACTCAATCCCAGCCTTCCCTTTGTGGTATGGTACCTTGCATTACATATTCAGAGAGATCCATACAGTTAAACACAAGTTATTGTCTAGAAACTAGAAAACTATTTGTTTTTGGCCCCTAATTCCTGAACGTTTAAAGAAATTAACTCCAAACTCAATCCCAGCCTTCCCTTTGTAGTATGGTACCTTGCATTACAATTTCAGAGAGATCCATACAGTTAAACACAAGTTATTGTCTAGAAACTAGAAAACTATTTGTGTTTGTCCCCTAATTCCTGAACCTTTAAAGCAATTACCCGGAAACTCAATCCCAGCCTTCCCTTTGTTGTATGGTAACTTGTATTACAATTTCAGAGAGATCCATACAGTTGAACACAAGTTATTGTCTAGAAACTAGAAAACTATTTGTTTTTGGCCCCTAATTCCTTAATGTTTAAAGCAATTACCCCGAAACTCAATCCCAATCCCAGCCTTCCCTTTGTGGTATGGTACCTTGTATCACAATTTCAGAGAGATCCATACATTGAACACAAGTTATTGTCTGGAAACTAGAAAAATGCATGTTTTTGACCCTTTTTGGCCACAAATTCCAGAACATGTGTGTAAGGCAACTGCCCCTAAACACAATCCCAGCCTTCCCTTAGTGATTTGGAACCTTGTGGTACAATTTCAGAAAGATCCATACAGTTATTGTCTGGAAACTAAATGTGTCTTTAGACAACTTGGACGAGGCTAACGACGAAGACTTTATCAAACCAATATATGACGCAAAAATATTTTTTGAGGTCGTATAATTACCAGTCATAATAAACAAAAATGTGTCCATAGTACATTGATGCCCCACTTGTACTATCATTTTCTATTTTGAGTGCCTGTGGACCGTGAAATTGGGGTCAAACTTTAATTTGGCATTTAAATTAGAAAGATCATTTCACAGGGAACATGTTTACCAAGTTTCAAGTTGATTGGACTTCAACTTCATCAAAAACTACCTTAACCAAAAACTTCAACCTGAAGCAGGACAGATGGAAATCTAACCGACCCAAGGAGGGATCTACCTCATGTTATACTAATTCTGAAAAACATAATTTAAAATCTGCCTGAGATAATTTAAAATCTGCCTGAGATAATATAAAATCTGCCTGACATAATGTCAAATCTGACTGATGTAATATGAAATCTAACTGACGTAATATAAAATCTACCAGACATAATAAGAAATCTACCCGACTTAATAAGGGATCTACCTAATGTTATATAAATCTGTATAGCATAATATAAAATCTGCCTAACATAATATAAAATCTGCCTAACATAATATAAAATCTGCCTGACATAATATAAAATCTGCCTGATGTAATATGAAATCAACCTTATGCAAATCTACTAGACGTAATAAGGAATATCTACCAGATGTTATATTAAATCTGCTTAAAATAATACAAAATCTACCTGACATAATATAAAATCTGCCTGATGTAAAATAAAATCTACCTGACATAATCAGTGTTCTCCCCAGGATTTTGGGATAGCACCAGGGTAACGTGTGTCGAAATGATTTGTACAATATGTCGTGTCGCGTTGCATCGCTTATTTTTTCTTCTTGTTAGTTTTTGTGCCATTACCTTTTTGTCTTTTGTTTTGTTTACTGTGTTATGTAGACTTTGGGTAAAAAAAAGTAAATCAAACAGTTTGTATACTTTAATATCTTTTAAGAATAAATAACAGAAAGCACTTTTAGTCTCTAACTAGTCACTTTTGATACTTTGATCAAGCCAATTTTGTCCTTATACTTGTATAGTTACACTACACATTCCCCATTTTTGTTAGATTACACCATAACAATTAACGTTAAACAAGATTAAATTTTAATGTAGAACCGTTAGTAAATTAAATACTATTTTCCATAGCTTTAGACATGATTCTTTTAGACATCAATAAAATTATTATTAAAATCATTATTGTGTTATTTCATGATGGACATGAAAAGTATACTTATATTATTTATATACTATGTGGACACTTGTGAAAGGTTGTCATGTCTAGCTGAGTTCCAATCATTGTAAATTTATTTTGTAAAGTTAATCATTAAGCTTCTTCAGCTATATTTATGAAATGGATGTTTTCAACAACATATAGCCCTAGCTCAGTCAGTAAATGTATGAATGGATATACTACCTATTTAATATAATATGTTTGTGCTTTAATAAAAGTATGATTGTCAAAAATAATTTGCAATATATTTTTGTTGGTATATTCAAAGAAAGTTTTTATCCTCTAGGTATCATCCTTATATAATTTTGCATTCAATTTGTACTTTATTTCTATTTCAAATGATGGATAATATTTTAGGAGCACATTGTTGTAATAAGCTAAATCAGGGGAAGTAACTCAAATTTTAAAAATACGCAAATCATTTATGACCGAAGGCTGGAGTAATAGAGTTTATTATCAAATGTCTGCTTGTCCCTCAAAAGTCTCATAAGTCTGTGATCATTAAGTTATGATCTCTTAATTAATTAAAACACAAGAATCATGTACATCGATTAAATCCAATCATCAAGGTTAACCTCAAAAGGTAAATCGATCACGTGGTGTAAACAATCTTCGTTGTCAGAACTGGTTTGAACTGGTCAATTTTCATCTGAAATGTTATACCCCACGGAAAGGTTTACCGTTATATGATTTTTTTTACCGATAATTTTAGCACCACGGTGAAAAATTATACATCGCGGCAATACCGATACCACCACGGTAGAAAATTATATATCGCGGGCCCGTGGTCCTTTAAGGGCCTGGGGAGAACACTGATAATATAAAATCTGCCTGATGTAAAATAAAATCTACCTGACATAATATAAAATCTGCCTGATGTAAAATAAAATCTACCTGACATAATATAAAATCTGCCTGATGTAAAATAAAATCTACCTGGCGTAATATAAAATCTATTTTTTTTATCACATTTTGACTCCTGTTGTCAACCGAGAATTCATAGATCAAGGGTTCCCCAGGTACAAATGCTGTTTTGTTGATTTGGATCTTGACCGTCATAGATCCTTCCTCGCTACACTTGCAACAACATAATCCTTCAACTTTCTGATCAACACTGTCTGCAATAGGATTCTGTAACAAATATACATATATAAATGTACGTGATGTAATGATTCATGTGATCTCAAGTTTTTTATATTGTGTCTTTTTATTCTATAGTGTGTCTTTTTATGTTGTAATGTTACACTAATGTTTCAGGTTCATGAGGTTAGGGTAAAAGTTGGCACATATTAAAACGTTTAAAGTTGCTGGCTTTGTATGCACCTGTCCTATGTCAAGAGCCTGTTGTTTAGTGGTGTGCAATGTGGTCTCTAAGTGTTTCTCATTTCTCTTTCTTATTTAATAGATTAATCAGTTTGTTTTCTGTTTTCAAGAACAGTTTTACACTAGTCATTTTTGGGGCCCTTTCTAGCTTGCTGTTCCGTGTGAGCCAAGGCTCTGTGTTGAAGGCCATATTTTCGCTTATAATGGTTTACTTTAAATAATTATTGGCGCTCAATCCACATCTTCTTATATCTACTGTGAATCTGTCCTGATTCAACATTATTTCAACCAATTGCAGAGACTTTAAGCACATTAATAATAAATGCCTGTTTAGCATTTCTATGCCATTGGCACTTATTTTGAAATGAACCTCTCAAGGTAATCTTTTAGTCCTAGATGATGGTAAAAATTATTATTTCTATATACAAAATGTAATAACAATGTGAGACTCAAGTAGAGATCCCCCTTCGGTTGAAAAGACGCTTATAAAAATGTTAAAGGTCATCAGGTCACTTTGAACAAAATGTAATTGTTTAGGCAAAATATAAGTCTTTCAACAGTCCAAGTAAGGTTTTAAAGTTTTTAAAGGTAACAAAACGCATATAAATTTAAATGAGACATAAAGGTTGCCTGGTCACTTAACATCCCCCTACTCCGCCCAAGGCTGCCGGTCAGATTTGAACATGGTGGAGCCACAAATATCTTATAAACTTATCACATTTGTAGCAAGCAAATCCAGACATTTTTATAAAGAAATATTACCAATGCATCAGCAAATTCATTGCAGTCAAGGTGACGTATAACAGTGAATGGTTCTCTAAACGTTTCATCAAACTTCCAAGGTCGTGTAATAACTGCTTCACAACAATATCTGACATAGCCTTTTTTTCCTTCATAAGAACACGGCATATCTGCACCAAGCTGGACAGAAAATGGATAAGAAAAGTCTCCTTGTGGATGTTTCACCGACTCTCCTGTTTCTTCTGTAAAACAATATTCATCTAATGAATTCAATTTTATTTCGAGAAGTTTCTGTTTACCAAAATCTGAGTTTGTATATTGTGATTATCAAATACTCTACAGAGTTAGCAGCATACAGCTAGGTTTATTTTCAGTTTTCAGAATGCAAGTTTTTATTATTGTGATACTCACCCAGTTGCAATATTTGCATTATTAATAAAAACCTTACAATCATTTCAGAATTTACAGTAGCAGATTAAAACTGTTTGTTTAAGTAGTATAATACATGATATATAGATATAATTTAGCTGATCTGTAAAAATAACATCTCCATGCCTTATATATCATGTACATGTACTGTAGTAAGACGCTAGATTAAAACTGACATGGAAAGGTAACACCCGGCCACCGAAAGCTTCATTTTTATGAACCCCAGGTGGTCATGTGGTCTAGCGCTGGTTACAGTGCAGGCGATTTGGTGTCACGATATCACAGTAGCATGGGTATGAATCCCGGCGATGAAGAAAGGCAACACACGTCCAGCAAAAGCTCTTTTTTGAGAGCCCAGGTGGTCGTGTGGTCTAGCGGGACGGCTGCAGTGCAGGCGATTTGGTGTCACGATATCACAGCAGCATGGGTTCGAATCCCGGCGAGGGAAGAACCAAAAATTTGCGAAAGCAAATTTACAGATCTAACATTGTTGGGTTGATGTTTAGACGAGTTGTATATACATTATGTACACAGCCATGTATCACCATCATTGATGGCGATCAGATGGATACATCTGTTGTAGAGTTGTCGCTGACTCAGACGTACTTATAAATATAATTATTTTCTGTGACTGTATATTACATTAATTTGTAGGATCCTTTACTATAGATAATTTAGCTGATCTGTAACAATAACATCTTCATGCCTTATATATCATGTACTGTAGTACGCCGCTAGATTAAAACTGACGAGGAAAGGTAACACGGCCAGCGAAAGCTCTTTTTTGAGGGCCCAGGTGGTCGTGTGGTCTAGCGGGATGGCTGCAGTGCAGGCGATTTGGTGTCACGATATCACAGTAGCATGGGTTCGAATCCTGGCAAGGGAAGAACCAAAAATTTGCGAAAGCAAATTTACAGATCTAACATTGTTGGGTTGATGTTTAGACGAGTTGTATATACATTATGTACACAGCCATGTATCACCATCATTGATGGCCATCAGATGGATACATCTGTTGTAGAGTTGTCACTGACTCAGACGTACTTATATATATATAAAAGAATAACACAAAAAAAATATTAAATTTATTTAATTCTTATACCACGATTGGTGAGCATCTTCAGTTTTTGACAATTGTTAATAATGCTTATACTTTATTTCCAAATTAATGGATTTTTTTTTTATTGTTTTTGTTTCTCTTGAATACTCTTAGCAAATATTTTACAAATAAAAATGTTGTTACTGAATTGTTAATCCGATGTTATTATAAACCCTGCTATGTGCTTGACTCAAGTTGACTGACAGTCTTAGCTGAATTCTTAACATGCAATTTCATAAGGTTACAGTCATAGAGAAGACATATCACCCTTTCTGGACACATTAGTATGACTATTTTCCATTCTTTGGTTTCACTCAGTATGCTTAACTGGGTATTGAAAAAATAATCTCCAACATTGCATTCCAGCTGTTAATAGGCATGAAACTAACTCAAAAGCTTACAGCAAAATAACGAATCCTCCTTTAACAGTTAGGTGCTACGAAATGTCTACCTTACCATACCCCTAAAGAGGTTGTTTGGTCTCTTAAAAATTGATAATGTCTCTTCCATCAAGGCAACCTAAAGTTTATATCTTAATTGGTCACCTCTACTTTTTTTTTAACATTGAGTGGAATTCTAAGACATGTCAAAGGGTAGTTAGCATAAAATTCTCATACCAATAGATGTCAATTTTAAAACTGGTAAATATACAAATTTTAACATGCCTGTACAACTGAAATCTTAAAATAATAATTTATTTTCAAAACATTCAAAATAAAACATATTGTTGATAACATGTAGCTGTATGAATACAAATATTTTATAAAAAGTTTAATTGTCTTTTTTTTAGTGGTCTTTAAAAAAAAATTGATCCTGCTTCTAGTTTTCCTTCAACACATGGTCAGTCAGAGCTCAGACATAAACAAGTCCATTTTTGTTTTTGACTTAAAGAAGTCAAAACATGTATTTATTATAAAATGTGTTTTCAATTTTAGACTTATTTAAGTCAGAAAATGACAGACTTGTTTAGGTCTATTTATGTTGATGAAAAAAAATAATTTTACTTGGTGACCTATGATAGCAAAAACCTGTCTGAGAGTTCACAAGGACTTGAGCTATCATATTTAATTATTTAATTGAACATCCTTACTAAACACAGATGTTTTACTTCATTTAGTGTGGTTCCAGGTGGTTGTTTTGTAAGGTTAATTAAAATTATCTCCGACTTTTTAGACTCTCATTCATATTTTTCTATAGAAGACAAAGCATTGTCTTTCAATGTTGTCATTATTTGATTTAGATGCATGACCTTTTTATAAATATGCGTGGGTCTTGAACTTATCGACTTGTAGGAGTCAATTTTTGCAACTTTTTGATTCTGGTCAATTATTTCTTGCTTAACAGTATTTGACTTATTTAAGTCATATTTTGTCTTGCATTAAAGGCAGACAAATCTAAAACTTACAAATTTAGACCTCTATGAGTCAAAAGCAGATTCAGACTTATTTATGTCTGAGCTCTGAAAATACATGTAGTACGTACTAACCTCCATATAATTTGATTGTTTCATCAATGTAGTATTCTTTTGCACTATAATTTATGTCGTCATGACTTAAGTCATCTTTGTCCCAGCTTGTTCTACCTTTACCTTTGATGCGCACCACAATAGCTGTTCAAAATAGGAAATTTGTTAAAGTATAGAATATATATATATGAAGGTGGGAATGCCTTAACTGTCATGCGTCAAATGGTCAATTTCAGCTACTGTCAGCATCAATTTGGATAAAAATTTTACTGTAATTTGTCAAAATATCCTTATTGTGAATCGTCAGAGGTCTTTAACAATTATTGCTAACATTATTTTTGGAAAAATATTAATGTGATTCGTCAAAATCTTTCACATTTTTATTCTCTAGAAGAATGTGTACATTTTATTGTCATGTACCAAAAATTTCAGTTCAAGTCATTTCGCAAGAATTTTTACCATCATCATTGTTTATTGGTCATGAAGGAACCTATATTATGACCCACATACAATTTATATTTAAGATAGTAAGTTTACAGCAAAGAACATCAATGTATTTCAAAGAATTATTGACATTTTAATATAATTACATTAGATGTATGTTTCATTACAATACGTTATTCTGATTGGCTAACTGCACATCATGTGTTATTCCGTAAGCAGTTGTTTCACTCAATAAAACTTCTCATTCATGATGACACGAGGTCCCACAATAAAGTGCACAGGTAAATGAAATAAAAACTTGATAAAAGGCGTGTTTTCATGATCCTATAGGTAAAAATGTAATTATAAGTATTGAATGCTTTTTTTTGTAACTTTATAGGGTTGTAAAAGCGTTGACCGTGCGCACATTTTAAGTATGAAGCGCTTCCGCGCTTCATACAAAATGTACTTCGGTCAACGCTTTTACACCCCAATAAATTTACAAAAAAGAGCATTCAATTCTTAAATAAACGATAAATAGTATATGTCCTAATCATGCTGATCATGGGTCAAATGGGTCAATAAACACAAAGCTGCAAAATATCAGTATATTTTGTAAAATGACAAAATTACATCAAAAAGGTTGAGATGACTTTTAAGACACACTCTTGTAGTCAGAAATAAAAATGACTTCTTTCTCTATAAAGCTATTATTATTGTACTGTATTCCTATCACATATTGTGGTCATTTAAGAAGTATTTTTAACATTGCCATATACATGTATGTAAGTGGGATGACCATAAAACCAGGTTAAATTCACCATTTTTTTCTTAAAATGTTCTGTACCAAGTGAGGAATATGGCATTTGTTAGCAAATAGTACGTTTCTATAAATCATTGTGTATGATGGCATTTGTTTTTGTTGCAGCTAGAATGACAAGGATTTTTTTTTTAAACACTCAATTGATTTATGAATATTAAACGGCAATATACTACTATTGCCTCTATTCATTCGTCTAACCAATCTCACTAAATATTGCTACATGTGGCAATAATATTTAGTAGTGAATTTTGTACACAGATTTTAGTATGCATTTGTTTGCACCATCCCTAAGTCAGGAACCTGAGGTTCAGTGGATGTCGTTTGTTGATTTGGTTCATACACTTGTGTTCCTCCTTTTTTTTGTTTTTTTTATATACATTTGTAGATAAGACGGCTGGTTTTCCTGTTTGAATGATTTAAGTTGATTTAACACTAGTCATTATTGGGGCTCTTTATAACTTGCAGTTTGGTGTGAGCCAAGGCTCTGTGTTGAACATGTTGAAGACAGATTTGACCTACTGTGGATTGATCTATTTTTGTGGGTACAAGTTTTCGTGGATTAAGGAAAACTTGCATGTTCGTGGATATTAAATTTGTGGTTTGGCTGAAATTTGCATACAAGCCTATAGAAATTTTTATTCATTGAACATTTAATTTTGTTGTTCACCTGTACCCACGAAAGCCACAAAATTGGTATCTAACGAATAATACTGACACATGACTGAATCCACAGAATAATGGTTTACTTTTACAAATTTGACATGGATGGAGAGTACGTAATGTCTCATTGGCACTCATACCACATTTTCTTGTATCTATGTTCATGATGTTATATACATGTATTATCATGTAGAAAACAATTAAGCTTTAACAGTTTAATCAGTATAAAACTTACTTTGTAGTTTGGTTGGCTTTTCAAAGCTTACTTTAACAACACCTTGAAGTGTACTCCCTACCAAGTACACTCGATCTTGATGATCAAACTCTACCTGCATGGATTTTATCTTCATGATTCAAAACTTAACTGTAAACAAAAAGAAAACTGCATGGCATTAATGTCTTCATAATATTGTCTTTAAAATCATGTAATGCAAGTTTTAATTTTATTTGTTGTCTAATACACTTGTCAAGCCAGAAGTACATGAACTGCCAATATATAAAACAGCCTAATTATGCATTTTAATATCATGTTTATTGCTTGGGATATCTTTTAATTGAAGATAATCATGGCAAATAAAAATTTATAACATCTTAAAGGGGCACTAGCTGTCAAATTCGTGGTCACAGATTTGACTCAAATTCTCATATTTGATTTATAATAGTGTAAAACATTTATCCATTCTACCAAAAGTCTAATATAAACAGTTTACATAGCATGGGGTAGATAATATGTAGGTTCCGTTTCGTGTGTATTTTAGTCCAGACGCCATCTAATTAACTATCAATTTGACCTCAGATGACCATATAAGCGATGTAAACATGAATGAAGATATGAATACATGTAGATTAAACCAACACTTGCAATTGGATTTTTTTTAGGTCTGTTTGAGTTTATTTCATAGATTAAAAATATATGTTTCTCATTGTTTTAACCGTATAATAATGATTTTATATGGATTGAATCAGTAATTAAATGATTTACCGTAGTTTCACTTTCATTGTTGACATTCTTTTTCTTTAAATAACCTGTACACGTACAATGCATGCCTTGTCAATCTCTAGCAAGGGGTTAAATTGAAGTTCACATGAATACAGATTTAATGAGGTCAACTAATTCACTTGCAAGTGAATGAGTAATTATCAATGTTTCTTCGCTTTATTTAACAAAATTGAACCATTTTGGCTGCTAAAAGCGAATTATTATTTCACTATTTCACTTTCATTATTGATTGCACAAAAAAAAAATTATTTAATTTTTTTTATATATCTCGTAGCTAGTGCCCCTTTAAAACATTTAAAAGTACAATAAAGAAAAATCAAGAGGACAACATTTGTAACTTCTGGTCAATTTTCCCTATATTATAGGGTTATTGCATGAATATTGGGGAATATTGTCCCGACTAGAATTTTATATTGCACGAGCTTGCGAGTGCAATATATGTTCTACGAGGGACAATATTCTCCTATATTCAAGCAATAACCCTTTTATTGTATAGCAATATAATATTTGAAAGTAAAAATTGGTTTAAACTAAGATTTTGTCGTTGATGACGTCATGAATTTTGAAGATTTATTGCACTAGTGCAATAATAGAATTTATTGCACGCTAACTTTTGGTTACTTTCTGTTGGAAATATTATATTGCTATACAATAATATAGGGTTATTGCATGAATATTGGGGAATATTGTCCCGAGTAGAATTTTATATTGCACGAGCTTGCGAGTGCAATATATGTTCTACGAGGGACAATATTCCCCAATATTCATGCAATAACCCTTTTATTGTATAGCAATATACTATTTTAAAGTAAAAATTGGTTTAAACTAAGATTTTGACATTGATGACGTCATTAATTTTGAAGATTTATTGCACTAGTGCAATATTGGAATTTATTGCACGCTAACTTTTGGTTACTTTCTGTGGGAAATATTATATTGCTATACAATAATATCATTTATTGACTTGTTCCAAGTCATATTTTGTTTTGAATTAAAGGGAGACAACCCATGAAACATACATTTAAAGCTATATAATTTATTTGGATCTGTATTAACATCAATCATTTGTTGTTTTTTTGTGACCAGGCCGATTGTTAAGCTTCTGGCACATTTTCTGATTACATTTTCAACAACCCTGTATCTTGCTTGCTACCGCTACTGTCCATTTATCAGTAAAATACAGAGAATAGTTATCATGGTTATTCAACATGACAATTTGAAACCTTCATGACCTTCAATCCAAGACATCTAACAGTAATATATGTATAAACAAACTTAAAAAGATATACATGTATATATTTTCATAATTTGGCTTCATACTTTGTACTACATTTGTACTATGATCATTGAAAATTACTACTTTATTTAGGCTTTTAAACTTTTTTAATTCAACCATCACTTCATGATTCTGGTGTACAAAATTACAAGCCTGGTACACTTATCTATAGTATAAAGATTTATTCTACCCAATACTTTGTTTGATAAGCATTATAAAATTTTAAAAGTGTTTAAACAATATATGTACACTATCCAATGCATGAGTTTGAGGGAAGTATATGATAAGTGCCCTTTATCCTCAGACGTCAAACAGTCATTTTCAGCCAGTCGAAGACGTAAAAAAAAATATACATATATAAGTTAATTTGTAGGATACTTAAACAAGTGAATTTTATTTACTTGTATAGGTAGAATAATTGAAGTAGTTATGTCCCTCAGATTTTTTTACTTATACAAGTGAAAAAGTCATCTTATCTTCATTTCTTAAATTTTTAGGATTTTTTTGCTCTAATAAAATTTTAATTTGTCTTTGCCCATTGCAAATGTCTTTACTAATCATTTAAGTGTAATTGCATGGAGAATGAAAATCCCAGTTGTCTGTTATCTTCAGAACACTGGTCATTTACAAGCCCCAAAGAAGCAATTTTTGAAGGCTTTGTACAATATACTTAAGATCTTTGGCAATCAGTTTCTTTGTTGAATTAATGAGATCAAACATTGAACTCTAATAAAAAATTATGAGCAAACCTGGGGAAAATCTTTAAAGGTTTGATTTTACATCTCAAAACTTCAGAATTTTGGTGGGATTGTAAAAAAAAATTACTTGTATAAGTAAATTTTTGAGAAAATTAAGGAGAAATTATTAAACATTATAATTTACTTATATTCAAGTAAAAAAAAAATAACTTGTACAAGTAGTACCCCTGACTGTCAGCTACTGTCAGCCTCAAATTGGCTTTAATTTTTTTTTAATTGTCTATAAGAAAGTGCACCAAAATATACGGTCATAGTCATTTGTCAAATTTTTTCACTGTTCTTCGTCATGAAGGTACCCCAATACCTACCCCATGGGAATACCCCATGCATGTCAAAATGCTTATGTCACAGTTAAATATACCCATTGACCTCAGTCTCAGGTCAACACACATGATACAGGTTCATAAATTCAGCAATATTCAGGTGTAGAATATAATAGAAATTATATTATGCCATTGAATGTTTTAAAAGACTTAGCAAAGATTATGTGGAAAATGAATAAAATATTTGACAAAAGGCTAAATTGGCTAAAATCTTAAACAGGTTGGGAACAAACCCTCTATATGGTGATTATACCTGTATAGAGGGATAATCCTTCTATAGAGGGGTAAATTTATCCCTCTATAGAGGGGTATTTTTGTTTAGACTGAATTTAAATCAAAATAGGACAGAATGGCATTCTCTACTTATTATGGCAGTAACCTGGAACAGTTGATGCACCAAGTTGATGCACCAATTGATGTACTTAATTTAATATGCACATGCCCAGTTTGATGCTTATCTGACTAAATATAAAATCTATTGTTCACCATGATTGAAAGCTGTGATGATCAGGTAAATTCTACTCACTTATGCCTCACTGAACAGAATTTCTATTGTTAGATTTAACATGAAATTTAAAGGTCAACTATTCCTTTTAAAAAAATTGTTGTTGATCAGGTGTTCAGATAGGTATACAATAGATTGCAAGTTTTGTCACTTTAGCAGAAAACTGGTTATCCCAATTTTTAGTAAAGTGCATGCATATAATGCTAGAGATTATAGCCAATATAACTAGAAAATGCCATTCTGCCCTAATTTGCTTTAAATCCAGTGCAAACGAAAATACCCCTCTATAGAAGGATAATTTTATCCCTCTAAAGAAGGATTATCCCTCTATACAGGTATAATCACCATCCAGGGGGTTTGTTCCCAACCTGTTAAATGAAGCCCCAAAAATTCCTAACCCTGTGGTAATTTCCAAGATTGCATAAACTGAGTTAGGATAAACTATAAATACTTGCATCGTTTTACATTCACTAATTAGCATCAGAAGTTGTCAAAATACAGTAGCCAGTAGTGCTTTTCTACAGAGACCTATATTTCCAACAGGAGTTCATAGGGCGAGCAAGGGTAGCAGGGATTACTTTTTTCTTGTATAAAAATAATGCAATAGACTGAGAAGGAAGCTTGTGTTCTGTTTTGTGTAAATCAGAATTTTTCTTTCGTTCTCAATAAACCGATCGCTGACATTCTATGAGTAAAGAATGAACATCTGAGCGACCACCCAAATAATCCTATTTTAAATTGTTATGTACACAGGGAGGTAATAGATAAAGCTCTCGTTACATCGACCATTTGGAGAACTTGAAAGAAATGAACTAAATACCGCTTCATAAGATCTTTTCAGCAAAGCACAAGCACGAAATTCTTAAATCGAAAAAATAACGAATCTAAAACAAGGAATACTCACAAATCAACGTACCTGCCATGGTTGAAGAAAATATTAAAATGTTACATGTCTATTAAAATGTCTCGATACATCAAAATCTATATAACTATTCTATTCTATTCTACCATACATATAGTGGAGGGAAGACAGGGGGTACCCTTCTCCCTTCTCCCACCCCTCTTCTCCTTTCTCCTACCCCCATTCTCCTTTCTCCCATTAGAATAAAACATCTCCTTTTAAGATATTTTTTCTTGAAATATTAGAAAAAATTTTAAAAGGAGAGATATTTTATTTTTTCTCCTTTCTCCAACTTCTTCTCCTTTCTCCCAGCCTTCCTCTCCTTTCTCCGACCCCCTTTCTCCTTTCTCCTACCCCCTTTCTCCCTGTCTCCCTTACCCCTGTCCTCCCCCTCATAGTGACCGCCTTCAACACACATTCAGAAGAGTATATTGTCACAGGAGGAAACTTACAAGACATAGATTGATTTGTCATGTATGTATACAATTTAAAAAAAAAATGTTTTGATAATTAAGTAAGATTTTATAATTGAGTTAATATTGATGCTTTGAAATTGAGTCTACTGAAGAACAATTTACAATTTTATCCGGTAGTTTGTTCTAGTCGGTAATAGTTCTTGGAAAATGGGATTCTTTTCTGTACTGTTTTGCAGGATGGAATTTGGATCAATTTGGAAGCTGTTCGAATTAGAATTGTCTTGTTTGTATTTTTTTTTGGGATTAATTTATTATTTTAAGCCATTATACCTTTTCGTGTTAAATTTTATAAAGCATTGCCAATTTGGAGTCTTTTTTCTGTCAGAGAGACTGCGCCATTCAAGATGTTCGATGCTGAATTATATTGTGTCTGGGACATAATATAATGATAATCCCAGAGTGTTCTTACAATATAATATCTGGAATTTGTATAGTGAGAGTTACTAATAGTAAGTCTTACCAGGAACATATATATATATGTTCCAGACCGTATGAGTATTTGGACCGTACGCGTACGGTCTGGACCGTATGCGTACCTTTTCAAAATACTCATACGGTCCGACCGTACGCGTACGGTCTGACTAATATTAAGAAGTTGTCAAAGTTAATTAGATCCATATAACAGATCAATATAACTCTCAAATAGATATAAAAAAAAGTTTAATTGTAATTGAAAAAAACCAACTTGTTATTTTAATGATTTAAAAAATTCACGCTAATTGAATCTGTTAATCTCTTGTATTTAACATGTCGATCACTCAGTAATATAAAATAATTGAATTATGATCACTAAAATTGAAAATATCGGAAGTAAATATATAGTGGGAGGACAATTGTTTTAGAATATTTAGCAACTTTACCAAAAAATATTTTTGCTAAGGAACATACACGAACTGCAAAAATGTAAATGTAAAAAAAATTAGTACGTTACTTGTGGTAGCAAGTGTAACATTGGTTGATACCAAAATTAGGATCAAGATATACAATTAAACAAATATTTAATTTCAATTGTTCATTTGTTCATTTTATCCGTGTAATTGTAATAATATTAAATTAGTAAATCTGAAAATAAAGATTGTGATTAATGTTAATTTTTTTAAATTTAACCCATATGATCTAATAACATGTATGGTCAGCTCGTACTGGACCATACGCGTATACTCATACGGTCCGACCGTACGCGTATGGTCGGACCGTACGAGTATACGTATACGGTCCGGACCGTACGCGTACGGTCCAAATACTCATATGGTCTGGAACATATATATATATATTGATAGTGCGGTGACTGAAGACATATTTTTTGGAATTTAATCTCCCCACCGAACACACACCAACATAATATATCATTGGAAAGAGAAAATCGTGTACTATAATAATATGCCTGTCGTCAGGACTTGATATGGTCACATTTTTTTTAAATTGAGGTCAAAGGTCATATGTAAAAATCTGTGAAAATTTGGGAGAGTTTCAATTTTGACATATTTTGCTATTTCTAAACTCTACCTAAATACAAATTATACTGTTTTGGCTTTAGTAGTGTTTGTTATTATACATAAACCTTAATCATTGAGATTTTTTTATCAAAAAAAATCCTAAAACGACGTTTTATAAACAAAACTTCAAAAATCAAGTTTTCAACCTATAAAATGTTTAGAGCACCTTAACCTTATGAAAAATATCAATTTCAGGTAAAAATCAAGTGTCATGCAGGACAATGCTTTAAAATTATTTTTTAAACTATCATAGTGGGTGAGGTATCAAACCAAAGCTATAGAACACTACAGTCAAATATGACCTCAAATTGAATTTGCGGATACTTTAGGTTTTTTTATAGACTACTCGTTGCTTTTGGTTTTTTTTCACAATTATTACTACTACCATAGTATTATCTTTTGTTGTGTATTTAACTCTGGTAAATATCTAATACATTATAGGTTTTGCAACTATATCCCCCCTTTTTTCCCTTGCAACGTACCACAAACCTCAAGAGTATTCCATATACAAAAAAAAAGAAGATGTGATATGATTGCAAATAAGACAACTCTCCAAATGAGACATAAAACAATTATAGGTCCCGTACGGGCTTCAACAATGAGTAAAATTCACACTGCATAGTCTTCAATTCCCGAAATAATGTAAAACAAACAAAAAATCTAACGGCCTGAATGTACAAAATAAATAAGATAGAAACAAATATAGTATATAGAAACAAACGACAAACACTGCATTACCGTCTCGTGACTTGAAACAGACGCATACAGATAGTGGCGGGGTTTAACTTTTTTAAGGGCACGCCAACACTCCCCTAACCTCGGGGCTGGAACCGTGTGTACCAGTGCAACAAGCTTTATACCAAATCAGCCGTTATCGCCTTCATCTTCATTTTCATCAACCGTCACAAGACATGTTTTAATATTTCTACACATTTCTCTCATGGCCACAGGTCTGCACATGAAATGTTCTGCTCAAAGCAAACACGTTATTTTGAGTTTTTCTTTAGAAGTACAGACAAGGTATTGTAGGAAGTCCGAAGACATTTGTTCCTAAAAATACCAGCTTCAAACCATCCCTATCAATTCATCCAAGATTTAACAGAGATCTAAAAGGGGGATTAGAAAGGTGTGATGACATCCATATGCAAAGATGCTGGGGAAACATTATACGAGACGTACACACTATCTTGAATTCGCTCAATGTCATGGTTGGCAACACATTAGATAGCGTCGCACTTTACTTTAAGAACCATAAAATCCATTGGCACTCAATGTTTCAACAAAGTGTTTTGAACCAAACTCATGGTACATTTGGTAAAGCCAATCCTAAATGAAAAGGAGTAAAACAAAAACGATTGCCTCAACAATTGCTTAGCATTTCCACAATTTCTCTGGTGCCATTTTCTGTCTTGGGGGTATGCAGTTTCATTGAGTAACCATAGAATGAATTGCAATAAATACGAAGGCATTGACTGAATTAAGTTAGGAAGTCTTCTTTAGAGTTTCGATGTCTTTTCTAAGTAAACTTGCAGCGGGATGAAATATCTGTCCGTTATTTGTGTCTATTGCAGTTGACATTGAGATTTTGAGGTCAGTTTTCAATTGACTAGAAGCTTATAGGGCATTTTAAATAGTTCTTTTGCTACTAAATATTATGTTATATTTGCCATGAACTTGTTGAAGTTGTTTGACAACTGAATTTCTATAGAAATAAATGAGTTTAGACTGCATTTTACATGTAGAATATTTTAAATTAGAATCAGCCGGAAGAAATGATCTGTATTTATCAAGTAACGGTGCCATGAGGAATGACCATTAAATCGTTGTCAATAGCCAAAATAAAATTAGTAAAAGCAGTATCGTGTTCTGAGATATCTGCTTCAACGGGTTTGGACTTTTTTTTCGTTTTTTGCAAATAATTTGTAATACAACCAAAATGACAGAGTGCTTGAAGTTTAAAAGATGGACGGGCAACTATTTCAACTTAAACTTTATCTGACACGGATAAAACATTTTTACAATATACAAATATACTGTTGGTGTATTTAATCAAAATTGATGGTAACAGCATCGACATAAAAAAAAGTACGCTCTATTTTTTTCACTAAATGTCTTGAAATTTCTTTTCTCTACACTGTCGTTCAAGAAACGAGGCGTTTTAAATGTAAAGATTACTTTGCACTTTTGAAATCAACACTGACTGATTCAATATTCATAGGGAGAATAATTTCACGGCTGATTTAAGTAGCGGTAACAGGAAAGACATGAACCTCCTGTACGCAGATTCAATTTAGTTTGTAGATAATATGTTACATACAATGATATAGAAGCTACGAATTTTCGTTAGAGTAATATTTAACGTTCTTAAAAAGTCCCTTTTGTAGATATCAAGGCGATCAGAAAATCGCAAAAAAATCATTTGAAATGTGTTTTTCTGACACTGTACGCAGACAAATACCCCCAAAATGGGTCTTAAATGCAGTTTAATCTTATCAAAATAGATGCAAGGTGTGTTTATTATTAATGTTCTGAATCACAAATCCGACAAGCTTTCATTTAAACCATTACAACTGAAATTTCCATTAGAAATAAAAAAGTTAGCATGGGTGTACTTAAAATTCGACATTTTTTGAAAACGACCCATATATATAGCTGTCTTAGATCATAATTATAGACAAAAAAGATATTTTATCGGCACTGGCCCCTTTTCGTCACTATATATATTCTATTTTCTTATACCGTCAGAATTTGGATGTTCACGGAAAATGTCATGCCTGCATATTCAAAACAAGATAAATGTGCTTGCTGGGACTATTTTACTAACGGGACTGGAAACTAGTTCGCATATAGTAATAGTCCATGGAGCTTGTGAGAACCCTCACTGACGTTTCGTAATATCAAATGATAATTACCCAAAAATAACAAACTATAGTTCTCTATTAATGCTGATATCAGAACTTTTTCAGATTAGAATCACGATATCACGGATTCATTACAATTAAATTTCAATATTAACTACATGTACTAAAGTAACCTACGAACTTGCGAACTGCGTTTCATTAAAAAGGACCTGTGAACTTTCAAAAATGCCAACGCCTTGAATCAATTAATGTTTTAGAATTGTACGCATGCTATAGACAAATATGCTATGGGGGCTGGGCCCAATATAGGTTGCTGCTCGGTGTGAGCCAAAGGTCAACGTTGAAGATCGTACTTTGACTTATAATGGTTTACTTTTATAAATTGTGACTTGGATGGAGAGTTGTTTCATTGGCACTCATACCACATCTTCTTATATCTATTCACCCTGAGGTATTTTTATTAACGTAACTTTGTGATCTTATGAGGATACTCTACTGCATGATGCCCCAAAATGGGAAAGGAACATGTACACATGTCCTTTCGGCGTTTTGTTGTTCTAGGTTGCTGTCTAATCAAAGTTTCCTCCACATTTCTTTTCATATGTTTTCCCTCATCTACGGTTATATTCGTTTGTTTATTCGATTTAAATTTGTTAGTTCCATTGTTGTCATATGAATGCATGTGCCAAATATAATAGCATGCACATACACATGCACATGACACACTCACATACCCACAAAGGATAAATCATCAGAATTGCAGGACGAACGGAAATGTATACGTATACACATTATGATTTCAAAAGCACAATTCCACTTAATTATCAGCATATCATGTATATTATGTGAAAATATTTTATTTAAATTTGTGATCAGACATATAAGATATGATATAGGTCTCTGGTATAATCAATGTAGGAATTAAAACGGTTGCCACTTAAAAAATGTCAATCATGATCAAACGTCTGCACGCAGTTACCCTTTTAAGCATCCATGTTATCATTTATAATTAATAGCAACTTACGTTATAATTTGGTCTTATGATCTCTTATTTCATTAATGGTATCCCGTCGAGGTGTTCATATATATTTTCCCTTGATATCCTGTCACGATATATACATCTTTACATTGACCCAACAGATAGAAAAAAACATCTAAACGAGTATTCAACAATGTTCAAGGTTATGTAAACAAATTAAATTGCATCGGATGGCTGGCTGCACAAAGTTCATTGACATTGTGCGTTCAGTTGCACTAAGAATCGTGAACCGTGAACAATCTTTTAAGTTGCACTCTTTAAGTTAGTGAGAAATTGTTTATATATACATGTAGTTTGCTAAATAACAGCCCAACATTCATGACGATGTTAGATCTGTTAATTTGCAGAAGCAAATTTTTTCTTCAGTCCCTGGCCGGGCCGATTCGAACGCATGCTTAATAGCCTATAAGTTTTCGGTGGCCAGGTGCTACCTTTCCTCGTCAGTTTTTATCTAGCCTCGTATTATACCAACACAGTACATGATATATAAGGCATGAAGATGGAATATTATAGATCAGCTGAATTATCTATCGTAGAGGACCTTATAAATTAATGTATAAGGATGTAGTCTCAGAAATAATTACTTGTATATATATCATAAACTTGTACGTCTGAACCAGTGACAACTCTACTACAGTATGTACCCATCAGATTACCAGTGATGGTGATACAACTTGAAGGCTGAACAAAACATTCTGTATATATATATCATTCGTCTAAATTACAGACCCAAAATGTTAGATTTGTAAATTTGAGAAATTTTGCAAATTGGTGTTCTTCCCTGGCCAGGATTCGCACCCATGCCATTACAATATCGTGGAACAAAACTGCCTTGCACTATACCACGCTCTCGACCACTCGACCACCTAAGTTCAACAAAAACCAAGCTTCCGATGGCCGAATACATACAGAACGTATATAGCTTGCATGCAATGTTTCATATAAATTACCGTATTCGTACCAATATTGTCAATGATGTAAATATTCTGTTTACTTGCGTCTGAGCCCGTGGTCGTGGAGCCGGGATGCGGCAAAATGAAAATGATTAAATACAAAAAAATCCTCATCGTTTGCTCTGCCCCTACATCACAGTGGTCCCGTTATGGTCGATATATACACGTATTACTAACAGGGAAGAACGTTCTGTTTGAGAAGTTTGATAACAACAATAATACATCACATGTTTTGTTTTAGAGATGTAACCAAAGTAGTCTGATTCAAAGGCATATCATGCATTGATCTGTATTTTAATCAGATTGAAACTGGCATATCATTCATTTCACAAATATGTCCTGGTTGGTCGTCAGTTTTTAAATTCTTCGCTCTCGGTCTCATAGTAGTCCAAATAATTATGACGTCTTGAAAGGCTATTATAATTTTTTTCTTTGGCGTCAAAGAAAAAAATTATAATAGCCTTTCAAGACGTCATAATTATTTGGACTAGGTCTCATAGATGTAACCTATGAAAAAAAGTAAAAACACAAAAAAATACTGAACTCCGAGAAAATTCAAAACAGAGGGTCCCCAATCAAATGGTAAAATCGCGATTTCTGGTAATCTGCATGCATACATTAATTATCATTATAAATTAAAAATGAGGAGATGTGGTTTGATTTCTATAAGCCTAATAATTTACTTATTTGTTGTGAAATTTTCCGGATTCCAGATCTCAACGCACCCTTAAAACTAAAGAATGATCTTGAATTTTCTTCATATTGACAAATACAGCGTGAGCATGCTATTTTGTCAGAATAAGGATGGTTTTCGTTATGACAAAATTTCATATCGTCAATAGGAATTCCTAAGTACAAAATAGTTGTCAGTAAATACAATGTTTTTCGTTTAAAATTCTCATCTTACATTCTGTTGTTATGTTGTATATAGAAGCAAAACTTCGATAGAAATGTGAGGGTTTGGATGGGGTTGAATGATTAAAGAATAATGCCCTTAAAAATGAAGATTAGAGAATAACGGGCAAAAAAAATGAAGATTAGAGAAAAAATGGGTTAATTTTTTGAAGATTAGAGAAAAAAAGGGGTTATTTTTTTTTAAAGATTAGAGAAAAACGAAAAAAGGGGTGAAAAATAAATGTTTACAGAATAACAGACAACCCCCCCCCCCTCCAATCCAGACCCTCAAATATAATATTATTTGAACAAGTGTGGACACAGATCAGTGTGGCTAGTATATTTGGATGTTTGACAGTGTTTTCTGATAAAAAGAGTTCTCTAGTATTATTTGAACCACAGACATTTGTTTTCATATCGTCGACCTTTCCATTGATAGAATCGAGTTCCTGTGGCTTGAACTCGGGAAAGCTTTTATTTTTTCTCTCAAAAGAAATGGTTACATGTCTTGAATATATGCCTACCTATTCAGATAATAAGAAGATTTGAAATACTGATTGTTCTACCCCATGTACCCAGTCACCCATGAATAAATTTAATTTAAAAAATGCTATGAGTGCGATGATGAGACTGCATACATCTTACCGGTTCGATTTTAATTGTAAAACGTATTATGACTTGTTTCTTAATATGTAACTCCAGTATGATCCGTTTTCATGCAGACGATAAAATGTATACCAATGACAAATGAAAACAGGGGTGGATTCGTGATTTTTAAAAGGGGCACCTGGTAGGGACAGCGAAAAATAATTGGAAGGTTAAACATCAGAAAAATCTTTTTAAAAAAACCCCACATAAATGTAAGTCTATTCAGGGACGGTCCCAATTATGATCCACCTATTAATCGATTTATTTGCTCTTCCAAAAATTAATAACAATTAAAAAAGAAAAATCGTGGGTCACTTTCTAAGATATTCGGAAATAAAAAGTTTATTTTATATAGTTGAAAAAAGTCGACAGCACAAAATGTATATATTTCCATACTATACATGTACATGTATATATCAAATTGATTTGCAAATTTTGCATGTGTTTGAAAAATGTTACATCGAATGGCATCGTTACCCATGCACTGAAGTAAATTGGTTTTAAATTCTAATTCGTAATTTCAAACGAACATTAAATATTTAACAAATAACCACAAACTCTCACATGGGAGACGCCACTTGCAGAGACAAGCGCACATTTTATTATCAATATGAATTTAATATTTTGGCAAGTTCATACAAGTACACCGAAATTAAGCAGCTGGTACTGGTTTCTCTATACTAGTGGTCTACAAATCTGAAAATAAATAATATAATTTATAATATTGTTTACTTGGCAAAATGCTACTGTACACTTTGACTGCAACATTTTCACATGTTTGAATTTTGTACATCTTTGATAAATACATCTGCACCTGAAAGGCAATACTTTTTATATACATTTGTATGATAAATTCCGCTAGTTTTTGATTTTTTTTACAATGCCCTGTCAATTAATTTATGGAACCCACTTTTGTTGCTCAATTCTATAAAAAAAAAATGCAGCTGTCAGCATTTAAAATTATAATTTAGTCAAATGTTCGAAAATACACTCCAATGTTGTTAAAACATTAAAGATGTGAAATGAAACGGTACTTGTACTAGTATATTTAATTCTAGTTAAGATTGCAGGACATTTAAAAAACGGTCATTAGTAATTAGTTCAGAGGAAATTTTGTTCTATTTCTTTTTTTTTATGGATTCTGAAATAAATTATTTTGACTCATTATACTTGTTAGAAGTAGAACTTGTTGTAGGTAAGGCTTGTTAGAATTAAAATAAGATTGAGAATGGAAATGGGGAAGGTGCCATAGAGACAACAACCCGTCCAAAGGACAGAAGACACTGCAGAAGACCACCAATGGGTCTTCAACACAGCCGCGAGGAAATCTCTCACGGAGGAGGGCTTCAGCTGGTCCCTAAACAAAAATGTGTACTAGTTCTTCATTGGCTATATGTATAGGAGGAGGGTTGAGATCTCACAAAACATGTTTAACCCCGCCACTATTTTGCGACTGTCCCAAGTCAGAAACCTATCTATAGATGTCCTTTGTAATTCTTGTATGATTTTAATTTTAGTTCATTTAAATATGTTTTGGAGTTAAGTATAACGTCCATTATCACTGAAATAGTACACATTTTTGTTTAGGGGCCAGCTGAAGTACGCCAACGGGTGCTGGATTTTCTCGCTTTGTTGAATGATTAAATTAATTCCGTGGCCCTCGGCTGTTTTCTACGGAAGCCGGTTAGTTTCAGGATGGAGTTTTATTTTTAAGTCGTTATAACGACTTAGCTCGCTTGTTATAACGACTTAGCTAACTCGTTTTATCAACTTAGCTAACTCGTTTAAACAACTTAGCTAACTTGTTATAATGTTTAGCTAATCTAACTCGTTATAGCAACTTAGCTTAACTCGTTTAAACAACTAAGCTAAATTAATATAACGAGTTAGATTAGCTAAGTCATTATATCAAGCGAGCAAATTCGTTATAACGACCTAAAAAAAATCCACCCTGACACTAACCGGCTTCCGTAGTTTTCTGCTCTTTGGTCGGGTTGTTGTCTCTTTGACACATTTCCATTTCCATTCTCAATATGAAGGCTTCCAAGAATGAACAAGTGACATGTCTAACTCTGAACAGTTAGAAAACAGACTATCGACATCGACCGCTTGTTCTTAATATTTGAAACTGTATGCATATATATACGTATACGTTTATGATATATATTGTGATGAGTTCTTGCGTCTGACAAAAACTAAATTCCTTCATGGTTATATCTTGCCATACGTTTATATTGGTTTGTAAGGTGATTACTCACAATCGTTATTTGAAAATCCTGTTTCTGAGATGTAGATTCATTTCAATACAGAAATTTCGTCTATATATTTCACAAGTGTATAACACGGAGAAGCTCTGAAGGTCCATTACTCCCATTTTGTTTGGGTGTGAACCATCAATGTTTACAGCAATATCACAGAATAAGATGATGATGGTAGAAAGAACTATGGGCGTCATGTGGCAAATATTACATGCATATCGGACAATGAGTTGTCAATCTGTATGAAAAGATTTCCAATACAACCATATTATTGAGAAGGAATGTTTACATGCTATACTCTCGTACTAGTATTACAGGGTTCTTGTGGCGTTCACCTTAGACACACATCTTTTTAACGATGTTTAAAAAAAAGACAGAACCAATTTAATGTCATATTTCCCTATTTTTTAAATATAACTAAAAGTCTTTTATCTGACAAGAATACCCCTATTTAGCGAACAAGTATTTTATTCTTTTTTCTGTTATTGAATACCAAGAAAGAAAATAAATCCCGAAATTAATTTGAAACTTTGATACTCAAAAGTTTCCCAGCAAAATATTCACATTCCCTGGGGATAATTAGTGTTCGTCCAGTGGCATATATAACAATTGTGATGACGAATTACTTCCTTTGTTCGAGAACAATCTTATTGAAATATAAATCTGTGATTTTACTAGGTCCACAGCTTCAATGAACCAAAGCAAAAGTTATACATCGACCTTTATTTAAATCAAATTGGTTCTCTTCTTCTTCTGGTATACAATAGTCTATCGACATTCGATGATTACATACTGTTGGCATACGTGGACTAGTCTATTTACAACACTTTTACCCCTATGTATTCAAAATATATGTTTTTTTCTTATGTTCAATGTATACATGTATATATTTTAAATTGCGCTATAGTTCCGTAACTTTCTATCCAGTCGTATAAACGAATCGTCGGCAAGTGCGTACATTTTTTAAAATCAATATTTCTGGTCTGTTCCAATCTGTCCTTCACTATTGACAATGACTATATATTACATTTTCCCAAATTCACCCTTGGAAAAAATATTTAAATAGATTTTAATTTCATCAAATCTTATTTTTTGGGTATTATTTATATGCTTATGAATTATATTCTTTACACCAGAAATGTTATTTATAAACAAGCGTATGAGTTTAGTAATGACAAGTAAGACAGAGTTGTATATTATTCATCTGATAGTTCAAAATGGAAAGTTATAAGTTATAAGTTATCAGCCGTGTACACTGATCAATACCTGCAGAAGTGAAACGATGCATGAACTTGCAAGCCCGACAGGAAATCGCTTGAATACCTGGACGTGTCACCTCACACCCCTCACAATACCTTTGGAAGTAATACCTTTAGCCATGCTGGTGATCAGATGAGGGAAGATCAAAATATATTTGTTTATTACTTTAAAGAATTATGAACAAATTAGATTTTCGAAAACAATTTTCACGGAACACTTATTTATGATTTCAACTTTGACTTTTCACCTAATTCCAATATCAACAGTTTAAAAACAACAGACCATGGTTATTTAAAAAAAGTAAGAATATTTTTCGTATCAAGTTAGTTAGTCGGATAAAACAACCGTACGATTGACAAGATATCGACACGCAATTACGACTACATCGGTTACTGTAGTTTTGTTTCTTTGTGGTTTATAGACATCGTTTTTATTAATCGGGAAAGAAGACAAAATGGCGGATCGCAGAGAATTGATACGCTAAATTTAAAATCGATGGTGACCGCTTATCTAGCGGAATAAAACTTTAATATCTATGAATTTGAGCATTTTTATACAGAATGAACATAATATCAATTTTTGATTTTTTTGCGAAGTTTCCCTTTAAGAGACAATGGACGTCACAGTGAATAATGACCATTAATTAAATGAGACAAATAAAAACAAGATTTAGTCTTATTTTAGTCCACTCCTACGTCATTTGGTCACTATTGGAGAATGGCATGTCTCATTGGTCAATCTTAAATTTATTTAAGTGTCTTCGTATTTTCATATGACAGATACATACACGAACAGCACGACAAGTAGCTAATTTTTTTAATACTAATACCAAACGTGGACTTACTCTCATGATATAGTGAAGCACTGACTTTTACTAGACTCCTACAAACTTTTGACAAGTTAATCATATTTTGATAGTAAAATGCGACCAGTCGAGCCAAGTTGATTTTCAGAAAGTGTACCCGGACAGCGAAATCACTTTATGTTTTTAGACTAGATGACCTTTTCGTCGAATTAACTTTTTTTTTTAAATAAAAAGCGTGATTCATGAATGTTTCCAAAACAAAGAAATTTCATCTTATAATACTTTTATTAAACCACAAAATCAATCGTCAGATGTCTACATGTATGTTGCAGCTGTGATGAACATGGTACATGTACTATATATATATGAGATTAAGAAAGTACTTAAGTAACATTGAGAAATACACAATTTATATTTATTTAGGACTTCAAACGTATGAACGATGATAAATAAGTTAAACACCACAGATACATTTACTTTTACCAATTATGACTTGAATGGAGAGTTGTCTCATTGGCACTCATACCACATCTTCTTATATATATTTGTTATCAGTGTGAATCATGATCATATGATGATTAAGGGATCAACAAGTGGAAGTGATTGTAAGTCACTAGCATGATTATTGACTTTCTATTTTTAAAAAGACTGGAAAACACCTACGGTTACATGTCATATGGTTGATATATCCGATATATTTGCCAATATCTAGGTCATCAGTTTTTTTGTCATTGAAAGAATTACCTTAGCAGTTGATACACGTATAGACATTCTGTCACGTAAGTAACATAATTATGTAAATTTCCTGATGTTAACATGGTTAATAAATATACAATAATATATATGTAAATGTTTGTTTGTAAATAATATTTTAACACACAATTCCTCGACAAAATATTGTAAGTCATGTAAGTATATTCAGTTGACCGCTTTCATCTTTATCAAGTACTATAATCGGACATTCACAGTTTAGAATAAACATATATGAGAAAAAGATGATTTTTTTCATCTAACAGCTGTGAAAATATCGGGATAGTCGTAGTAGTGGAATCCTCGAAAATTCACTGAAAACCACAATATTTGCAATAACCGGATTCGTGAACTTGACATTGACAGACACGTACGATAACAAACATACAAATATCATCATAATATACATCCATGTGACAATTCGACATTGTTATGATTTTGTAAAGTAATATGAAACGAGTTTCTGATTACGATAATGTTCGGGAAATAATTGAACCATTGGTACTGTATTGTATATACTAAACTTACTCATCTGCGCACGCTTGTGCCTTTATTACGTAATAATCGACCAAAAGGAATGTATTCGGTGAATATATAGATAAAAAAACAATGACTGCTTATGCTAAATACTAGTAACTTTCCAGTAGCGGAACCAGAACTTTTCATAAGGTGGTGGGATGGGGGTAAAAAGGGGGGGGGGGGCTCCAGTCATGCTTCAGTGATTCCCTATATCATCATCAAAATTTTCCCTACGAATACGTGCCCGGCCCCCATGGGGGGGGGGGGGGGGGCTGGATCCGCCTATGCCTTTGGGTTTTGATTCGAAGCTTACCGCCGATCGTGATCTTGATGAACGATCAATACCAAATCAAGGAGCATCGTATAATAAGTGTGATGCCGGAGAGAGCGGTATTTTTTAATGATTATGTATTCCTTGCATTCCTATCTAAAATTCTATCAAAACGGTAATAAAAATTATTTGGTGATTAAATAAACAATTTTCTAAATAAGAGTTTTTGCATACGTGTTTTAGTAGTAAAACTTAGCAATCGAGTTATAAAAAATAAAATAAAATTGAAGGTGTCTTTGATAAATCTGAAGTGACTAGACTTTTTTTTGATTTGACAATAACAGTTACGTACATATACATTTGTTTTGTTTTTGTTTTTGTTTTTGTTTTTGTTTTTGTTTTTGTTTTGTTTTTGCTTTTGTTTGAATGTTTGATTTATTTTACGGCTGCTATAAATGACGCAAATAGAACTTTTGCAAAATATTGAACTAGCAAGTTTGTAACTAAATATTTGTCTTTATTAGTCGGTTTTTTTTCACAAGATATCTTCATGAGGTAAACTTCGATTGTATTGATAAATGCGTTAATGCATGGGCATAATATGCACACTGTGGCATTTACGCATTTAACAAATTTTGTATACGTAAAGGTCAATACAAACCGCAGGACGTTGAGAATAAAGTAGCTGCATCTTTAAAGACGTAAAAAAAATATTTTTAAGAATCCTCCTATAAATATATGAACATTTCAAGTTAATTGAAAAAATACCCTTACAGGCTTACTGTTTAAGAAGGAAGTCATCTTCATTTCAATGGATTATTTCCGAACTTAGATAAATTATACTCACATAATATGAATCACTGGACCGTATTAAAGTAAACACTATTTCTATTAATAATGAATGAAATACAAAGTCATTGATATCGAGAGCAAGGAATTTGACTGAAGGTAGATATTATAGTATAACTGATAAAACTTTTACGGTCCTCGTTGTCATGTTATGCTCACCGATATTAATTTTTTCAGACTAAACGATGGAAGAATTCAAAGATTTTACAGAGGCGCACACTTGTAAGGAAACACTCAAAGCTTTTGAGAAATTATGTGTTAAACTTGGTTTAGACAATGTACCACACGAAGAGTTTTTTGATCAGCTTAGTTATGGATTGTCAAAAAACTGGAAGTTTAAAAGATTCTTAGATCATCTGAAAAATAAGTTTCAAGACACAGAAAAAGGAGGAGCTACAAAAGTAAGTCAAGTGTCTATCATATTTGTTTTTCATTTTTGTAAATTTAATATACGGCATGTGTTTTGCTCATTGTTGAGGTTTCAGCGTATATTTGTTCCACCTAACATATACGTTCCACTAAAAACTTTGATTTTAACAATGTCATAATATCTGTTCATATTGGAACAAATATTATTTTCAATGTATTCCATAAGGAATGAATCCTGTAGTATTTATTCCAGAGGAAAAATATTTTGCAGTTAATTTCTTCAATCTGCATGTATTTTTGTCAAGGAACTAGAAGGCCGTACTGCGACATTTAGTCGCTTCTATCTATACATCATTTTGTACTGGTGTATCGAGAATCCAATTGGTAATCATATCACATCTATTTGATGATATTAAATCATGTATAGACCAGTACATCATAATGAGGACGTGAAATCCGCTGCACCTAGTATAGCGAGTACCACGCTCTTTGTGCATATAATACCCTTGGAATAACTCTCTGAGGGGTCTGTAAGATGCCTGTTGTTAGTTGTAGTTACTGTCCCATAAACATCTCATTCATTTTCTAGTGGTAGAAAATATTTCCAGTCAATAATCACTGTCAACCTCTTTTGCTGAAATACCTACATGGGATATTTGCCACTGGACGTTGAGCGGACAACATACAATCAATCAATATCATTAACATTTTTTGAGCAAATGTAACATGCTTATCATGTTTTATTGTATAGATCGAATTTTTTTAAATCATTTTGAAAAAAAATCCTCAAATCCCTTTTTTTTTTGCTAAAGTGTATACTAAGTGAAAATCTGAATTTTACGAAAGTGGTTGACATTTTCAATATTTCGAGAAAGACAACCAATAATTTTATGAACATTTAATCACTAAGATAGGAAAGTGGGGGTCACCCCCGATGTAAATATTGAAAGTTTACGATTTATTGACATAATGCAATTATATCCAAATGTCCATCTTTAAAGTAAAGACACAATATTAAATAGCAAACACACACTACCTGGATGGCTGATATCGCTTTTGTTAAAACGAGGCAGTGGATGAATATATCGTATTGGGTGATTTATTGACTGAATGCTACCAGTTTGAAGTGAATGATTTGACCACCGTCCACTTTGATTTATCTCACATGTTGTATATGAACTCTTAACTGATAAATACCTCGAAGAAAGTGGATGTGACTTATTCATAAATAATAGGATTTTGAGTGATCAGATGATATGAAAAATCTAATTTTAAATTCTTAAAATGCATAAAATTTAGAAAAAATGAATGTTATCATATTTTAACTCCATAGTTTAATAAGCAAAGTTGTCTGACAGGTTTCGTAAGAAAAATATAGAAGAAAGGCGAAAGATACCAGATAGACATTCAAACCCATTAGTCAAAAATAAACTGACAACGCCTTGGCTAAAAAAGAAAAAAAAACAACAGACAACCAATAGTACACAAAACACAACATAGAAAACTAAAGACTAAGCAACACGAACCCCACGAAGAACTGGAAATCTCTTCGATCTTTCAATAATTTGTCCTTGTGTGCGATTGAGAACTTTTGTCTATATATGTCCGGCACCATGTCACTGACACAAGTATAAGTTGTTTAATGTAATTTAGTTCTACGAGGAAAGTTAATATGGAGCTTTATTTCTTGTTTGCTGTCTTATAATAAATGTGAACCTTAATATTTTTTTATCAATATTCAAAAAGAAATCTCTGAGTTTCAATTTGTAGGAAAACATCCGACTCGAACATTGTTTTTAAGTTCAAAAAAATATTTATAAACAAATAGGAGGTATATCTTAATGATTAGACTTGCAAAATTAGAAAAAAAAATGTTGTTGGCTGCCGGAAAACAATGATATTTTGGGTTAAGTTTAGTAGAACAAATCCAGATTGTCTAAATAATTTTTATCATTAACATCTGTTGGAAGGGTTCACTAATAAAAAATATCGTAAATGTCTATCATGATGCGAATAAATCTAGGTCGCTCTATCGAGTTCAATAAAATGATACTAAGCCTTGCAAACACCCAAACATGTCTTCTGCTAAGTTTGTATCACATGTAAGTTGCAGACTTCTTATACGTTCAGGTATTTAACATCCATTTTTTTATGGAAATATTCTTTATAAAGCACAAAGGTGTCAGTATTCACCTCAAAAACTAACAAAACCTTTGAATAGACTTATTAAGAAGGGATATAGTTACGATACTGTTGTCAGGTCATTAAAGATTGCATATTTTGGCGTTAATATTGATTCACTTATAGGGTCTTTGCATCGGAACTAAACACATTTATTCAAAAACCAGTTGTTGGCATGACACGGGTTATGTTCTTCTCATATATGTTATGATGGTATGATACTAAACCCCTAACGGGAAGGATTGTGCCTGATGTTCATATGATGAAATCATAATCTTTCAGTCAGTTTAATTGAAGTCTGGAACTGGCATGTCAGTTAACTGCTAGTAGTCTGTTGTTATTTATGTATTATTGTCATTTTGTTTATTTTCTTTGGTTACATCTTCTGACATCAGACTCGGACTTCTCTTGAACTGAATTTTAATGTGCGTATTGTTATGCGTTTACTTTCCTACATTGGCTAGAGGTATAGGGGGAGGGTTGAGATCTCACAAACATGTTTAACCCCGCCGCATTTTTGCGCTTGTCCCAAGTCAGGAGCCTCTGGCCTTTGTTAGTCTTGTATTATTTTAATTTTAGTTTCTTGTGTACAATTTGGAAATTAGTATTGCGTTCATTTTCACTGAACTAGTATATATTTGTTTAGGGGCCAGTTGAAGGACGCCTCCGGGTGCGGGAATTTCTCGCTACATTGAAGACCTGTTGGTGACCGTCTGTTGTTGTTTTTTTCTATGGTCGGGTTGTTGTCTCTTTGGCACATTCTCCATTTCTTTCTCAATTTTATTTGATCGTTAGCTACAGAAGAAATTTTGTGAATTTATAAGTTCAATAATTTCAGTGGAGGTTTGGCTAGCCATAAAACCAGGTTCAATCCATCAATTTTCTTAAAATGTCCTGTACCAAGTCAGGAATATGGCAGATTTTTATCAAATAGTCCGTTTTAATGTATGCTGGCGTTTTTTTTCGTCTGTTGTTCTGCTGTTTTCCTCTTTTAATTGATGTGTTTCCCTCGGTTTTGGTTTGTGACCCGGATTTGTTTCAGTTAAATCGATGTAAGACCATTGACCAGCGGTATACTACTACTGCCCTTGTTTATCAGCTACAGTCGGTATTTTCGCTTAAACCTCCGAATATGTTTAAACTTGAGTACCTGGCCTTGCTAGCACGTGTGTAACATGAATATGAACATTTTAGATACTTATTGTTGGTGCAGGGCCGTGTGGACTACGAATAGCAATTGAGACTGCATTTTTGGGATGTAAAGTTGTTTTGATAGACAAACGTGATGCTTTTACAAGAAACAACGTTCTCCATCTGTGGCCATTTACAGTAACAGATTTGAAGAATATAGGCATAAAACAATTCTTTGGACGGTTTTGTTGTGGAGAACTAGATCATATAAGTAAGTATTGAAATGGAAGCTTTTTTTAATCGATCTGTAACTAGGTATAAATAGTAAAGGATATCATCTTAGGTATTACAAGAATAAAATACAATGAAAACAAGTATAAATAGTTTCAAAAAGTTGTCAGTATATGACCCTGGAGGCTTATACTTTTGTTAAAGAAAAAAGGCGAAAGATACCAGAGAGAATTTCTAATTCATAAGTCGAATAAACTGACAACGCCATGTCAAAAAAAAAAAGTCAAACAGACAAACAATAGTACATAGAATTCAACATAGAAAGCTAAAGACTAAGCAACACGAACCCCACAAAAAACTGGGTGCAATCTCAGGTCCAGCTTTTCGACTAATCAATGGTTCTCGAAGAAACAAAAATTGAAACCAAAATCTATTACGAAGTTGAAGAGAATGCAAACAGAAAAAGTTATACCGAACCTGGCTATCGCCATCTTTTCCTTCAGTTAAACAATCTGATAAGCGTTTTTAACGATTTTAACCGTTTTTACGTTAAATGAATGACACCAAAAACGACCGCATCTGTGATAGTTTATGTCAGCACCCAGTTACTTTGATGTTGCTATTACCCTCTGGAGCGACACGTCCCCCAGCAGTTGTATGGATGGACCAAGTGGTTGCAAAAATATGATAAAACTTTGAAAAATATATAAAAAAAAACCGTGATGAGAGAAAATGTAAACACACGTAGAAGGAAGATAGAATAAACCGATCCTGAAAGATGAATTTTAATATACTAAATTATTTAATAACTATTCAACACAAATCTACATTACAAAAAGGAACGCATTGAAAATGGAATGATAAAAAAACTTAACACAAACATCGCTGTATCATTTCACATAAATGGACGTGATCTATGATTTTGTTGGATATTTTTGGATAAAAAAACAAGATGGATGTATATTGGATACATAATAAATGTGTAAAAACGTGCACATGGGACTTAGTTTAGTGGGTACAATAATTTCCTTAAGATTATATTCACCTGAGACTTGTATGATATAAATTTAACAATAGGGAACGAAATATCGTTTTTTTAACATAATTAAATTTTTAAGAGTTTCTCGTGTGAAACTGAAACAGTCAAATATAGAAAAGACCAACTACATTTGTAACTAGAATAATTGCTTTTAGCATTATGTTTCTTAAAAGCTAGTTCCTTTATTTTCACAGTAACTGATTAAACAAGGCTATTATATATTTGATGTGATTGTTTTTAAATTTTTGAGGACTATCTATATAAATATAGTCATATACTATTCCATTAACACAAATGTACATGTAGGTAAGTTAACAAAAAAGTGAATTCACTCATTAAAAAAAAAAAAAAAAAAAAAAAACCAGTTGTGTCTAATTATAAAATTGTTTGAACGGTCATTGTATTTAGCAATAAATGCAATGCATTCAGCTGTTCCTAAATATATTATCCAATCCATAAACCCCGACATAATTTCATATTTAAACAGGCTGTTATAACACTACGATAACGAAGAGGTCATAATTTATGCTTGGCAGCAGTCTTTGATATTTTTTTTTCCGAATTTGAAATTGCCTGAAGTTGCAGTATTTTTTTTATTCAGAAAGCATGTGAAAATGCTTGCTTTCATTAAAAAGTTTTGAAACTATTTACCGATTTATAGTCTTTTTTAAGGGGAAATTTTTGCTTCCACTAAATAATTTATCTCAATATATATAACACGTTTTTTTTTTAAACTATTCACAGGTTAATAGTGTTATCAAACAAATTTGGTAAAAAAAGGTCTATATATAGTTTTGTTAAGAAAATACATATTGAGGGATGATATTTTTTGTATTCACCGTGAATAAACTCCTATCCAACACATCGGTTTTACTATTATGACTTGAGCAGATCACGTTTATTGTAACAATATTAGCTTTTATCATTCAAGAACTTATTTTTAGTCGACAACTATTGACATTAATTCTTAGCTCCAAAAAGATTTTATCCTTTTTTGTAAATCTATATACGCAGTTTGAAATTTAGATCCGGAAAATTTAATATTTCTAAATATGCTTATAATCTGAGTCTATTATACCTGAGTATAATAAAGTACCCAGTTATAATGTCCTAACTAATGATTTATTTATTATGTTATAACGCAAAAGATGTTGCTACGGTAACACACTGTCTTTTATGTGTGCTTCTATGTTTTATAATTTTATCACACATTATATTTTCAGCTTTTTAAATTGCCGTCATTTATTAAAACATGTAATCATTTAGCAATTAAAATAACTATTTTGATTATCTTGTATTGTCTATAGGTATCCGTCGCCTTCAACTGAGTCTACTGAAAATAGCGTTGGTGGTCGGAGTAGAGGTTCATACTAATGTGGAATTTGAAGGCCTCAAATGTCCACAGAAAAATGGCGGTAAATATACAAATCCAAATCGGTCATTCTATTTGTTTGAATAATGACTACTTATATTAAAACGCATTGTCATTTTTGTTCATAATAAATGTAAACGGAAGCATGCATGTTTGAGCTCCAGTATTGTTTTGTGCATAAATATAATAACTACATGTATTACACAAATTACAAAATAATAATAACACTTTATAATTTTGTGCCTCGGAGTCGCATTTTTGGAGTTACAATAAAAAAATTGGATGTACTTGAATACTTGATACTTTCAAGTTTGACAGATTTTTGTTCTCATATTCGCGTTTCTGGACGTAAAAACAAGCCTTAAAAATTATGACAGTAACTGTACAAATAATATCCGTCCGGTATATTTTTCGACGATACACAACACGAATAGTTCATTTTAACATAAGTTTTCAACGTCACGTATTTTTTTTCTATTAAGTGAACATATTTGATTTTCTTAATGTGTCTTATTTTGCAGGAACAGGTTGGAAAGCCGTGTGTAAGCCACAAAATCACAAGGTTTCTGATTTTGAATTTGATGTTATGGTGGCGGCTACGGGAGCTCGTGATGCTCTATGCGGTATGTAGAAAGAAAAAAATCAAATACTTGACTTAACAATTAGTATATATAATAGTTTTTAACCGGATTTTTGTGAGAAAAATGCGGTTATTGATTTGGGGATGTACGGCGGGCGGCCGGCAATCAAATGTTGTCCGTGCATTAACTCATGAACCGTTCAACCAAAGCTTTTAAAATTTTAATATGTTGTTACTGACAACTAAATGAAGGTCAAGTTTAATAATGGCGATTTTGACTTTTACCGTTCAGGAGTTATGGTTCTTGAAAGATTGAAAAATGTTTTTTCCAGTCGTGTCCGTGCATTTACGCATGAACTGTTCTACCAAAGCTTCCCAAATTTTAATATGTTGTTACTGATGACAAAATGGAGGTCAAGTTCAATAATGCCGGACGATTTTGACTTTTACCGTTCAGGAGTTATGGTTCTTGAAAGATTGAAAAATGGAGTTTCCAGTCGTGTCCGTGTATTTACACATGAACTGTTCTACCAAAGCTTCCAAAATTTTAATATGTTGTTACTGATGACAAAATGGAGGTCAAGTTCAATAATGACGATTTTGACTTTTACCGTTCAGGAGTTATGGTTCTTGAAAGATTAAAAAATGGTGTTTCCAGTCGTGTCCGTGCATTTTCTCATGAACCATTCAACCAAAGCTTTTGAAATTTTTATCTGTTGTTACTGATGACAAAATAGAGGTCAAGTTCATTAATGACGATTTTGACTTTTACCGTTCAGGAGTTATGGTTCTTGAAAGATCGTAAAATGGCGTTTCCATTCACTTTATTGCATTTACTCATGAACCATTCAATCTAAGCTTTTCAAATTTTAATATGTTGATACTGATGACAAAATGGAGGTCAAATTTGATATTGACGATTTTCACTTTCACCATTCATCAGTAATGGTTCTTGTGATATTGCCAGGACACAAACAAATGTTAATAAATCCGGTTTGGAGTCGTTGTGACAGCCTCTTGTATCATTTGTTTTGCCATTTAGTCTAATGGAAATGTTGACATTGCATTTATTTTTTATACGACCGTAAAAAAGTTTTGTGGTCGTATATTGGTATGACGTTGGCGTCGTCGTCGTCGTCGTCGTCGTTGTCGTTGTCGTCCGAAGACATATTGGTTTTCGCACTATAACATTAGTTTTAGTGAATAGAAATCTACGAAATTTAAACACAAGGTTTATGAACACAAAAGGAAGGTTGGGATTGATTATGGGAGTTTTGGTCCAAACAGTTTAGGAATTAACGTCCAAAAAAGGGCCCAAATAAGTATTTTTTTTTGGTTTTCGCACAATAACTTTAGTATAAGTGAATAGACATCTATGAAATTTTAAGACAAGGTTTATGAACACAAAAGGAAGGTTGGGATTGATTTTCGGAGTTTTTGTCTAAACAGTTTAGGAATTAAGGACCAAAAAAGGGCCCAAATAAGCATTTTTCTTGGTTATCGCACAATAACTTTAGTATATTAAGTAAATAGAAATCTATGAAATTTAAACACAAGATTTTTGAACACAAAAGGAAGGTTGGGATTAATTATGGGAGTTTTGGTCCAAACAGTTTAGGAATAAGGGGCCCAAAGAGTCCAAAATTAAACTTTGTTTGATTTCATCAAAAATAGAATAATTGGGGTTCTTTGAAATGCCGAAAATCGTGTATGTAGATTCATAATTTTTGGTCCCGTTTTCAAACTTGTCTACATAAAGGTCCAAAAGGTCCAAAATTAAACTTAGTTTTCTTTGGGTTTTTTGATATGCTGAATGTTAACATGTACTTAGATTTTTGATTATGGGCCCAGTTTTCAAGTTGGTCCAAATCCGGGTCCAAAATTAAACTTTGTTTGATTTCAACAAAAATTGAGTTCTTGGGGTTCTTTGATATGCTGAATCTAAACGTGTACTTAAATTTTTGATTATGGGCCCAGTTTTCAAGTTGGTCCAAATCGGGGTCCCAGAATTAAACTTTGTTTGATTTCAACAAAATTGAATTCTTGGGGTTCTTTGATATGCCGAATCTTAACATGTACTTAGATTTTTGATTATGGGCCCAGTTTTCAAGTTGGTCCAAATCCGGGTCCAAAATTAAACTTTGTTTGATTTCAACAAAAAATGAATTCTTGAGGTTCTTTGATATGTTGAATCTAAACATGAACTTAGATTTTTGATTATGGGACCAGTTTTCAAGTTGGTTCAAATCGGGGACCAAAATTAAACTTTGTTTGATTTCAACAAAAATTGAATTCCTGGGGTTCTTTGATATGCTGAATCTTAACATGTATCTAGATTTTTGATTATGAGCCCAGTTTTCAAGCTGGTCCAAATCGGGGTCCAAAATTAAACTTTGTTTGATTTCAACAAAAATTGAATTCTTGGGGTGTTTTATACGCTGAATCTAAACATGTACTTAGATTTTTGATTATGGCCACAGTTGTCAAATTGGTTCAAATCGGGGTCCAAAATCAAACTTTGTTTGATTTCAACAAAAATTGAATCCTTGGGATTCCCTTCCTATGTTGAATCTAAACATGTATTATAATTTTTGCTTATAGGCCAAGTTTTCAAGTTGGTCCAAATCGGGGTCCAAAATTAAACTTTGTTTGATTTCAACAAAAATTGAATTCTTGGGGTTCTTTGATATGCTGAATCCAAACATGTATTTAGAATTTTGCTTATAGGCCCAGTTTTCAAGTTTGTCCAAATCGGGGTCCAAAATTAAACTTTGATTGATTTCAACAAAAATTGAATTCTCGGGGTCTTTGATATTCTGAATCTAAGCATAATTATACTTAGATTTTTGATTATGGCCCCAGTTTTAAAATTGGTCCAAATCGGGGTCAAAAATTAAACTTTGTTAGATTTTAACAAAAATTGAATTATTGGGGTTCTTTGATATGCTGAATCTAAACATGTACTTAAATTTTTGCTTTAAGTTATAGATATTTCATATCCAAAAGATATGAAATATCTATAACAAATCCGTGTTTAATGACTGTGGCTTTTGTGAAGTATATAATATTCCGGAGCAAGTTGATTATAATTATATTAAAACTAATGTGAGGCAGCGTCTTCAGGACCAGTTTATTCAAAAATAGTTCTCTGATATAAATAACTCATCAAGGGGGGAATTTTATTTACACTTCAAAGAAGAGTTTTACTTAGAACCATATCTGTTAAAATTGAGGCGGGGTCATAGAGTTAATATATGTAAACTAAGGGTATGTAATACAAAGTTTCCCATTGAAACAGGAAGATGGAGAAATGTACCACGAAATGAGAGACTTTGTCCACTTTGTAAAGCTGGTCTTGGGGATGTGTACCACTATATATGTATATGTACCAATTGTGAAGTTAAAGATTTAAGGGGAAGTTCATACCTCTATATTATTTAAAATATCCAAATGTTAAAAAAGTACTGGGTATGCTTAAATATTGTAATAATAATGTGCTGTCTAAGCTGTCAATTTTTATTCAAAAGGTAGAAAAGATGCTTGTCTGATTTAATTTAAAATTGCAATAAACAAAGATTTATTTCTGAAGATGTATAATATCAAAATGTATACTGAATGTATTATGAAATATGTTGTGATTTATATTGTGTATAATATGCTCCTGTTACGCAGTCTTCTTCGGCTGAGTTTTCTTTTAATAAACTATGTTTTTTGATTATGGGCCCAGTTTTCAAGTTGGTCAAAATCCGGGACCAAAATTAAACTTTGTTTGATTTCAACAAAAATTGAATTCTTGGGGTTCTTTGATATGCTGAATCCAAACATGTTCCCTGTTTTCTAGTTGGTCCAAATCGGGGTCCAAAATTAAACTTTGTTTGATTTCAACAAAAATTGAATATATGGGGTTCTTTGATATATGCTGAATCTAACCATGTATTTAGATTTTTGATATTTGGACCATAATAGGTAAATGTCCAATTTAAAATGTTTAAGTTTTTAAGTTTAAGTTCTTAGACCACATTCATTTTGTATCCGAAACCTATGTTGTGTCAACTATTTATTCACAATCCAAATTCAGAGCTGTATCATACTTGCCCCAACTGTTTAGAGTTCGACCTCTGCGGTCGTATAAAGCTGCGCACTGCGGGGCATCTGGTTTTATATTTATTTAAAAAAGGCAAACCAGAGCTTCTATACACTTAACTGGTTATTGATCGGATATCAATTTTGAAAAAGAAGAGTATATAGTAAAAGCAGTGAAAAGTGGGAGGCAAGCTTCTATGCATCTATATCTGTTTTCGGTTTGAAGTTTTTAACAAGGATTTGATCATGATTTGGTGTCGTAAACCTCGGCGTGTGCCTTATGTATGTCTGTACGTTCGTCAGTACTTTACTGGTAATAAAATCGGATGTAGTGATGATGCATTCTTTTAAATTCGGAAGATTCATGTGGACTTTATGTTTTTTAAAAT